>CAIGQV010018227.1:23525453-23553282 GCA_903798115.1 Danio jaintianensis | reverse complement strand
TTTTTCTTTTTCGATTCTGTGACAGAAACAGCCGTGATTTTACAAGATTTTTCTTGTTTCGCAGATGTCTGTTTTGTGAGGAATTGTTTTCTTACAGCACCTGTGCCCTATTAGAAATGTATTACATTCATGGTAAATGGGGATATAATAAGAACAGACAAAGAAGATGATTTTGTGGGTGGTAAAATGAATGAAGACCGTAAAGTGACTACGCAGTTGCCAAACTTGGAAAGGAAATGAGATTCATGCAATATGAATAGGTCATTTACTCCTAATCAGAAATAGCGAGGTAAAAACGAGAAGCAGAGGAAGGAGCGATGGAGGGATGAAAACAGAGCCAGCGGCGGCTGCTAAGTGTCAGGGTCTCATGATTTAGCTCAGCCTTAGCGTCCTTCAAGCCACAGTGCACTGACTGACAAGGCCATTATCAACAGGCTTCAGTGCAGGGGAGAGGAACTAGCACTTAGCAGTAACTAATGTTTGAATTATACATGTGAGCTCAGGGTCCCTCGGCCTTGTTAAATAAGACTGAAAACCAACTCGAGCACATCCGCTGCTAAACTATTCTGAGACCCGCTATTGTTGCTTTTAAAGCAGTCTGTCACTGTTCCCCGTTGGGGCTGATATGTTTTGTTAGCTAAGAGTTAAGCTACTGCCTTATTAAAAACTGCATCAGGAGAGGAGCTTAAACCGCTGTGTTTTGTTTGACATTGATATCATGTGACAAAGTGAGTAAACAAACAAATGCATCATCCTAAAACGGAGAAATGAGTCATGTGTTTATTATTGCACTATAAACTGTGAACATATTACTGTGAGATGTCATATGTGGTTGCTTGTGCTGACTGGATGTGATTAGATCACAAGATGAGGTGGAGAAGAGAATGATGTGCAGACAGTTCCACCCATGAGCACCCTTCTGAAAGCCAAAATGATGATTAGGACGCTCAAAAAGACTTAACAGACAGCGCAGCCATTGTAAGTCTGCAAGTGCACATGAAGTGTGTCATTTGGGATTGGTCCAGCATTACCATATTGAAGGGTAGTGCCAAACTTAAGTGCTCAATACTGGTCACTTCAAAGTATTCTTCAGAGTGAGGGGTTTTGAATGGGAAAAATGGATGGACACACTTCACTTCTGGGATTTTATGCACATATTAAATTGTGTACAGTAAAGATAAGCAGAATATGGGTAAAAATCTGTTGCCAAAGTAGATTTTTTGGGCAATATTTCATATTTGTGACATCAGTTATAAAAGCATGCAACATCCCAATCAAAAGTCGTTTATAATGGACAATTGTGCAGCTACCGATGTAAAGGTGCATGCATGTTTGACCTCCAACATCTTTTATAAATGAACGCTGCTGTGATTTAAATGTGTATACTGCGGTGCTGTTGAATGTTTGCGTCTGGTTGGCTGAAGAACATTCTATGGTGTGCAAGTTTTTTCAGGGAACTGCACAGGTAAAGTAGTTCCAGGCAGGTCTTTCTTGACCGCATTACAGTTCTATATCACTATGGTCAGTTATTTCAGATACTTCACAGCCTCCAACAGTCATGAAATCAAAACAAAACAGAAGCCTCCGTATGTGATGCGTGACTGCCTGCTGTGCCTCACATTTTTGATGGATCGCTCTGTGCACCTGCAGTTGGAAAAAACTAAACCCTGTGTGGGAAAAGTGCCCGACGTCATGCTCTCCAGTAACAAGGCCATTGTTACAGCGGTTGCCTATCAACAAAACTGTGTAGCGTAGTGCTCTTTTATAAAATCAACAAAAATGCAGTGTAGTGCAGCTTGATTTTTCAGACATGAAAAGTGCATTCGGTGTGATCGGCCCCTAAGAAACTACTTCTATTTTTTTCATTATTAGAAAATAATGCACACCCAAAGTATAATTCATCTCAGGTGTGCATAATTTTTAACATTTAACATCTTCAATATTCAATCATCAATATTACACACTTGTGTGGTGCAGCAGTACTGTTAGATCCAATATAGTCAGCACAGCATTCTTCCTTCTATTTTCTGTCTATACAAAATTATGGTACGCTGCATTAAAATGTTATTATCTCCATCTATACAAACTCTGGTGCACTGTTTAAACATGTTGATTCACTGTGTTTGGATGTCGATGTAGGTTTGCAAAGTTATGCCTTTGTGTTGCTGGGAAAGATCTGACCTGACTCTATGGTGGCTCTTTAGATGGTGGAAAAGCAAAGTTGTTCTTAAGCCTGGGACACACCAAGCCGACTAGTGCTGATAAAAACTGTGTTGTCAGATCGCGTTGGTCGCGTCTGGACCAAAAAAGCTGCACATGAACACACCAAGCAGATGGTAGCTGACTCAAATAAGAGCATGTAAATACTGGGACACACCAAGCCAACAGTTGGCCATTGGGCTTTTTCGGTCTTTCGGCCATCATCGGTCCGGCTAGTTGAGTTCCACACATCGCCTCTCGTCAGGTTAATGTCAGAGCTCATTGGCCCAATTCAGCATGCCAAATCTGCGTTGGTCATCGACTGAAGAGAGTACTCTGACTGGTTATTCAGCAACAAATCAGAGCGCAAGTGTGACGTAATGAAGTGATGTCAAGAAGGAACACAAAGAGGCCAGCTGTAATTTCACTACATTTCTCAAATATTTGTAAATGATATAGATTATCAAACACAATTGCAGGACAGAATCCCTCCATAGTGAGTAACAATTACTGTGATAATGACCAATGTGCGTGTTGGAAGTTCTGGTCTCATTTTAGTCAGCTGCCGTTTGGTGTGTTCACAGGCAGCTTTTTGGTCCAGACGCGAGCCAACACAGTTTAGTACCATAATAAAAGTAATTCTTGCCCACCAGAGAGGGATTTGTTTGTGCAAATATGTCTGATAATCTAGTAATCCACATTGTTTGCAAATATTTGAGTAATGAAGCACAATTTATACGTCATGTTTTGGTAACTGTATGGCTCACTTGAAACCTCACCCCAGGTGGCAATAAAAAATCTACCAGGTACTAGGTATGAAGCACAATGGAAAAGCCCCCAAAAAATGAGCTGTACCAAACCAAACCATGCCATACCATGCATTGGAAAAGCTGCTTAATTCACATGGTGTTGTTTTTTTGTTCAGAATAAGCTTACTACTTCTTACTACTTGAAAGTAGGTGCTAATCTGTGGCATACAGCAAGTGGAGAATCAAGTCATAGTAGGTTTACAGAAGAGTAAGGACACGGTGGGAGGGAAGGTGTCGTTCAGACTGATGGGTCCCTGCATCAACCATTAACCATCAAGAGAACTAATTACCATCAGTGTGACAGCAGGGTAATCACCACTAACCAACACCCATTTAAACTAGCTCCACTCCCCTACCTGATGCTGTCAGAAGAGCAGTAAGAAAGCTAGAGGGACAGAAAAAAAACAGAAAGAGGAGAAGAGAAGATAATAAGGGGTGCAGAAAGAGAGAGGGAGTGATCCAGTCTGTTGGAGATGGATGTTCCGGGAGGAGGGCGTTTGAAATCGATTGCCCTCCAGTTCTCACTCCCTCTGCTCGGCCTTACCTTGCTGTTCTCTGCACTTCACAAGCCACGATCTGTTCTTGTCCTAATTTGCTATTTTTTTTCCCTTTCTAACAGCTTTTCTGGAAAAAAAGCTGTTAGCTTTTATTTAGTTTTTTTCTTCTCGCATGAAGATGTATAAGGGGAATCTTGAACATTTTCTAATTACTCCCACCTATTGCACATCTTTTTCTCTTTCACACACAACAGCTGTCCCTACACCTATGCCATGTATATTGACCCTGTGGAGCTCCCAACAAGTTGAGGTGCACATCTAATTCTGCAGTGAGTTGGGCAGCTGTAGTTTTATGTTTTTTGGAAACAATCTAGGTCAGCACCCGGACATCTCTTTCAGACAGCTTCCTCATGCATCCAAAGTTACTCATGTTGGATTTGGTTCGTCGTTCTTGGTGTTATACCTACATTACTCTGGATTCCATGGCTCTTGATACATCACAAAGACTTGCTGCCTTAGTCACAGATGCGCCACCAAGAATTTGTCCTCTTTTGAACTGTGACATGTTACCCATAATGTTGTGTGCATTGCAATTTTTTTAAGCTAAGCTGTGCTATTACTTTGCTAATTAAACCTTCACACTCTGCTCATACTTGTGGAATGTGACATCAATGAAGATTGGCCACCAGGCTGGTCAAATTTACCCATGAAACCTCCAACACTAAATTGACCAGTGTTTTATTGTCCAACCCCTGAATATATATATTCAGGGAGATTTCTCGTCACGGTGAAAAGTTGTCTCGTGAGGTGTGATGTTATGATGGAGGGTGAATTTAGCACTGAAGATTGGAGGCATGATTGGATTTAAACCGCACATCAAGTGCTTTGCACACACCTGGCAGCCCGGGCTGCCTCTGTGTTGCATGTCACTCGTTTGCTTGGGCGGGTGTAATGTAACCGCTTTTTTCACCTGAGTTCAAGGGTTGCTGCGTCCAAAAGCAGAGGCTGCTACAACTGCTGCTACACAAATAAACCGGTTCGTAACCATGCGATGGAATAGCACTTTAAATATGCTTAAAGTCATAATCGTCATAAACACAAATCGAATTAAGACGTGGAGTATTCCTATTTTAGTAGCATTATTGAAGTGCAGTACAGACATGTAAACGCCGTAATCAAACTATTACTGTCGTGTAGGACTTTTAGCCGCATTTTGCAACAGGATATTCCATACAGACACACACACACACACACACGGCTGTTTGACACTATTCTCTGCACCTATCGAGTCAGTAAAGGACCACAGACACACACATCTCCCCTGAGTGCGCACACACACAGTGAACTCCTGGAGACACACACACCAGTCATCATCATCATCATCATCACCAATGAACACACGTTAAAAAGTAAAATTTGTGGAAAGAAGTTAAATTTCTCATGCGAAATTGTACAGGGGAGAAGCCAGTCAGTAGAGTTTATATCAAAATATTTAGCAGTGTTTGCATGTCCTTTATGGAATAATTCATTAAAATAGAAGTAAAATAACATTCATTATAAGTTGATTTAAAAAAGCACCTAAATTCTTAAGCATTTTGTGATTTTTTTCATTCACATATTAGCAAATATTTTGCTACTATTTCAAATTATATATAAGCACTATTTTCCATTCACATATTAGCAAAATATTTAGCAGTGTTTGCATGTCTTTTACAGCATAAAATTCATTCAAATAGAAGTAAAATAACATTCATTACAAGTTGGTTTAAAAAAAAAAAAAGCACCTAAAAAGTTTTGCATTTTGTGATTTTTATTTTTTTCAGTTGAATAAAAGACTATTTTCCATTTATATATTTCATCATTGAATATTTCTTTAAAAAAGTGTAAAAATCTCGTCTAGTCTCATTCTCGTGAACCCAATCTCGTGTCACGTCTCGTCTCGTGGAGTAAGTCACACCCCTATTGAATTAATATTTGAGACTAATCTAACTCCATAACCCCCCGCCTCAGTAAAGTTGTATAATCTTGAGATGGACCCTGTTACTCTCTGACCCACTCAGATGACCAGCTCTGGCTTTTTTCTGGCTGTGCTCTTACAAGTGATCTTCTCATATAACTACGATGTAGCATAAAGTGCATCGGCTCCATTAATATGTGATGCCATCATTATTACACACATAGAGCCACTCAGCAGACATTTAAGTGCAATGCCACGCCTGATCCATTTGTGTGATGAATCAGTCTACAGGGTTTGTGTGTGTGTGTGCGTGTGCGTGTGTGTGTTATGGAAAGACAGAAAGATCAGGATATCACAAGAGTTAGGAGCCATTAGAGCATTATTGCCTGAAACTGAATACACTGAGAGCTCGCCAGGGTTCCAGTTGCCCAGAATGAAGATGGACAGGATGTTCAATGGGCACGATGGCGCTGTGCTGAAAGGCCGTTTCTCCCTCTATCATTCCCAAACTAAATGAGACAGGCCGGTCCTGTTAAATTCAGAGATCATGGTTAAGATGCATGAAATGACACCTTTAATCTGTCAATAAATTGCTGTATTGTCTTGGAGGGAAAGTCAATACAAGCCTAATGGCAATTGTACTGAATGTTCCTTTGTAGCTCTCTCTCTCTCTCTCTCTCTCCCCATTCTTCTATTTATGAGGGATGTTTTGTGTCTTGAAATCGTAGACAGTGTTATCTTGAGTATTTTATTAGGGAGAACCTGAGAGAGAAAAACCAGAGGGAAATTATAGCAAATGAAAAACGTTGAGTGAGTGGGAGAGAAAGTCTTGACAAACTCTAGTCGGAATGAAATTTCAGCCATAATGAACTCATTTAGATTAGATGTTTCCACTCACGGCTTTTCATTTGACTTCTAATCATCATTTATCTCACCACAGTGCTTTAAAACCTTCATTAGGTTAAAAAAACAACATATTTTTCCCTTCCACTGATTATATATGTGTCTGAATAAACAGCAGTTCCAGCCAGTCAGCAGATGTTTGCTATAGTTTGTCTCTACAGCAGCACGCACACACACACACACACACACACACACACACACACACACACACACACACACACACACACACACACACACACACAAACCACACACACACACACACTCTCACAGCCTTCTTTTTATCTGCGATCTCTGTTTTCTGGTGCTTATGTCCTCCTTCTCTCAGCATGCCCACAAACCTAAGAGCTCTGATAATGCTGTTGAGGAATACAGTACATGGTTGTCTTTGATGGCCGATAGTTCATGAAGTACATTTTGTTCTCATTATGATTTTCCAATGTCCCTGTACTCTTTGTCGAGACAATTATGATGGATGCTGTTGTTTAAAACATCTTTGCCAGTTACCCTACATCATATTTAATCCATTTTTACAAAAACAGTATTGGATATTAATAAACAATTAATGAAGTGCCATTTAATTTTTCTTTCAGAATATAGTGCCATCTTCAGACATATAAAATGAAATGCACAGTAAAAATCAATCATGACAACATTTTTTAAGTTATACCAGATGAACTTGATGTTTCAAGTCAGTTTTAATGTAATGCAAGCTAATGACTTGTAAAGTTCATTTGATTCAGCTTAAAAATGTGATGTTTCAGACTTGCAAACAATCTACATTGCGGTAATTTGAAAGTACAAAGTGTCTAAACAGAGCCTCAATAGAGACTCTGAATTCAGAGCACAGATTGTACCAAAAAAACACACTTTACAAAATTTAAATGTGATACTTACTGTAGTTCTAGCTTAATTGTGAACATGTTTTAACTCATCTCATCATCGAATACAGATTCAGTATTCTGAACATTGTCATGACTGAACTTGACATTCCTCTCGGGCAGCTTTAAATTGCAAACTCTTACAAGAGTTGTCTTATAAATTCTTTCCCTCAAGTAGCGTGAATTAGCCAATGTGCATGTGCAGTCCTGCTTGCGTCTCTGAACACTGACGGTGCATTCGAAATTCAGTGCTCAGGTACTACATTTGAATTTACTTCACGATAGGGCTGCACACACAATAGTCACATTACAGTATCTCCAATGTAGAATTAGAAATTATAGTTGAATAGGAGTTAAAAACACACATGATTGTGGAGTAATTGCAAAGTTTACAAAAAAATGTATAATTTGCATGTGTTTTAAGGCCTGTGACTGCGTAGGAATTTCAAGCCAAATGAAAGCATTCAGGCACAGGAAATGACAATTTTTGTAACTTCAAGAAAGATTAATCATGTACAGTATGTATGCAATGAAGATTATACAGTGTTATTTGTTTTAACTGTAATTATTCAGTCTGTGTAGCTGAATACTGTTAGACTCTTCATAAGCATTTATTTCATTTGTAATTTTGCTTTACAGTATTTATCATGTGGTTTATTACATTTTATGCAGAGGTTTTCCACTACAAAATCATCCTATTATCATCCAAAATTATCCTTAAATAGGAATTCTTTCCAAATAGAGCTATTCATTTAATCTGTTAAAATTATACTCAATATCACAAAATGTATCGCAGAAAAATAAAATATTGTAATGTCAGTTTTTTCCAATATCGTTCAGCCCTACGTCACGAACGTTAAAGTATGCTCTATATGGTAGAAATAGGAGTGGAATTCAGATGTACTACATGCGCCATGTTGTCCTAATCACATGACCTACCAGCATCGGTGTATTGTATAGTAGGGAGGTTTGTGATTTTTAGATCAGTGTTGCCTGTTTCCCTGTTTCCTTTTCCCACACTATTGGAAATAGTGAATCTGAAAATTCAGTTGTGGGAAAAAAAAGTGAAGCTGCGGGTTGCAATTTTTGGGATACTTTCACATTGTGCCATAGTAGCTCATTCATTCATTTTTTTTTCGGCTTAGTCCCTTTATTAATCAGAGGTCACCACAGCGGAATGAACCGCCAACTTATCCAGCATATGTTGTACGCAGCGGATGCTCTTCCAGCTGCAACCCATCACTGGGAAACACCTATACACTCTCATACACTACGGACAATTTAGCCTACCCAATTCACCTATACAGCATGTCTTTGGACTTGTGGGGTAAACTGGAGCACCGGAGGAAACCCATGCGAACACTGGGAGAACATGCAAACTCCATGCAAAACATGCAAACTCCGGAACATAAGTTATGGCCACAGCTGACAAAGGTAGAAATGTTTGGTGGGTAAAAAGTTATTCAGTACTTTAACACGTGTACTGTATGCATATCACAAAATATCAGAAGATATGGTAAACCTTTTGGGAAATTCAGCAATTGACTCTGATTGGACAAGAAAAAACGGCATACTTTTCATTCCTTTTTGGGGGGTTTTGAGTTGTCATTAGTTTGGAAACTTTTCTTGGAGCTGGCAACCCTTTTTCTGATGCACAGTCAGAACTTCTAATGGCAGTTGAAGTGATGCGATGGCTTTATAAAATATTTGTATTTAGAAGGCAAGACTATTTCACCATTTCTTCAATTCATAATTAATAAGAGTGCTTCATTTTTGTATTTAAACTCTTTGATTTGATTATTCACCCTGGCCCATGATCACACATTCCTTCGGCCTGCTTCCTGCTTTATCAGGGGTCGTGACAGCAGAATGAACCGCCAACTTCTTTGACACACATTTTGCCAACGGATGCCCTTCCTGCCACAACCCAGCCCTGAGAGTGTACTAACTCATGCAAGCCCTCTGTGATTCACACACACTCACACACTCCAGTTAACTTACTTTATCCAATTCACCTATACCGCATGTCTTTGGATTGTGGGAAAAACCAGAGCGCCCGGAGGAAAACCACACAAACATGTGGAGAACATACAAACTCCACACAGAAAGGCATTCTGGCTCAACAGGACTTGAACCAAGGACGTTCTTGCTGAGGCCAAACAGAGAATGAAAAATAGTTTTAATTTATGTCTTTAAAGCTTCACATGGACTTGCCCCGGTTTATAAATCAGAGCTTTTAAGTCTTTATTCTGTTCAGGGATCTCTTAGATCTTCAGGCCAGCTGTTACTAAATGTCCCAAAATCTCAATTGAAAAGAAAAGAATATATTTTTCCGTTTCCAAAACTCTGGAACACACTACATTTAACGATTGGAGCATCTGCTTCATTAGGCATCTTTTCAGCATCAGTTAAAACCTACTCATAAATCTTGGTTTTTGTTTGTATAGATCTTTTTAATGTTGTATTTCTGGCTTATTGCTATTTTAATTGTTTGTATTTTGAGCTGTATGTGAAGCACTTTGCTCAGCATTGATGTTGATTTAAAAGAACACTCCACTTTTTTGGGAAATAGGCTCATTTTACAAGTCACTTAGAGTTTACCATTTTTAACTGGTAATAATTGTTCAGTCAATCTCTGGGTCTGACGGGAGCACTTTTAGCTTGGCTTAGCATAGGTCATTAAAACAGATTAGACCATTAGCATCTCACTCAAAAAATTCAAAATAGAGCTTTGATAATTTTCTTATTTAAAGCTTGACTCTTCTGTAGTTACATTGTGTACTAAGCATCGAAGGAAAATCTAAAGTTGCTGTTTTCATTACGATGTAATAGTCAAGGAACTTTGCTGCTGTACCATGGCTGCAGCAGGTGCAATGATATTATGCAGGGCTTGAAAATAATCCCCAGCTAGTTAACTAGATAATAGCACTGCATAATATCATTGCACCTGCTGCAGACACAGCACAGCAACAAATAGCAATTCATTTTCTGTCAGTCTTACTACGTAATGTAACTACAGTAGAGTAAAGCTTTAAATAATGATAATTTAAATGATGATTTAAAAAATAAATAATTTTTAATTTGAAATTTTGAGTGAGATGATAATGGTCTAATCTGATTCAATGATTTATGCTAAGCTAAGCTAAAAGTGCTCCCGCCAGACCTGAAGATCAGCTGGATGAATTCAAAAATGGTTTAACCCTGGGTGACTTGTAAAATAAGCCTATTTCCAAAAACGCGGAGTGTTCCTTTAAGGTGCTATATAAAAGTTTGACCTTGACCATGTTAAACCCCGAGCCAGTTTGTGGTTTTTACAGTTGTTTATGTCTGTCGGTCTACTGCTAGTTCAACCCTTTCAGTGTTGATCAGAATATCTGTGGTGAGAAATCGTCTTGAAATCTTTGTCTCTCGTTTTCCTTCACCACTGCAGTGCTTTCTTGTGCTGATAGCTCTGAATCATGTCTTTCAGAGAGGTGACAGTGATAGGTGGACCAGAGTAACAGGAAAGGACAGAGGGAGGCATATTTTGTCAGTGTGTTTGGTGGTCAGCAGGCTCTCAACTGCAGACAGGCATTAACCTTGGCAAGGGTCAGACCTCTGCCAGTCAGACCGGGCCAAGATTGGTGCCGCACTGATGCAGTAAACAGGTAATCAGTCTGATAAGATTTATTAGATAAAGTGGGGTCACAGATTTTCACTGTGGTCTCACTGTACCATATCAAATAATGGATAGAATCACATACACTAGACAGCATTTATAAATATATAAAAACAACAGGATTTGTTTTGTTTTTTTAATATGAAATGTTGTTAAGGATTAGGGTCATGATTTTATGTTATACTTATTTAACAAGAATGCATAAAATTTATCAAAACATTGAAAATGTTGTAGATTAAATAAATAAATGAATGAATGAATAAAATATGAAAAATTACTGAAATATGAAAAAAATGAAATAAGAAAATGATACAATTGACAAAACAAATCAACACATTTTTAAGCATAATTGACTAATTTATTTTGTCTTTGCCATAATGACAGAACCTAATATTTTTCTAGTTAAATTGCAAGATACTAGTATTCAGCATACAGTGCAAACAAAATACTTAACTAGGTTAATTAGGCAAGTCAACTGCCTTTTTTTAATTCTTAGAGGGTTAATAATATTGACCGTAGCAGGATTTTTAATTGAATTTTTTTAATTAACTAAAACTAAAAAAACTAAACTAAAAGAAGATTCTTTCCCAGAGGAAGAATATAATCGGAAATATGGTGAGGAATTTCCTTGCTCTGTTAAACAGCACTTGGAAATATTTGAAAAAGAATTCAAATTTCACAGGAGGGCTAATAATTTTGTCTTCAATATATAGTATATTTACACACACAGAGACAATGGGCATCTTTTCTTAGCCGGTGCTTAAGATTAACGTAAGAGATGATTTTACTTCATAATTCGAGAACTGCACAGAAGTGAGCATTTGCAAGAGATTAAATTAATTTAATTCCAGGGTGTCCTAAATGCCAGAGCATAACACACACTCGCCACATGCACACACCACATTCAGTGAGCACAAATTGAAAATATGAAATTGAGTTTCCAGCCCCTGCCATCAGTGTCCAGCCATGTCATCTGCTGTTGGAATAAATAACCCTGATTGGACGAGGGCTTGACAAGACCACCAGCTGTCTAACAGGCACCGCAGTAATTCATTTGCTGTGCAGATGTTATTTCAGGGCCAATGCGCCTAATTAGCTGCAGCTTTTTTTAACCATAGACCTCTGATATTTAATTCATTCAATTCATACAATTTTTAGCAATATCTGACCTGCCTTTAACTAGATTCTGTTTACTGGAATTATTACAACATCATACAATCTTTTAAATTCATATTTTCAATAGGATGCTTTACAATAATATATTTGTGCATATATACATTGGATTAGTCAGTACCAAAGCCAAAACTAGAGGTAATTTACTAAATAACTTAAGATTACGCTCCAATAGTACACTCAAATTAATATGTTGGGGGACAATAAGAAATTCAATTTTAATAAAGAGGAAAAATCAAGAGAAACATAAAAATATATATAAAATATTGATGAAATTTTGTAGATTGTAATATTTGAATTTAAACGTATCTTCCTTTTCCTGAATGATGACTAAACAGTGAATAAACCATTATTTTAATTAATATGACTGTTTAATCAAACTGTTTGGTTTAAATGTACCAAAAGTTGCTGTCTATATTCATTGAGAAATTGTACTCATTTATGCTGTTGCATTGTATATGAATCTATGGAAAAACATATTTGCATGTATTCTCATACATACAGTATTTATTAAAATATACAGAATAAGTGATGATACTAAATGTGCATACTAAATATTGTTATATGGTAATGATTATTCAACAGTCATTTTCACCACACTCTATTGTCACAGTCTTTTGTTTTAATGCTTGAATCCATTAAATCACTTTTAGTAGATAAAGCTATAATCTGCACTCACAAAAATGGTTTTCATCTGTAACCTTGTGTATTTACAATCACAGTACAAAATATAGTACAAAAATTGTAAAAAAAATAATAATAATAATAATTAAGGCGATACAAATCTTGCTTATAAATGGTCAAATATTAGCATTTTGAATGACTGTGGCAAAATATAGAGATTTAAAATGATTCAAAGAACATCTTCTGTATCATGGTAAAAATGTTTGATAGTCTTTTTTTTTTTTTTTGCTCAGAAGAAATCAAATTAAACAGAAAACATTCTGATGTTGAAAAAACAAATAAAGCTGTATTACACTGTTATTGATTTGATACTTGTGCGCATTTTTAGGCTTATCCAACACGTTTAAGCAGGAGCTTTAGATTAGTATGTGTCTCGTTTGGTTTATTTTCTCTTCAGACAGCAAATAAAACAATTACTTCATCTGTGTCATTGTGCCTAGAGTGGCTAAAAGATACAATTAGGCCTTCACTTTGTGCTAATGTGGTTATCTGAGACCAATAGCATTAAAAACTGCTGCTCTCAGACCTTCAGTACAACTGATGACTGCGAGAAAAAACAACAACATACTGTCCTTTTTTCTTCTTTATCTTCGAGGCCATGCAGGGTTTTGTCGACTGTGTTGTACCAGTATATTTCATGGCTATTTGTACGCCTTTCCTCTAAGCTGTTCATTGATTTATTCATTTTCCCAGTTTCATTGTTTCGCCCTGTCCTTTTCACTCTACTAATTCTCTGCTTCTCTTTCTTTACAGCGTGTTTGCTGCAGTCGGAGCTGGTGAATTATGAGCGGGTGAAGGAATATTGTTTGAAGGTCCTCGGACACCAGCAGGATCACTTTAAGGCCATGTATCGAGCTGGGATTGCCTTCTATCACCTGGGGGACTATGAGTGTGCCCTGCGTTACCTACGCGATGCCAAGTGCCGTGAACCCACAGGTGGGCTTTGTTTTTTGTTTTTTTAAGTAACATGTACGGTAGAGATTCTCAAATCATTTTGCTTCTGGTACCACATTTCACACTGAATCCAAGTAGTGATTCAATACTCTTTAAACTATTTATTTTAGAGATTCACCGATATAAAATTCTGCCTAATACTAATTAGTATCTTCATGTTATGGCTGATATTTTGTCTCTAGAGTGTGCATGTGACGTTTCAGCTCAAAATACGCCACAAATAATGTTTTATAACTCTTTGAAACTGCCCCTTTTAGGCTTTGTTCCTAATTGTGCCATTTTGGTGACTATCGCTTTAAATTCAAATGAGATTGTGCTCTTTTACAAAAGAGCGCGGAGCTACAAATGCCTATGTGTCATCATTTACTATGTGTACAATTCAGAAACTGTTGTTATTAGCGACACCGGTGGTTATTCAGTGAACTGCAGCCAGCAACTTATGTGATTTATTGCATCAATATACTCATGGTTCATAAGTTTTAGAGATAGTTAACCATCAACACTTCTAAAAGTGACATTCAAATAACTGTTATATAAACAACAGAATACAAATAAATATTCTTGGATATTGCCCTTTAAAGGTCTGTTATAAGCCATTATAAATCTTACTTTTATTTATATTCTTGAAATGTTTTTACCGCCTGATGCTAATATATTTACTCTCTTTCATCCTCTCTCAATCCAGACACAAACGTGTTGCGATACATCCAGCTGACGGAAATGAAGATGAGTAAGAGTGTTCAGCAGGTGCGTGAGAGTGGGAAAGAGTCATTGGGTTAATTCAGCCTGACGCCCATTCATGCCACGTCCAAACCCTGATAGAAAACCTCTCTTCGAGTCTTTCCCCCTTTTCGCCCCACCCCCCCATTCTTTGGACAACCAGGCTCTGTGTGCTGCGTCGCTCTCTGAAAGTGAACTGGAAACGCGCACAGCTACAGCACAGACTCGCTCTGAGATCTCTCTGTCCCTTTAAATCCAATGTCCCCGGTGCTTTTCTTTTCCCAGGTATTGAGAATATGACTGACGAACGAAGAACACGAAAGCGGCGAAAGAGGAAACGCTGTATTATAATCATATAAACAACGGGGGTGTGACATTACAATTTAAAGCTACATGAGCGAAAAAGGATATTAAAAATGTGCGTAATGTTTTATGGAAAAAAAAAATGGGTGGTTGAATTGAATATGTAGGAGGAGAAATAGAGCGAAAGCACACGTATGAAAGCCACACTGCTATTTGAGTGCCGATAAGGAAGGTCAACCGTGACCTTTGAACTCACTCTGATCCATTGAGAATCGCAGAAGAGATGCAATGTTTGACGCAGGATCTCGTTCAATTCACGCTCGCCTGCCAATGCCTGTTACTTTCTCCTTTTCCTCTCTCTTGAATTTAGGCATATCTCGACTTATTTCTGAACTGTTTCAATTCAAGGGCTAATTCAAGTGTTTGTAATTTGTCCTTTGATATCAACTTTGTTTTTTCTTCTCAGTTTCGTTGTACTATAGTGGTTTAGAGCAAGTCCTTCTCTTTACCTTTCTCAAAGGTATACAACATCCTCCGTACTAATGTTAGCAGGTGTTTTGTGAACCATGTTGTCCAACTCCCTTGTACTGAACCGTCTCAAAGCCCCTGCCCCTTTAAGAAGATGATGTCACGATGGTTATGCAGCCTGGTGGAATATTATACCTAATGGAGCCATATTGAAAACTCTTATATTTCTACGTGAAATGGGATCAGTTGTATTTGAGTGCTTGGTAAAGGTCTGCAATCTTATGAAATAATATATCTACCCCAAAACATCAGTGTTACAAAACTGTGGGGGAAAATGCTTTTTTTTTGATAACCATTAATGTTTTTATGAAAAGTGTCGAAGGGTTAGTTCATCCCTTATGTTGTTTCAAGCCCATACATAACGTGTTAATCTTTAGAACACATTCATTCATTCATTTTCTTTTCGGCTTAGTCCCTTTATTAATCTGGGGTCGCCACAGCGGGATAAACCGCCAACTTATCCAGCATATGTTTTATGCAGCGGATGCCCTTCCAGCTGCAACCCATCACTGGGAAACATTCATACACACTCATTCACACACATACACTACGGACAATTTTTAGCTTACCCAATTCACCTATAGCGCATGTCTTTGGACTTGTGGGGGAAACCGGAGCACCCGGAGGAAACCCACGCGAACACGGGGAGAACATGCAAACTCCACACAGAAATGCCAACTGACCCAGCCGAGGCTCGAACCAGTGACCTTCTTGCTGTGAGGCGAACGTGCTACCCACTGCGCCACCGCGTCGCCCCCTTTAGAACCCAAATGAGGACATTTTAATCCAAATTGAGTGATTTCTGTTTTCCATTTAAAGCCAGCAAGAATGAATGAGGTTTGTTCTTGTTTTTCAAGAAGGTATATGGCAGCTTCTGTTTATGTTCATTAATCCATGTTTACTGTATATGAGACTTAAAGCCAAAATCTATTCATCATATAAAGCAATCTTGTCTGTTCAGAACACTTGGATTAATCCACTCAGTTTTTTTTATCTCTTTACAAACATTTTACAACAAGAGTCACAGTTTTGGGTGTACTTTCAATGGATAGACAGACATCTCTCAAATATCTATAACACTTAGTTTAACTATCAATTCTCACTATTAACTAGTGGTGTATTACCTAGAACTTAACTTTTATTAAGATATTGGCTGTTTATTTGTACTTATGAAGTACATATTCTACATAATCTTATGCTACATTCCTAATCCTACCCCAAAACTACTATATTAATAACTATTAATAAAAGGCAAATTAGGTGTTTGAGGCAAAGGTCATAACTAATGGTTTGTCAATAGCAAGAATAGTACCTTAAAATAAAATGTGACATCTTCATTTGTGTTCTGTAGATCTTATAAGTCTGAAACAACATGAGAATGAGCAAATGGTGACTAAATAATCATTTCAAGTGAACTAACCCTTTAAAAAATGTGTCCTCCTCTTAATGTTATGCTTTGTTATGAAATATCTTGATGATGTTTTGTTCACTAAGGCATTGTCTCAATGAATTCACTTAAATGTGCAGATGCCTTTGACAGCACGTCATTCTGAGTCTAGGTTGGATTCAAGGCTTTGAGGAGATGAGGACAGACATATGAAATTATCCATCTGACCCAATATCAGGCAGAGATTTAATTGTGTCAGTGGGACTCTGGGGATGTTGTGCCATGGATTCAGATGAGAAGACACACTGATGAGATTCAGAACACATTTCAGGCCAAATCACTGCAGCTAATGTCTTTGTTTTATCTTTGCTAATGTCCTAGAGGAAACTAAAGACTCTGGTGATAAAATAAGGTGCATTCAGACGTTTTATACATACAGTGAGTATAGATTAAAAGAAAATACTCACATGCAATCAGAACTTCAATCATATCAGTTGTCTAATAAAATTAATGAGACGATTGTCTTCTCATGTAATAATAACAGTAAAAATAAGGTAATTATTATATAGTACTCTTGGCTGTGCTTAAGGCACTTCATTCATTCATTCATTCATTTTCTTTTCGGCTTAGTCCCTTTACTAATCTGGGGTCGCCACAGCGGGACGAACCGCCAACTTATCCAGCATATTTTTTACGCAGCGGATGCCCTTCCAGCCGCAACCCATCACTGGGAAACATTCATACACACTCATTCACACACATACACTACGGACAATTTTAGCCCACCCAATTCACCTATACCGCATGTCTTTGGACTTGTGGGGGAAACCGGAGCACCCGGAGGAAACCCACGCGAACACGGGGAGAACATGCAAACTCCACACAGAAATGCCAACTGACCCAGCCAAGGCTCGAACCAGCGACCTTCTTGCTGTGAGGCGAACGTGCTACCCACTGCGCCACCGCGTCGCCTGCTTAAGGCACTTCACAATATAAATAAAATCAAAAGGAAGTGAACAGCTGTTAATGAACATACTCCATACATTCACACCAATAGGTGTCAGTATATACTAGTACAGAATAACTAGCGAAAAGCAAACAAAAATATACTGAGTGCACCTTTTAATGCTCAAATCAACTGTTGTCACAAACAGACTGGCAAGAGAAATCCAATGATCTCTTTTTGTGTTACTCTAAACCAATCTCATGCAAAATCAGGACTATTTTACAAGGTGGCAATTTCACATGAATTCATACAATGTTGTATGATTTTGTAAAATAAAGTTAACTTGATGGTCATGTAAGCCCACAGTATGCTTTAGTTTTTAAGCAAATTTTGTCACAAGAAAAGCATGCACATGCTAGTTTTTGCATTAATTAGTTTGTCCACAAGGTGGCAACACTTTCCTGGGCTGTTTATTGACAGTTGGAAAAGGAGCGAAGATGAAACAGTAACAACAGGCACTGTGTTCTATTCGGAAGGGCTCATCCCTATGCCCTAATCCCTTCAAAGCTTTTACCCTTTGAAATGACAGGTTCCCAGGGATTAGCCATGTGCAACACCAAACAACTTCCCTGGGCAAAGGATCATGGAGGCCCGAAGTTTCCATCAGTTGTACACTACAAAATCATTGATCCCAAAGGGCCCTTCAAAGTGGCCAGTATTTGCAACTTCAATATAGGCGTCATGATGTTTTTCCATCCAAAGTGCCTTCAGAGGGCGATATATGTAGTTTGGAAAGCACCAAAAGTACTTGAGATGGCGAAAACAATAGTAGCCAACGCTAATGAATGCTTTGTGATAAATGCACGTTATACGCTCAGCTCTAATTTCAATGAGTTCAAACTCAATCACTCAAACACTCCTGGCATCTGGAAAGAAATAGCACAGGCACAAGGACAATTCTTTCTAATGCACATGTTAAACGCTATGTGCACGCTATCAAATGAAGTATATTCTGTGTATTAGCTTAAACTAAATATACTTTGGGCTTGAACCAATCGTCAATGTGTCATAAGCAGATCATACAAATAACATTGTAAGAAATTCATACAAATTCCCCACCAGTTGACCGAAATGTTTCAGATTTCCACGAGAGTCGGCTGTTCTGACACTTTCCTCCTTTACAGCTCTGTCTCTTGTCTACACTCTGTTCTGTGGCAGTTGTCCGACCAGATCTTTGATATGTTCTTATTGATTTCCATGAATGGTCATTTTGTCTGTAACAGAGCAATGCTGACGATACTGACGTCCTGCGTGTGGAATCTCGGTCATCACCTTTGCTTCTTTCAGCTGTAGTCCATATGTCCCCATGTGCTGGATCTCTCTCTCTTTCTGCACAGAGGGAGAAACATCAATTCTGACTGTTGTCAACAGACAACAACAAAAGCACAAACTGGTTTATGAACGAAGCAAATAAACTTCCTGTACTTTACTTTTTTCTTGGATGTCACTTGAGGTATGTGTTTGTTGAATGTCAAAGTAGACTTGTGCGGTTTTAAAGACTAATTAAAATGGTTGTCGAAAAGCTTTACTTTATTAAATCGTTTTTATCAATATGTGAGAGAGCAAATGAGGATAAAGAATAAATAAAAGAGATTTATGGAAGAATATATTTAACATTGTGAGGGGCAGCTTTGTACCTGTGTATATGTTCCGTTTTCCTACTGTATTTTGGCTTATTTGTGATGTCTTAGCCTTGTTTTTTGTCTGATGGCCAGTCTATGGATTCAGGGTTTGCCCTTTGACCTCCAGAAAGAAGGGTCATCTGGAGAGAATGGCAATAGGGATTTTGCAGAAGAAGAAGAAGGGATGAGGGTACCCTACTGTCCCAGAAGAGAGAGAAACAACCACTGGTTTCTTTTTCTGTTTTTCTTGCCTGTTCTGGAGAGAGAGACTTGGACCCTCTGGTTGTTCCGGTTACTATAATGTTAATGCATTACTGCAGTCATTCATGCCTCTTTGGGGAAGTACTGTACATACTTCCACCGGACAGCAGAAGGCCTGCGAACTGGTTACATTTACCTGCAAGTCCAGGAATGCACTATTTATTGGTATTTGAAAGTCTACAAATAAAATGTAAAAAGAGATCCAAGACTGTTTTTGTTTGCTTTTTTAATGCAAACTGTCGTGTCATTTAACACAATAACAATGTAATGTCCAGCACTTGGTGATTGGAGTTTTTCATGACATCTGATCAAATGTCTGGTCTAAGACCAAGCACATTTTAATTTGCTTCATCTTACATTTTTTAAACACAAACACATTCCGTGTAAATGGTCCTTTAAAACTACACATTATATAATGTGTGTGTGTGTGTGCCATTATACTATAATATGCAATGCTTGTTATTTTGTGGTTACTGCACTTTATTATTTATTTCTTTTGAAGCCATACTTTGTGTTGAAATTAGTTTGAATTGTGCAAAATCCAAAATAATTGTTTGAAGAACCCAAAACCACACAATTCCAACTTAAACAAATAAAAGTACTAATTATGAAAAAATAAGTTATTAAATTAACTTCTTCACACTGACGAAGATTCTTTATTCTCAAAGTGTTTTAGAGCAGTTTGTATTATTCTCTTAAGTATGCAGTGAACATGAGCCAGGCTAAAACAGGGTTTGTGTAAGATGAGCAGCCTGTAGAAGAGCAGGAGCAACTATGAGAAGCTAGAGAATAACTGAATATGTAAAGCACTGATTATATATGTTAAATACTCATATGAAACTGTATATGTGTCAGAAGTATTCAGGAGAGTGAGTAACATATTATCAAGTTAATGTACCATCATGACAATATATGTAAACACTTAGAAGAAGTTGCATCTCTGGGGTGAAAACAGTTGCGTACGTAGACTTTAGCCAGATGGCTGAGAGCCAAGAATAACATGACCACCTAAACATATACATGACCTTTCAGTAAAGACATCCTAAGATGGTCACAGGAACACAGAGGTGTGTGACGAAAATCTGTATAAAAGCAGGATGATGGAGACAAAACACTTCAGATTGTCTAGGGGAGACTTCAGGTTGTCCCGAAGGGCTGTTTTCAGACATCTCGGCTTTATTATGTGAATAAAGTCTATTTTCTGGTATCCAAAAACTCCAGTCTGATAGTGTCTAATTGATAAGAAGGTCGGCAACTACGAAAACACTAATGTATGTATGTAGTTAGATGTGCTTAGTTTCCATTTTTGAGAGAGCTGAGCTGCATGCAATGCTTTTAATGCACACACATAACCTAACCTAATCTTCACAATGACGCCATTGAGTGCGTTGTCTGAGATTCCATGTCTAAGACTGCATTTCTCAGCTTGCATATGCAAGTCTGCAGTCAGATACTATTGGCCATTTTTGTCAAATTTGTGTCTGTCAAAGCACCATCTACATGTTTCTCTATACTGCCACAGATCAGACTCTCTGTCATAGAAGTTCTTATTACTAATTCTGAAGACGATTGTTAGTGTAGCTAATTATTAATCTACTTCAGTTAGTTTTCAGTGACTTGTTATTTTCAGTTAGTTTTAGTTTTTCATTTAATGTGAATTTTTATTTTTATATTATTTAAGTTAATGATAAAAACAAGTTTTAGTCTTGGGCGCAACCCTAATTTTCCCATTTTGCGCCACGTTGTTTAAATAGCAAATCCATTTGCGCCCCTTTGTGGATTCATGGGTGTGTTCGGTCTAAAAAAGAGGTGTGTTAAGGCGCATTGTTGGAGCGTTTTTGCTATTTTGAGAAACTAAAATAGACCTCGCCATTGACCAACTAAAAGCTGGTCTAAAGTCCACCGCAGAATGAGTTAGTTATGCGCCTATACGGTCCAAACACTTACACATTGCTTAATACACACAGGATGTACAGCAATAGACAAATATCTTTACATATGAAAAAAATTAAAGGATTAAAATGTTACAAAAATGATTATTTTCTACATAAATATAAAAACCACTACCTGCCTTCATGTCGGGGGGCTTTTTTCAGTTTAATCATGACAATTTGAATTTCTATAATGTTATTATTATTAGCAGTATTATTTATTATATGCATATTTATATTTGTTTTAATAAAAAAAAGTTTAGATTTGTCACCCTCCCGGGTTTTGGAAACATATGCATCACCATATGGGGCATAAGAATTGGACGTGTGTTTGAATATAACTCAGTTTTTTGACCACACTTTGTTATTATTGTTCATTTATTCATTTGAACTGAATTAAGAAATAGTTTTGAAACAAATCTTTGCGCTTAACAAACAATTAAATATGTTTATAGGCTAATGGATGTCTTCAGTGGAGTGAGTTTTCACCTTTTCCTTACTCCACGAAAGTAAAGGAGTAAAGTAAAGAGTAAAAGTAAAGTAAAGAGAAATTAAAGAGGCCAAAATGGAGGAGGCTCATTGTTTATCCTTGCTGCAGATGGTTTGTTTAACTGTTTTCTGGCTAGTGAAGCATTCAGTCCGCCATGTAAATAGCGAATGCGCCATGGCACGACGAAACTGACTCTTAAAGGGAATGGGAGACGAGACTCTGATTGGTTTAATGCACGTTATGCTCAAAACACACCATTAACTCATTAAGAGAATAAGCACAACCCTGTTAGACCATGCGCCGGGGCTCAAACCGTATTTTCCCATCCTTAAAATAGCAAAAATAAAAAAATGTATTCGAACATGCCCTTAATGTGTGACACTTAATGCTTCTGCGCCATGCGCTTTAGACTTTGCGCCTAGATCGTTAAAATACAGCCCTTAGTTTTCGTTTACAGAAACAACCTTACCTCACACAAAACAGTTTCATGGCTTTAGAAGGCTCATAATATGCTTTATAATTCATATTGACTGATATGGTGATTTTTGTGCAATGAAATGCTTGAAATGAGGTGAGGTTGAACAATTGATGCAGACTGGTGATATTTTGGTAAACAATTGTGCAAAGATTTGTGGTAATGCAATCATACCTAGCTTGCTCTCTTCATAATACCGAGGAGCAGCAGTCAAACATCCAGAGATTTAATGTTGTTTGAATCCTCCACAGACTTTGAACAGTGGAAACTCCAGTCTCTCTCTCTCTCTCTCTCTCTGTTTCTCTCTCTCTCTCTCTCTCTCAGCGGGACATGATGTGTCTGTCACCAACGACTGCCTTCCATAATGACATCCAGGGCTCTGAATGCAAAAGGTGAGAGGAAAAACAAAAATGCGAACACCTGAAGAAAAAGAGAAATGAATCATAGCTAATGGAGAAAAAAACGCAAAGCAGAGCAAAACCATTAAACATGACCTGCGTTGACAAAATGATTTGTAAAGTCAACAAAAAGCATTATGAATTTTGTCAAATATATCAGAAATCTGAAGAAAACTAATTTGTTAATTTGACCATTCAAAGCAGTGTTATTAATGATGCAGCAGACAGTATAAAGCATGTCATGTCAAACACTGAATGCAGTGTACTTCACTGGAGGTCGAAACAGGATCAGCTGTGTGTGTAATTCTTTTGACTCCCTCATACATTTCTGCCGTGTCCACCATCTTTCCGTTTTTTCTTTGTCGTTGCTTTTTATAGCATTGCCATGGAAGTGAAGTGTGGTTGCTAAGTAACTGGCTGGCGTCTGGAAGCGTAAAGAGAGACTGCTTTCACAAACAAGAGCAAAGCTATGTCAGTGTTTGACTGTGTGTGTGTGTATGGCAAGCTGTTTTCACATATAAACTGTTCTAATATCTACCTACTAATGCCTATGTTTGAATAATAGTATGTGTTATATTCATTACTAGTACTTATCATTAGCTGTTAGAGCTTGTTCCTTAGCCCACATAAAAATCGGACATATGGGAGATTTCTAAAGCTAAATTATATTTCCATGCATCAGATTTCTATATGATATAGATACCATTACTTATTCAGAAGATGTTAAAATTGGGTAGTTCTTATTTATTAAACACTAGTACTTATTTATTAAATATTATTATTATAAATGATCATTAAGATTTTAGTTCAGTTCAGATTTTAACAGGCACCTTGATGTCAAAACGACATCAAGCATGACGTTAAAGAAAAACATTAAAAAATGCAAGTCAATTTGATGTCAAAACATTGACGTCTATTTGACCACCAAAATAATGACACAAAAATTACTATAATAACTATACTATAATACTATAAATACTATAATAAGTTTTATTCATCTGAAAGCTTCAATTTCAAATGACAAATTTACACTGGATTTTGTTTCCCTATAATTCATGTAAGCTACCTTGATGTCAAAATGACATCAAATTGACATTTAGCATTGGCATCAAAAATCCATTACAGGACTGTCCTGTTGATTTTGATGTGTTTTTTTATGCCAATATTAGAAGTCGATTTGATGTCATATTGACATTAAGTAGTCAATTGACATCAAATCGATTAGCATTTTTTTATGTTGTTTTGACATCAAGGTGCCTGCTGGGTTCTATGGGGATTCATCTTTGAGATATCAAAAGCTCAGTATATTAGGATAGTAGTTATTAGTTTGGTACTTTTTCTTATTATTATTTTCTTATTTATTTATTATCTCATTATGGCCCGTTTCCACTGAGTGGTACGGTACGGGTCGGTATGCTTTTATGGCCGTTTTTACACTGTCAAAAGGTACCAAAAAGCGAACTGTACCGTACCGTTCTAGTACTTCATCATTAGGTGCTCTTACCTAAATCAAAACTACAACTTTTAGATAGATTTACCTATTAAAAATGTTACTAGTAAGTAAGTTTGAGGATGAAGTTTTGTTTGTGCTTTGTTGATCGACAAATTCGATTTTCTTCTTTGTCAGACCCTGCGATAGCTATTTAACACTTTCTTTTTACAAAACAAAATATTTAGATTTTTTGTCATGTATGCAAACGTTATGTTCATTAAATTTTTTTTTATTTTTCATATTGTGGTCAGATGTGGAAATTTATTTGGCGCACAAATTCTCACAGTGCATAATGGGTATTTTCCAGCTGTTAAGTGTACATGGGTTGTACACTCGTTATTGTGGTGCATTGCAGGATTGATTGAGTGCACTTCAGAACATCCATTATTTCAGACATCACTAGAAATGGCTGCTCCCTCAAATAGTGCATGTAAGGTATAGGGCACAGGTGTCAATCTTAATTCCTAGAGGGCCACAGCTCTGCACAGTTTAGCTTTAACCCTACTTAAACACACCTGATCAAACTAATTGAGTCCTTCAGGCTTGTTTTAAACCTTCAGGTAAGTGTATCGAAGTGGTGTTGGAACTCAACTGTGCTGGGCTGCGGCCCTCCAGTAACTGAGTTTGACACCCCTGGTATAGGAGGTGATTTCAAATACAGCCTTAGTCTGTTAAATTCCTAGCTCTAAGAAGCCCCTCCCTTAGTAATGCACTATGGTCTTGTTCACACCTGGTATTAAGATGCATAATAGGAGTTGATAGAAAATATAATAAATCAATTATCTATAATTTCTTTAGTCAATGCAAAAAGTAACCTATTTATAATGCATTTTTAATTGTTAGGCTGGTAGGCTACTTTTAAATAAGATTTTTATTTTGTGTAAATTATGAAAATTGCGCTATTCACAGTGCAGTGCAGTGCAGTGCAGTGCGCTATTCACAGTGCAGCCTTTCACAGTGTTAAAGAGAGAAATCCAACACCCGCCCACAGACCTTCCCTCATCGGAGAAGTGGTTGAAAGTAGTCAAAATTGGACAAAAGTGACACATTTAAATGCCAAGTATGAACTGTAATGTGTCTCTTTTGTCCACTTGTGATCGAAGTAAATGCATCTTAGTACCAGGTGCGAACAGGGCCTATGTGTTCTGATTGGTCTGCTGGCCCAGTAGTCAATAAACACCTAAGCCGCTTTTCCACTACCAGGCCAAATGGTTCTATTTGCTTAATTGCACCATTCCATACCGATCAAGTCCAGTCTGCACAGAAACGGTTTCATTTTCCACTGTGTCGAACACAGTTGTTGTCTTGGTAACGTACGTGTAATGTAAATGGACAATGATCAGATTTTTCTGTTTTTGAGACTCTTTTAAGACTTTTTTCTGATATTAACTTCATTGAATAACAAAAACAAAACAAAAAATAAATAAATACAATATACTTACTGTGTTCATAATGTATTGCACAACACTTCTGGTGCTCTAGAGGTGGGATGCAGAAACAGGTTTGGTGGTATGGGTAGGTTTAAGGGTAGGTTGAGGTGTAAGGAATGGTGAACAGTGTAATTACAAATGTAATTACAGAATTTAACTACAAATGTAATTACATGCAGCTTTTTAATAAATCATAAGTACAATGTAAAAACTTGTATTTACACAATCAGTGCACTGTAATAGCAAATTATTAATTTCAGTGTAAGTACATTTTATTTAAGGCCACCTAATATAAAGTAAGTTCAATTTAATAAATAAATAGCACCAACAAATATCAGCCACTTAGCATTTACTGTTAATAATGTAAAAGATGTTCAATCTTGTGCATCGAGTGTTGTTGGGACATGGTGTTACAATGTAACCTGCTCAGCTAATGTTTATACTTTTTGCTAATTAAAATCCACATTAAAATCCATAACTCTGAACTGGTCTCATATAAGAGGCTGCTGCTGTCTTAAAGAGGTTGCCGCATATATTGATGCAGCCTTCATGACTGAAATGAAATACGGTTTGTTTTCCACTTAGGCAATCCAGGGTGCTAAAATATAATTAGGTAAACTGGCAGTGGGCAGGTTATAGAGACCAAAACAAAGATATGCATTCCAACAGGGAATGCACATTTTCAAAGGAGAATAACTAACTTGTTTTTCAGATACACAAATATCTTCACTTAGCCTGTTTCGTAAATATCTGGAAACATATTATGGTATTTCTGTGATTTAGAAAAGTCAAAAACTTACATACAGCTCCTTTAACGCAGGCCTAAACGTTAGTTACTAAATAACAGCACTAGCTGCTAATAAGTGCTATAGTTATTGAAAGAAATACCAGCCCATAAGAAATACGTACTAGTACGTAGCATAAAAATTGCCTGAATTGATATTGGATCCATGTTTAATATATTAAATGTCAAAAACAGCTTGCCATATTTGGTCAGCTTTTGGCCCAGTCCCAGTTAAAGTAGGCTGTGTCTTTACACAATTTGGACGTATGAATGACAATAAATTAGTTGTAGTTTTTAAATAATTTTGTCACACATACACAACCTTTCCTGTCTCCACGTATTAATTTGTGTGGAAAGAAAATCAGCAGTGCGGTCTCTTCTCGTTGTCCTCAGAGAACAATCGCTGATGTAAACAGACCAGTGTCTGAGAGCGCGCGCAGCTGAGCACGTGCACGATAGAGAAAGAAAAACGGCTGTGTTTTCTGTCATGTTATTGTCAAATTCTCTTAAAGCTAATTTATACCATTTTGGTTTACATAACTTTATTTTAGATATAAAACTATACATTTAAAATAAACCCTATGCATTTTTTCGTAAATAAACAAAAACACAAAACTCCAAAAATGTATTGCGTCATTATTGTTCAACTTGCAGTGCGGGTCGACATCTAGTGGGCATTTCTGAAAATGCAGGGGTTTTCAATGTTTTTAGATGCCATGAACCCACCAAAAACTTTCTTCCTCTTCCGAGTGACCCTTTTTACGGTCTATGGACCCAAACCCTAAAATGTAAGACACAATGGTCTTGCATTATGACAGAATTTATACGGCATAAAAAAGTATTAGTATTAGGCTATAAAATATTTTTTTTACTATGTTAAAATGTTACATTTTTTCCACTGTATTTACACATTTACATATATTCATATATATGTATAAATTTTTTTGTATTTCGTATTATGTATTCATATTATTTCATATATATTTTGTATTTCGTATATGTATATATACATACATATATGGGCGACGCGGTGGCGCAGTGGGTAGCACGTTCGCCTCACAGCAAGAAGGTCGCTGGTTCAAGCCTCGGCTGGGTCAGTTGGCCTTTCTGTTTGGAGTTTGCATGTTCTCCCCGTGTTCGCGTGGGTTTCCTCTGGGTGCTCCGGTTTCCCCCACAAGTCCAAAGACATGCGGTATAGGTGAATTGGGTAAGCTAAAATTGTCCGTAGTGTGTGTATGTGTGTGTATGAATGTTTCCCAGTGATGGGTTGCAGCTGGAAGGGCATCCGCT
>CAIGQV010018227.1:23478632-23525053 GCA_903798115.1 Danio jaintianensis | reverse complement strand
GGTTTCCAGCTTTCTTTAAAATATCTTCTTTTGTGTTCAACAAATGGTTTGAAAACCGGTTTGTGTGAAGTGAAGGGTGAGTAAATGATGACAGAATTGAAATTTTTGTGTGAACTATCCCTTTAAGTAAGTATTAAATTGATCAGAAGTGACATTTAAAGACTTTGTTACAAAATGTATATTATTTGAAATAAATGTTGTTGTTTTTTGTTTTTTTTGGTGTCCCATTTATTCATTTGTTTTTAAACAGCACCATTATTTCAGCATTGATGATAAATGTTTTTTGAGCACCAAATGAAGGATCATGTGACACCGAAGACTGGAGTAACACCCTTTTTACTGCATCTCTGCCTAAATTAATCCGCCTTAGCAAACATCACAGGTTTTGCAAAAATATATTTTAAAACAATTTGCATAAGCCCACGCTTAGTAATTCATAATAACAAATTATGACATATTTAGTCATTTAAATGCATAATAAACAATACAATAATGCGGTATCTTTTAAATTGGTTGAATACTTTAAAAAGGCCAAGGTCAAAATAACAATTTAAAGATGGAATAAAAAAATTTGATGTTAAATATGAAATGTATGCCTCGAAAACATTATTTAATAACGAGGCCTCAAAGTGTGCCATATTCATGGAAAGTGCCAAACAGGGTCAGTAATTAACTTTTCCATTAAGAGGCAATATCTAGCTTTCAGCTTCATAAGAGTAGTTTTAGTAGTTTTTATCGTATTAAATGTTTCTGTGGTGTCTACTGGGTCAAACACCAATTACTATTAATAATGATAATAATAATAATTATTATAGAGATGAGAGAATCCAACTCTCAACAGATTTGCCATTCTTCATAACATAAAAAGAAATCTGATGCAACATGTTTTGCACATAAGTCTAATTCACACATTTAGATGGAAACATAGTTTTTTCTTCAGAATGTCTCTTTTTGTGTTCAACAAAAGAAAGAACAAAAAAAAGTTTAGATTCACTTGATTGTGATAATGGTGATAAATGTTTTTTGTTTTTTTTTTAAAGCGTGTGGTGCATTTTTGCCTCAAGACCCCATTAATTTCTGACCCTTATGCCAAGTACCTCCACACATAAAAAATAAGCATCCGCTCAAGCTTCACATTTGGACTCTGATTAGTTCAAGCAGTGAGTCCTTGAGAGGATTTTGGGGGTTTTTCCCCCCAAAAAAGAAAAATATAAAATTCTTACAGTACACCAATTCTTATATCGTATCAATATATTACAATGAAAAAGAGCTCCCTGTGTCACCGCAGTTAACTGCATACACAAATCTCCTGATTATCAACACGGAAAGCATCACCGAACTTTACAATGTTCACACTGGAGGGATAGATGCCAAAAAAAACTATTGGTCATTTTTCATTGAGGTTGTGTGTACGGAGACCATGATGACGAAGATGCAAGAGAGAGAGAGAGACAGGCCTGTGATAACAGAGATATGGACAAACAAGGAAGATCACAGAGCTACAGAAGTTATAGACTGGCCTCTCCTTCTCTGTGTAATAAAGCTTCTCACTGTTGGCCCCACTTAACCAACCATTAAACTCAAGACAATGAGTCACTGTGGACGGGCTGAGAAAAACAAATCAAGCTCTTAACCCGTCCTCAAGGCGTCTGTTTAGCCACTGCAGAGGGCAGCTTTTCCAGGACACACATCCTAATCTTGCAGAGTCAGACGCGTTCCTGGAGCAACATACTTTGTTGATGCTGGAACAAAATGTTTTCTGTCCAAAAATTAAATACAAACCCATGAACCTAACCTACTTATAAGTTATTCCGAATATCTGAGGTTATCAAAAGGTGAATGACAATGATGTATAGAAGCACCTAACCCTGATTGTAAGCCTAAATTTAAAGGATTAGTTCACTCTGAAAAGAAATTAAGATTTATGAGGAAAACATGATGGATGTTTCTCCATACAATAGACTTCTATGGTGCTCAGTGGTTTGAATTTTTAAACTGAAGCTTTAATGAGTTCTAAATGGTCCCAGTCCACAGAATAAGGTTCTTAAACTAGTGAAAGAATCTGTCATTTTCTTTAAAAAAAATCTGTACTTATACCACAAAAGCTCGTCTTGATTTTTACAAATTATCTTTAAAGTTTAACCGTTGTGTGCTGTTGGGGATGTTTTCATCCACTCTGGGATGATTTTGAGTCTTAATTTGGCCACAACTTTCTCTGTTTTTCATCAATTTGAACAATGTTTGGTGACAAATCTTATTTTGACACATATTTTGGGAAAGTACTTTGAAAATTGTCACAAATTCAACAATACACTGTTGTTTACTACCCTTTCTTTATGTTAGTGGCTGTTTTTGCCCCATTTACTTCCATTATAATGACATATTTGATTGCAAAGCTATGACACAATATAACATTATATTAATATATTATATATTATGCATTCTTAATTGTTCTGATTTTCCCTGTTGGGAAGAAGTCCAATTTTTAATTTTTACTGTTGATCATCAGTTACAGTGCAAAAAAAAAAAAACTTAGTTTCTGCCTTCTATATGGAGTAGTGTGTGTGTGTGTGCGTGCGTGTGTGGTGTGTGTGTGTGTGTGTATGTGCATGTGTGTGCGTGTGTGTGTGTGTGTGTGCAAGAGAGAGAGAGAGAGAGAGGCCTTTACGCACTTATTTGATATGTCTGAAAAAAATCTAAATAAGCAGCTCAGCCCTAGAACATAATAAACAAAGTAAGTGTATTTATGCACACACACTATAACATGTTGTTTTACTCCATAGAACTCCTTATAAAAGGCAGAAACGTTTTTGCACAGGCCTATCTAAAATGTTGATGCTTCCAACTGATGATCAACAGTAAAGATTACACATTTTACCTCTTCCCAACAAGGAAAACCCCCAACAATCATGAATGCAAAAAATGTCATTATAATGGAAGTCAATGGGGCTAAAACAGCCTCTAACAAAACAAAAGGGTAGTAAATTTAAACAGTACACAAGGGTTAAAAGGACAGTTTACACAAAAATGAAACTTTCTAAATTTTTATTAATTTAATTTATGTTGGAATGTTTAAAAAAAATCAGTCGTTAACATCCACAGTAGGAACAAAAAATACTATGCAAATCAACGGCTGTTTGTTTTTGAACATTTTTCAGCATATCTTCCTTTGTGTTCAGCAAAAGAAAGAAACTCAAACAGGTTTGGAACAAGTGAAAGATGAGTAAAACGACAGAATTTAAATTGTTGGGTGAAGTATCCCTTTAAATTATTTTTAAAGCTGCACTCCAGTTTGGATGTTCAGTCCACCACAGAACTCCACTATGGAGAAAAATAATGCATGTTTTCCTCAAAAAACTTAATTTCGTTTCAACTGACAAAATAAAGACAAGAACATCTTGTATAACAAGGGAATGAGTAAATTATCAGGACATTTTGATTCTGTAAGTGAACTAATCCTTTAAAAGAAACTGTAAGTTATCCCTCAAATCTGATTGGATGATTGGAATGTTGTACTGTGATCATCAAAGATGTTGATCCAGGAACATGTTGCGCTTGGTAAAATCAGGTTCTGCTTTCCACTAGAGCTGCCAGAGACTGTGGTCTGCTGGCATCAGGCAGAAAAACCTCGGCCACTGAGGGTCTTTCTATGAGAAATGCTGAGCGCAGAGAGTGGCCTTTGAGTGTTGTCCGCACAGGGGGACGGTGCTGTCCTGGCTCTGGCCTTCCATGTCCATGTCCAGGAGGCTCTGATGGACACCGCCGGTGCCGGCACTGACACCGCTGTCACCTGAACCCAGCGGACTGTCACAGCTGCTGCCCGGAGAAGAGCTGAGGGTCTGGGACAGAGAAGACAGTTTCCAGGGGTCTGGACGGGCACGGGCTGGGGTGGGACGTGGACGGGGGGCGAACTCCAGGGTTTTGGGACGCTCTAAAGTGCCCATATGGCTCTCTGGCTCAGGCATGGGGATGGGGATGGGAGGAGCGGGTTTGCGTCGAAGGGCTGAGGGGAAAATCATAGATGGGTCAGGCAGACGAGGAATGTCCAGAGTCTCTCGAGAACCTGGAAAATAAGATTTTTAAATGACAATATGTATTGACTGCCAGTGAATACGTTCACATTCATATCTACATACTCATCTGTCTCTGCTGCTGTTTTTTATTGTTTTCCGCCTCTTGTGACTGAATAATGTGTAGGTTAGAGTATGCTCCATTCAGACATTTTCATTTCTGTCAGCTTTGAATTAATAAACTATTATGGTTCACAACATTTTTTTTTTTTACGTATTGTGGCAAGTATCTGTGTAATAAGCAAGATAAAGTACATTGAGGTGGTTGCTTTTTTTTTTGGTAAATAAAAGCTCTTAAGTCTCATACAACAACCCTCTGCTTCAAGTTTACTATCAATAAGCCTGTCTGGCTTTATTCTGCGATAACAACCACCTTTTCAGTTGGCTTTGCAGAAAAGTGTCTTGGAGATGTTCACACAATTCTTTTTAGCCTTTAGGATTTAGTCTGTCTCAGTTTATGTTCTTTAAACATTGTGACATTCACCACTGTATAAAAATACTTCAATCACATGCAAGTATTTTTTTTACTTCATGCAATATAAATGCGTAATTTTGCAATTAAATGTAAGCCAAGGATACATTGACTAATATTCACCCACTAACAATCATCAAATGTCATACCTGTATATGGTGTAATAGTCGGGGCAGGAGCAGGGGGGAAGGGCATACTCCCATCAGAAGGGGTCCGGCGATGCCCCACAACCGTTTGCGCTCGAGGGCGAATGGCTCCATCAGAGGGCGTCCGCCGGTGCCCGCGGTTTAATGCCATGGTTGCAGAGACATGGGTGGGTGTGAGGGACTGATTGGGCTCTCTTTTAAAGCTCTCCGCCCTCAGGTCCAGCAGAGGGTTTAATGCCGGTGCAGGTGACACAACCGGATGGGCACTACTAGGGGTCGGGGCAAAGTCATCAGGATCAGAGGGCAACAGGGATTTGGTGGAGTTGCAGTCAGAGAGGGAGGACAGGGACAGGAGGGTGACGGATGGAGATGGGTCCATGCTGGGCAGGATGGAGTCCTGATGGCGGTTGTGGGACAGGGAGAGGGAGAGTGTGCGGCTAGGTGGAGAAGTGCTGCGTCTGAATCGACCCGTACGCTGGAACAGGCCCTCTTTCTTCTTGTGCTGCTCCTCTCGTACGTCCTGCTCATCTTGATTCATCTGAGCACATGTGAATGAATGTCACAGCAGTGCAATGTAATGTCCAAAACTACTAAACGAATAAATATCAAAAAACTTTAGATGTATGTTTTTAAAAATATTTAGGGTTTTAAGGTAAAGTGTTGTTTGTATGTAAAGAAGAGTGTATATTTATCTATTTATTGTCTACTAGATCTTGTTACCCTGCGTAAATGTTGAAGGGTTTTTCACTATATAATTCACTACATAGTCAACAATTATTCAAAGTGTCCCATTCAAAGTGTTCTGTTGTAAAGAGTCAATCATTACAAATTCTCCTTAAAATGCGTGTAAAGTCCCCTTTGAGCTGAATTATCCATCGACCCATACATATTTATATAATTTTGTAATTATGTTAATTTTAATTATGGCTTTAAACATTCATACAAAACACCTGATTTTGAAATTAAATATGTGTGTGTGTGTGTGTGTGTGTGCGCGTGCGTGCGTGTGTGTATATATAGTGTATATATATATAGTATAACTATATATTAAAAAAAATAATGACATTATTATTGTAAAAATTATATATTACGTTATATATTTTGTAAAATTTAAGACTTTAAATATTACAGTACAACTATTAAAATGCATTTTACTTTTTTGTACTGTAATATTTAAAGTATTAACTTAATAGAAAAACATAATACTATTTGACCCTGGACCATAACACCCTTCGTTGAAATGCATGCATCATCTGAATGCTGAATAAATAAGTATGTTTTGTTGTGATATGCTAATATTTGGTGAGAATACAAATCACCTGCATTTGAATATATAATTAAGTGCAAAATAATTTCTTCGTTTTGATATCCTTACAGAAAAGAATACTACATTTCTTAACAGAAGATAATCTTCACAAAATATTCTAATGATTTTTGGCACAAAATAAAAATCGATAATTTTGACCCATACAATGTATTTTGGGCTTTTCCCACAAATGCAACATAAGATACATAATAAATAATTATTATATTTTTGTGAAATTATAATTGATTATTTTAAAATTTTATTACTTTAAATAGTACGTGCTCTGTTTCCCCCACAAGTCCAAAGTCATGCGGTATAGGTGAATTGGGTAAGCTAAATTGTCCGTAGTCTACGTGTGTGAATGAGTGTGTATGGATGTTTCCCAGTGATGGGTTGCAGCTGGAATGGCTTCCGCTGCGTAAAACATGTGCTGGATAAGTTGGCGGTTCATTCTGCTGTGGCGACCCCTGATTAATAAAGGGACTAAGCCGAAAAGAAAATGAATGAATGAATGATAAATAGTATGTTACAATTATTAAAACCCAAAAACAATTACTACAAGTAATTAAGTACTATAAATACTATACAGTAAGTATTAATATTTTAGTTACATTTATGATTGATAAGTTATAATTAATTTAACTGAAACACTGAAACTAGAAAACAATGATTTAGGAGCAGTTATAATCAATTCCCTTAAGACTCTTTTCCCCCATTCCTAACTTTCTCACTCTCTCACAGTGTGTACCTGTTGTTTTCCCAACTGGAGGATGTCAGAACCAAGGCCCACCGCGGCCAGTAGAGAGGCACATCCCAGCAGCAGCAGGTCACTCTTCTTCCTCTGGCTGCAGCGGCGAACTGAATCCTGAGAGCCAATTCCTGACCCTAAACCCACTGATCCCGAGCCCACATCCTCCATTGCTCCGTTACTGCCCAGATCAGGAGCCAGACGGCCTGGAGAACTGTCATCAAACTCACAGTGCTCCTCTACACAAAACAAATGAGGGTGTCATTCAGCTTAACACATTTTAAATAATTTATTCAAAGAATAATGACTAAGAAGAACTAGTTCAGTTCATTTTTTTTAAATACTTGTGTCTGTATGTTGAACATGATTTAGACTCACCCATTTCATTTAGGCTTGAGAATCCAGCTGTCATAGGAGCATGTTTAGGGGACTTCCCCAGATTTGGAGCACTGGAGGACCACACTTTGCCCTCCCCAAGAGACTTTAGGCTGTAAAAAGGAAGAATGATTATTATTATTATACAAAACGATTGATTGATTGACTGGTTGGTTGGTTGGTTGGTTGGTTGAATGACTGATTGATTTATGATTGATTGATTGACTGAAACAATTCCACCAATCAGCAAGTTGCAGCAAGGAAAGTGTGCCAAAAATATGTTTAACTCTGCCAAGTGCCAGTCAACCTCCCTACACTCTCAAAATACTTATCTAAAAAATATACTTAAAATATATACTAAAAATAAATAGTTGAGATTTTTCGGCTTTTTCTTTGACTGTGTCATTTGCAATATTTCATGGGACCGTAGTTCTTCCCCTCTGTAAAGCCGTAAAGTACATAGTCTGAGCTTTTATATACTAAACCTAACTTTTATTACCATTATAAGCTCACTTCTGGAATATAAACAAACAATATAACTGTATATTTTAAAACTGATATTCTTTTGGTCTACCTGTCCTCTCCACCGACTCTTTCACGCTGATGTGTGGAGCTCGGACCCCATGTTCGGCCCTTCTTTTTGGTCCCCAGGTCCTCTTTCTTGCAGACTGCCGTCCGGCCCCACGTCTTCCTCCCATCACTGGGTGTCACTAAACCACACATACAAATGATATAAACAATATGAACACAATCAGGAAATATTCAAAATTATGTTTTCTTTATTATAGTTAGCATTTTGCTTTATGCAGCATATTTTTACATAGATTAAAAACAAACTTAAGCTAAGCTAAAACAGTGCATTTCGTAGACACAGTACACACTTTTAAGTGTCAAGGTACTGATACTTGACACATGATATTGCAGTTGTATGCGCTAAGCTGTCCAGCAATGCACTCTGTTCCTTATTTATTCTCTAACATAAAACCAAAACAATGCAGTGGACTTTGCCTTGACTTACAGCGTATGGCTCTGAGGCGAGGAATGACCCCTGGGCTGGCTGGAGGAGTGGTGCTTTCACTACCCTGACCTTTCCTCTTGTCCACACTGGGCGACGCTTGCACTGTGATCTTATGCTCAAAACCTAAAACAAACAAATGCTGTTAGACACTTAAAGGCACACTATTTCATTTTCACCATTAGAGGGTGATTATTCACAACAAACAAAGGTGTTTTTTAATGATGCTGTGACTTTGTGTGGAATCATTGGAGTTGTGGTCTTCATTACATCCTACGGGACTCCTGCAGATATCATGTTCATGGATGAGCTAAAGTATTCAAAATCTATTATCATGTTAGCATGAAGCAGAGTAAAGCTGAAAGCTGGTGAAGTGAAACGAGGTCGCTGGAACCATTTCTAATGGGAGAGAAGCAGGAAGAAACAGCACTGTTTGTCATTAGCATGGCATTAAAATTGTTTATTTTTCTGGATTTGAACATTCTTCAAAACACTTGGTATAATGTAAGAAAATAAGTCAGCAAAATATATAATCCTGTTCAAGTGAGTTTTGGGTATTTTAATGAAAAAAACAAACAAACAAAAGAAAACGTACATATTGTCCCTATGAAGTCGGCATGAAATGGATGTTGTGATAGTCTTTTCTTCTCTATTGTAACATTAATCTGAGTGAAACAAGTTCCTGAACAAAAACAAATGCATGTCAGGACTTACTTTTGTCCACAGGGAACTGACTGGACTGTTGGCTTATTGCCGTTTATTATTTAAGCAATCTGATTTGAGTGACAAGTTGTCCCAGCCTTGGATGCACTACATTTTGATCCACCAACAATGAACGAACATTCCTCAAAGCATTATTTTTCATATTTGTATTATTATAGACCAGAGACTACAGAGATGCAGTGAGTACTCAAAGTTTATATTTCCTTCTTCTCTGATGTTGTCCACTAGTTGTAGAAGTAGAATCACTTGCCAACTATTTTTCAAATCAAGTTGCTAAAGGCGGAACAATTTGTTGCTAAAAGTTGCTTAATGACGCTGAGACGTCATTGCATGATGACGTCATTACGTCATCGCAACTCAAAACTGCATCTTTACGTAATACATAAAATAATGAATGAGTTTTTTCAAATTGACTGGCCATCTCTGCAAAATCATTATTTGAAATATGTTAGATTATAGCACTGTATTGGTAGTTATTTAATGCTACCTATATGATCAACAATTACCAATGATATAGGTTAACAACAACGTATCAGCAAATGAACAGTTGTTAATGCTCTCTTAATTCTTTCACCAAAAATGTGAAATGTGTGCTACTGCTGTTGCACTCAGCCAACAAATATTGCTGGTGTTCCTGCACAACCAGAGAGGCTGCAGTTTCAGGACCGCATTTCTAGGATCCCTTATTATGGCAGATCAGGAACAACAGGATCCTAAAAATGAAGAGGGACCTAGAAATGTGTTCTAGCCTCTTCGAATGTGCAGGAACATACTATTGGCTACAACTGCAGCTTCTGTGCCCAGCTATTTCTTTAATTTCTTTCTTTTCTTTTTTTTTAAAGCTTTAAAAACTATAGTAAACTAATGTACTGTATGCATAACAGTCAGTGTCTTCACTATATTTGGTCTATGTTCCATACATTGAGAATTTTAAACAAACAATTATATAAACAATAAATACTGTTTATATTCATCAAAGAATGCTGAAAAAATGATTTTCAACAGTGGTAAGAAATTATTTTAGCATGATTAGAATGGTTTCTAAAGGATAAAGGATAAATGATTTCACAATATTACTGTTTTACTATATTTTGATCAAATAAATGCAGCTACGGTGAGCAAAGTAAATAAATAAATAAATCATTTTAATTTTCAAAACTTTTACCCACACATTATTTTATTTGTAATGTATATTTACATTACATTGTACATGTGTATTTATATGTACATTTACGCACCCATTTGTAGACAACACAACACAATTTTAACGTCATAATTTATTTGGTGAGGTAGCTGCACTGAGTTACTGGGTTAAGTCATGATTTGACTAACTTTTTAAAAGTTCCTAAAAGTAGCCAAATTAATGTTAAAAATTGCTAAATTTTTGCTGGGTGCTTTAAAAATTTTTGTTAGGGTAGTATGAAAAGCTGCTAAATTTAGCAAAAAACAATTCTGTTGAACGCAAAAGAAGATGTTTCAACGAATGTTGGAAAACGATAGCCATTGACTTTCGTAGCATTTTTTTCCTACTATGGATGTCTACCAGGCTACCGGTTTCCAACATTCTTCAAAATATCTTCTTTTTGTGTTTAACAAAATAAAAAAGTAGCCCAAAAATGAATGAAGAGATTTTTTTTTTCTTGGTTGAGCGCACATAAACAGATTCCCTTTCCACCCACCAGATGGCAGACTGATGCAGTTGCTGTCTCTGCCGAGTTTGAGCAGTCGGCTCTTTTTGAAGTTGCCTTTGCGTTTTTTGACGTGCGGTTTCTCTTGGTACATCTGATGGATGATGATGTTGAGCTCTCTCTCCACGATGTCGATCTCTCGCTCTGCTAACTCCTGCTCGCGTCTCCTCAGATGCTCCTCCTGCTCCCTCTGCTCCTCCGCTGCCCGGGCCAGAGCTTCCTCCCAGGATCGCAACTCCTAATGGACAGCCAGTTATTTAGACCACTAATCTAAAGTTATTGCTTGTAATATTCTTCTAATGTCATTTCATTAAGCAGCGATTATTCGATTTTCCCATTCATTAATGTCGTTTGGTGGCTCACAATACCTGTGTGTAAACAAACATGGTTTTCTTAACCAACCAAAATTTGTACTCTGTTTTTTAATATTAACCTGTCAATGTACGCTACCTTATTTAAACAAAAATTATATTTTTACTCAGCAGGGACACATTCAAATGATCAATAACGGCAAATAAATAAGTTTCCTTTTCAGGGTTTCTGCAGGTTTCACAAAGTCAAATTTAAGACTTTTTAAGACCATTATGAATAAAATTTCAGATGCTAAGGATGTTTTTCTACTGTTCCGGTTGGGCTAGTGGAAAAGCTTTTTACCCCATCAAAAAAAGTCTAATGATTTATATTTTAGCCACATATTTTAAAGCCAAAACAAGCAAACCCTAGTTGTATACTTACATTGTATTCTTTAATTTAATATTATTTTTAAAAAGCTTTAATAATAAAAACTATATATAAACTATATCAAAAAAAAAAAAAAATATATATATATATATATATACATATTGAAAAACTATAATAATAATCTTATGTATGAACTGCAGTCTGTCCAGGTCAGTGTGCTCACCATATATGATCTATATGTTCCATATATTGAGACCTTTTAAACAAACAATTAATAAACAATAAAGCCTATTTATATTCATCAAAGAATGCTGAAAGAAATGTTTTCACAAAAAAAGGAACGGTTTTCAAGAGTGATAATAAGACATTATTCAAGCATGATTACAATGATTTCCAAAGGATCATGTTATTTTTTAAATACCATTATCATTACATTGCAATGCACTTTTATGATAACAGCCAAAGTAATTGTAATAATATTTATTGTTGCAATTGTGATAATATTTCACAATATTACTGTTATTATTGTTATATACTATATTTTGATCAAATAAATGCAATCTTTCTTTTCCATTTTTTATGTTCCATTTTCCCCATTATTTTATTTTATTTGTAATGTACTGTATATTTATACCATTTTTAGACACCATAATACAAATTAACTTCATTTTAACGTCACCATTTATTTGATGAGGTAAAGAGACGCAATGTATGGTGAAATAACCCTGTTATTCTGATCATTTGCATTTTTGAAGAAAAAAAAAACAATACCCTAAATGAGAAATATTTTTTTATTTGACATTTGGAAGACCTTTATGTTATCATATTATCAGACCTTTATCAAATAAAACAAATATTAACATTTATTCAAGCCCAAAGCTAATAAATCTAGTCTAATACATCCATAGAAAAACCATAGAATTTTCAAATGATCTTTTAATGTGTTTTGTTCATAGCTGTATATATTATCAGATAAATGGAAATCCAACAGAGACTAAAAATATATTAGAAGTCCTAGTACCGGCACTTTTATCCTTTGAGACGTAAACATGAAACAAGCATCTATTTTTGGTCCTCACCTTCTCCTTTGCTCGAAGTTCATCAAACATTTGCTGGATCTCCAGCCTCCAGTCCTCCTGCAGGGAATGGAAAGACTCCAGGGGCATCTGGAACATGGCTGACTGCTCGATGTCCTCCAGCCTCTTCAGGATACTCCCAAAAGCAGGACGTCCGTGTGGGTTAGGACACCAACACTCTAGAGAGACAGGGAGAAAAGTGATTAAATGATGAAAACAGTGGATGTCTTGCAGGCAAATTACTCAACAAAAACGGTCTTTACCTCCAAGCAGCTGTGCAAAGGCTTCAGGGCAGGTGGAGGGGATGGGAAGAGTCAACTTGTTCATAGCAACTCCGTAGGCCACAGCCAAAGCGTCAATCTCACGGTATGGCACTTCACCAGTCAGCAGCTCCCACAGTAACACTCCAAAACTGACCACGATAAATACCACAATTAGCCAAAAACAAAAGTATATATGAAGACAGCAGATTGTATTTTTTCAGATGTTCTGATTCGATTCTGATTCACAAGCTCTCAATTCAATTCAAGTAGACGCTTAATTTAATTCAGTGAATATAAATTGATTGCAATGCTACTGATGTTTTCCAAAAATGATTGGTTAATGGTTTTCAAGTGCATGGGTACATAAATACTGTACAGAGCCCACAAGTCCACCTCCTTATGTCGGATGCATAGAATAAGTGGTCATAATGTGAAATACAGCAGGGATTTTTCATTATACACATACAGTACATATACATTGCACAGCATAAAGCAGTTGAAAAATGTCTCATTTCTCAGTGAACATATTTTGGTGCATTTAAACAAAACAGTTGTATTTAACACTATATTCACTAAAATAAGTGTTTAGAATAATACATTTGGTCACCTTTAGGAATAGAAAGACAATACATTAAAAAAAATATTTTTTTTATGTTTGTTTGTTTTTTTAATTAAAAAATGCATTACTATTTTCCCCCAAACGTATTCATTGGGGTGTACAAATTTTTGCAATGTGATCTTGTGTTATTTTGCTTAATTAGTTCCAGTTTGGCCTTTGGTGCTGACTAATGTAATGTATATGCACAAATATCTTATTGTGTATCATCTTCCATCATCTTCATGAATAAATGATTAATTTAAAAGTGAGATCTGTAAGGAGTGTACTCATTTATGCTGGCAGCTGTATACACACACACACACATAAATGTATTTTCAGGCATACCAAGAGATTAAATAGATTTTGATCAACACTTACAGCATATACTATGTATTAAATGCTGTCGCTTTAATAAATGGATAATGTCTGCATATTGCTTTTACTTTACACTTCAATGACAGTGATTCAGTGTTTACGCCATAGAACAAAGCTTGTCACTCTATTTCACAAAACTATAATAACATCCTGCTTCTTCTTCAAATCCATCCATTTTTTCTCGGCTGCTTTAATGTATATAAGCAGTTCTGTGATGCAACAATATCTGTGATGTCTACAGATAAAACCTAAATAGAAAAATCTCTGCAGAATCTGTGCTGATAGCCCTTTTGTAAACAAAAGGTGTTACTTATGACAGGCCACTGATTGATCCTAAGCAGATAAATGTTTATTTTAAACATATTGGCTCTAATAAATCTGCAGGTCCAGATGGAATTTTTCCATACACTGTTAAATGCTGCGCTGACGAACTGACTCTATGGGGTTCCCATATTTGAAAAATCCTTAGACTTAGGCATTGTTCCCAGTTTGTGGGAAAAATCATTAATTGTACCTTTTCCTAAGATGGCGAGGCCCTCAGAGTATAATGATTTTAGACCGGTGGCATTAACATTTGTAATTATGAAATGTTTTGAGAAATGTGTTGTGTCCATGTTAAAATCAGAGGTTGCTAGTAATTTAGATCCTCTACAGTTCGCCTACAGGCAAGGTAGCGGTACTGAAGATGCAGTTAATAGTATTTTGCACTTGATTCTGAGGCACTTAGATAATCCTAAAGGTTATGCTCGGCTGCTTTTTATTGATTTTAGTTCCATCTTCAGTACGATTCCACCGCATTTGTTAATTGAAAAGATGGAACAGCTGAATATAAACCCATGCATATGTAAATGGTATTTCTCATTTTTAACAAATAGAACTCAGGTTGTAAAGGTTAAAAATATCAGTAGTACTGGGGTACTAAAAGGGTTCCACTTTTTACAAATGAATGTTCAAGTAAGCATTCACAGAATTGTATTTTTAAATATTCCGATGACACAGCCATTCTGAGTTTACTTTATGAGAATGATGATATTAGTGTTATCTACCAGTCAGAAATTAGCTGGTTCGTTGATTGGTGTGATAAAAATAAGCTAAAAATAAATACTAAAATAGCAGAAGAGAGTATTTGACCCAAAGTGTATAGGTGACCATCGTCAAGTGGTTGTACATGACCGTCCTATTACTCAGTCAGAGACCTATAAGTACTTGGGCATTTATATTGACAGTTCTTTTACATGGAATACACACATAGAGTGGGTTTGCTCTCGTTTACACCAGAGATTGTTTTTTTTACGGAGGTTATGTCTTTTTGGAGTTAACAAGAAGCTTATGATGTTGTTTTATAAAGCTGTTCTTGAAAGCATTGTTAGATATGGTATCACAGTGTGGTTTGGCAACCTATCTGTACAGTGTAAATCTAAGATGATGTATCTCTTAAAGACAGGATGGAAAATTGTTGGGCACGATGAATATTTTAATCCTCAAGTTTTATATGAGAATTGTGTCCTTAATCAGGTGGATAGGATTCTGAATGATCCAACTCATTTTTTTGTTTCCACATTATGAACTGCTTCCCTCTGGTAGGAGATATAGAGTCCCAATGTGTAGGTTGAACCGTTATAAGAAATCCTTTGTACGCATTTCAGTGGGTTTATTTAACAAGAGTTTATCTTAATTAGTATTATAATTATTGTAACTGCTGTAATTTGTATTGTTTTTATTGTTTGTTTTTATGGAATGTCTGCAGCAATATGGTGATGCCCATAACAAATTTCCTGTCAAGGACAATAAAGTTTTACTACTACTACTACTACTACTAGGCAGTGCACCAAAATATGCATTATATGTCAGTGCACTGCCTTCAGGGTTAGTGGCGCATTGCACTTAGGGCATCCTGAGTTCGAGTCCAGCTCGCAAATCATTTCTAAACCCATCCACCGTCTGTCTCTCTCTCCAACTCTGCTTCCTGTCCACTGTTACTGTCCTATCCTAAAGGCAAAAAAATGGCAAGAATAAATCCTTAAAAAAACAAAAATAAAAAATGGCTATTCATATTATTGCATAAGCCTACAGTGAATCTGTATGTGCTGAAATCTACAGATTTTTGAGCCAATCATTCAATTCATTTATTTACTTATGTTAATGTGTTTAAATATATATATATATATATTTAGGTTTTTATATTAATTTCAGAAATATTATTGAATAATATGCAAATGTTTAAATTACCTATGTAGAACACAATATTTTCTCTCTTTTAACAGATGTATTATACGAGAGACTGACTTTGTTTACCAAACAAGTGGTTCTAATGGGATTTGCATTGTAAACCTTAAATGAAAATTAAAAGTTATTATTTTTTATTTCATGTTTTAAGTTTTTAGATACTATACTCTCAAAATTATTCAGCAGAAATCCGCAAAAATTCTGCACAGAAATAGCAAAAAATGTCCAGCCCAGCCCTACAGCCCTGCGCTTCAACAGACGTCCTCTCATCACCCACTTAGAAAACTGGAATACAAATACACAAAATATTGAAGGAAAAAAAAGCGCAGCTGTTGAGAATCATTATCGAATTGACCATTTTTTTAAAACCCAAAATCGTATTTTTTTTTGCCCAGCAGCTATACCTCCACACATCGCTGCTTTTGGAGAACAGGGACAGTTTGATGACCTCTGGAGCCATCCAAGCATACGTGCCCGCTGCACTCATCTTGGTGGTGCGATGCCATTCCCGAGCAAGACCAAAGTCAGTGATCTTCAGAGTCTTTCCACTCAGGTCATCTCTCTCCACAGGCTCCAGAATCAGAACTGAGGGAAATGAAGAAAAGAGAAACTTGAAGCTTTTTTTTTTACACACACAATGACCACCAGGCGCAGCTCTAGGATATTATGTCTATTTTTTAGCTCAACTGTCAGAAATGGAATGCACTGGATTGTAGGATATCAAAAGCGGCAAAGGACACATTTACTGTACATGAATAAAGCGGATGAATCAGCTCCTCGTTTGGTCCTCAGATTCAGTCAGTACTAATGTAAACAACTTTTCCATGTTAGCGACACAAATACTTTTCTCGGGTTTTTTAACTCTATGGTGTCAATACAGTTTCTCTCACTTTTCAGCTTTTTATGCTGAAAAATCACTTGACAGATCACTTTCTCGACTACATGGTTTGCGGTGATGCAATACTTAAGGGGCGGGGCTAATTCTAATTGTTCAATTTCATGGTAACACTTTAGTTTAGGTCACAATTCATGCCATTAACTACTGCCTTATTACCTGCCTATTATTAAGATATTAACTATTCATTAGTAGTTATAAAGTATGATCTTAATCTGCATCCATAATCCTACCCAAAACCTAAACCCAACTACTTTACTAACTATTAATAAACAGCTAATTAGTAGTTTATTAAGCTAGTAGTGTATTGGTCTGTTAATACCGTGAATTGTGACCTAAACTAAAGTGTTACCAATTTCATTTGTAATTATTATTTGCAATACTTACTGTTGTTCCTTAAACAATATTTGACTAATTATCATTAAAAGCAAGAAAGGAAACATTTCCCTATGTGTTTTAATAATTATCTGGTTTTTTTAATTTTTATAAAGAAGGTTAATTAGGCTCTAGTAACCTGGGTTACATATCCAAAAGTCATTTTTTAGTTTGTCTTATTGGTAATGTTAACCACATGGTGATTTAAGACAGAAAGCAAAGAGTGGTTGGAAAGAAAAGTGTGTCCCATCTTGACATGCTACTTGTCCAAAGCAACAAGAGGATAATATACAAGTCAGAATTGTATAATCTGACACAGTTTGGCACAGACTATTGTAATAAAAACAATCGTGTGTAGCCTAAAGCTGATGTAAGAAGTTTCAATGAAGTCAAACCAGATCATTTGGCACGCAGTAGCTGGCAAACAATATCCTCGATTTGCACTTAAGATAAAACTGAAGTGTAAATATACTATAAGTTTGAGTCACATGAGAATGGCACAGTGTGAGAAGCAGCGCAGTACTTGTGTTCACAGTGAACAAAACTACACAAAACTGCACACAAAGCAGATCTTGTTAAATCATAAATAATCCAATATAATATTTAAAATTCAATTTAAAATAAAAAGTATTTAAATTAAAATGATAACGTGGGCCTTAATCTTAACTAGTCTGTTTCCTGCATTCTTATTGTCATGTTTTAAGATTCTCAGGAAGAACTGGAATTCACAACATGCTTTAATGTCTGTGTGTGATGTTTTTCTGAGTAAAACAGGATGTTCAATGGGAACAAAATCTAAGGCATAACTTGATTATATCCATCAGAAGTCAATTGGATCATGAAACATGATTATCCTATATATATATATATCACATATAAAGCTATTGAAAAAATGTAGAGATTGCTGAAAAAATCTCAATTTCTCTGGCTTCAGTAGGTATGGGTTTGGTCAAAATATTTGTATTATTTTCATTCATTCATTTTCTTTTCGGCTTAGTCCCTTTATTAATTTGGGGTCGCCACAGCGGAATGAACCGCCAACTTATCCAGCATATGTTTTATGCAGCGGATGCCCTTCCAGCCGCAACCCATCACTGGGAAACATCCATACACACTCATTCACACACATACACTACGGACAATTTAGCTTACCCAATTCACCTATACCGCATGTCTTTGGACTTGTGGGGGAAACCGGAGCACCCGGAGGAAACCCACGCGAACACGGGGAGAACATGCAAACTCCACACAGAAATGCCAACTGACCCAGCCGAGGCTCGAACCAGTGACCTTCTTGCTGTGAGGCGATTGTGCTACCCACTGCGCCACCGCATCGCCTTGTATTATTTTATGTCGGATAATACTTTTTTTCCAAATTAATGAAAAAATACAATTGGTCAGAATAGCAAATGTTTTCATTTGCTGTGGATGAAAATCATTATAATCAACATGTATGGTTAGTATAGTTAGATTACTGCTACTCTATATGCATGTATAGGTTTAAAATAGCTCTTATGTCCAGTGTTGTGCTTATATTTATGATTATGTTTATTTATCTAGCACCGTGATCCAACGAGACACAAGATTTCATTCGACTGTATCTCCACACTTGTAGCAAAATGACAATAAAGCTCAAGTTGACTTGACTTGACCTGAGATATCACTCACAATATATCACAAAATTATCGTTATCGCGATAATAGTATATGCAATATACATTTCGCAGACATGTGTGATAAATTACAATATTCTATACATTGGTTGTTTATCTAAATTTGACCAATCAGATGGGGCCTTACTATTTTCAGCCCCGCCTCCCCAGTAGTTGCTGTTTTGCTATTGGCTGGAGGGGCCCAAAGGTAAAAATAACAGCCAATCAGAGTCAGAAATATCCGCTAAGGTTTTCACTCATTCAAAGCATTTTAAAGACTAAATGTTTGCAACTAGACCTGAATTAGAATTATTTAGATGTTATAATTAAATATATTTTACCTGTTTATTTTAATATCATCAAATAAATAAATGATTTAAAAACATAGCTAATAAAAATAGCATTTTTCTAGGCAAATGTTATGTCGAAAGAAATATCTGTATCCCAATATTCGAAAACAATATCGTATATTTTTCCTGTAACGCGCAGCCCTAATATCATTACTGGTAAAGTAGCATCAAGAGTGTAATCTGGGTCCCTAATCTTTGTGTTTTAATAGACTCAGCAAAATGAAGACTTCTTGACTTTTGAAGTGGGTTGAAGCTCTAAACGCTATCAAATATTCATTATCCAGTAGCATGTGTGCAGACAACACGCAGACTCAAAGAGAAACAAGATCTTTTAAACACACACACATGCTCTCTCTTTCACATCACCAAGGTAAAGCGCACAACACAAACGTAGTTTTACATCACAAACGAGACACATGACAAACCCATAACAGGCGCCAGTAAACTGCATGTGGAGGACAATGTCAATATTTCACAGAAGCGGCATTAGAGGAGAGAATGATACCAGCATTGTTGTCCATGAATTAAGCTCTGTGTTTACTGAAACTACCAAGCTCCTCCACACATGTAGTTTATTAGAACAAGAATTATGTATGTCAATAGGTAGACTGAAAAAAAGGTTGGGAAAGACACACTGTCACGCCACTTTCACCCACATGGCATGAAGCATTGAAATTAAACTTTCTGTCTAGTCCACATTTACAAACATGACTCAGACCGGATAGAATAAATAATGGAAAAAAAAAAGATCACACAATCCAGTTTTGGTGTTCGCGTCAGATTCAATTGAAAAGTTATTTTATTATTATATGAAATCACAAATGTGTACTTTATTGTTTTTAAATACCGTCTGTAAAAGTAAATAGTCAAAATATGAGAAGTGAATAAACGTTTATAAATAATTGTTTCATCGTCATTCAGCTTAATAGATATAATGTACAAATATTAATGTACAGATGAAACAACACACAATTTTTTTTTTATGTTCCAATGTTTCACAGAATAAGGACATTTTCACAGTATTTCCGATAAAACTTTTCTTCTTTAAAAAGTCTTTTTTCTTTTAGTTTGGCTGGAATAAAAGCAGTTTTATATATATTTTTTATATTTTATATGGTCAGTAATATTCACCTAAAGGAATTTAATTATTATAATTTAGTATGAACACTATATAAGAAAGCGACAAATATAAAGTTCTAATATGTTACACCTTTATTGTTTTGCTGCAAAAAAATTGCATTTTTTCCATTTATATAATATACATAAGTGTATATAAGAGCGATGCTAGTTTGTGCGGCCGCGTTCTTCTCCCCTCTGTGTTTCCACCTGTGTTTCCGTGTGAGGTCAGACTATGGAAATGTTTGGAGTGTCAATAGTCAGCTGGACTGGTTTGTGTGGGGTGGAGAAGGGTGGAGCACAGCCTGCTAGTCTATTATCACCACACATATGCAAACTGATGGGAGAGAGAGAGGGAGAGAGAGGGGAAAAGAACACAGCTGAGTTTTTGTTTGACTAAGCACATTACAAGCTCAGGTTCAACAGGTGGAACCTTTCCTTCTTTCCCTCCACAGTATCATATTAATTAGACTTTAAGATCGCAAGTCGCAACATTCCAAGTTATGTTATTCCCAGGTAACAACCGCTGAATAACAAAAGCTATGAATACGTTTACATCCATATACGCTTGTCTGTCAAGATTTTGGCTGTTTGGCGCCATCTTGTGACTGAAAAATACATAGGTTAGTGTGTGCTTCATTCAGCCATTTTCGTTTGTCAGCTTTGCGTTTAATTAAAGAATTAATAAACTGTTACAATTCAAAACAATGTTTTGTGTCTGATTGTTACATTTTGTGGCAAGTAGCCATATAATAAATGAGATAAAGTACATCCAGGAGGTTGTTATTGCAGAATAAAGCCCTTCAGTCTTATACTACAAAAGCCTGTCAAGGTTTATTCTGCAGTAACAACTGTCTGGATGTACTGTATCACTTACTTAATGAACCTGACTACATGAACTAACAATAATAACCAGGTGAAAGTTAATCAAACTAATGTTAACAAGTATAAACTATAACAATGCTATCATTGTTAGATATTAATGATACTGTTATGTCATTTTCGCCGCTAGACGTCATTACCATAACGACACATGACGAGGTCCATGTCACTAGGTAAAATTGCTTATTTTTTTGGATTTAAACATTGTTCTATTGTTTTTGTGATATTTTGATACAAAAATCTTAAATATTGTGCCTTTAATATTTAACTAGTGTTGTAAAATGTTACTATATTTCTTAGTGAATTTGTTAAGAATGAATTTGTGATGGTCTTTCCCTGTGTGCATTCGTGTGTGTGTTTGCATCCAGTATATTTGCTATATTTCATAGTCTTGTCATCTGCCGTTCCACAAAATCATCAATTAAGGTATCTGTATTAATGTGGACTCACATTTTTCATATTTGATACTATTATAGTTTTTTTTCTTTTATATTAGTTTATTTTGATTATTTAAAATAAATGTGTCAAATATGGCAGAGACGCTGTTATGTGTATCAACTTGAGCGATGTGTCTATTGTTGTAAAAGAGTTTTTGTGTACCACTGGTCTGTGATGATGTGCAGGTATCCAACTTTTCCTATGTTATTTTTATTCTTGAAAAATATTGCTTTTACATGCATGTAAATAAATTGTTTGTGAGCGTGTGTGTGTGTAGTATGTTATGTTTCTGGTTCTGGTTTAAAGGGTATACTAGTAGAGTGAGGGATGGAAAGCTTCTTACAATGTTAATAAGCCATTATTACGTTTCTGTCTATTGTCCGTATTATGAGAGGGTTAATGTGTGTGCGTATATGTGTGTGTGTATGTGTGTGTGTGTGTGAGAGAGAGAGTTTGTGTGTGCATGCCACAGAAAAAGAATGTATAGGATTGTGTGAATATATGTGAAAAGAGTGGTTTTCTTGAAAGTGAATAAAGAGGCATAGACACATTCACTGAACATGTTTGTGGTCGAACAAGCAAGGGTGTGTCAGTGATGGTGTGTGTGTGTGTGTGTGTCTGTGTGTGTTTCTGTACAAGTACAACGCATATTCGTGCATATTTGTTCCAATTAACTTGTGTTGTGGCTTTTCACTAAAGGCCACTTCTGGTCATCCAAAGCATGAATGGAAGTGTGTGTTTACGTGTTGATATATGAGATTACAGTCACACAGGTTTTACAACTCACAACTCTCTTACATCAAACACTCACAAACCTGAATTTGAAATGAATTGAAATATTTCAAATGAATTAAAATACACAAACACTTGATTCTGATCCACAGTCAATTGTTATTGTATCTTTTTGGCCAAATAACTAAAGTGTTCATGGTCTCTTTTCGTCTTATGAGATGAAGATGGTATTACTTTCACATCTCGGAATAGTAGAAGAAAATCTCAGATAAAATCATATAACATTTATTCATTCATTCATTTTCCTTCGGCTTAGTCCCTTTATTCATCAGGGGTCGCCACAGCGGAATGAACCGCCAACTTATCCAGCATATGTTTTACACAGCGGATGCAATTCCAGCTGCAACCCAGTACTTTGAAACACCCATACACACTCATTCACACACATTACGGACAATTTATTCATTCATTCATTTTCTTTTCGGCTTAGTCCCTTTATTAATCTGGGGTCGCCACAGCGGAATGAACCGCCAACTTATCCAGCATATGTTTTACGCAGCGGATGCCCTTCCAGCTGCAACTCATCACTGGGAAACACCCATACACTCCCATTCACACACATACACTACGGACAATTTAGCTTACCCAATTCACCTATAGCGCATGTCTTTGGACTTGTGGGGGAAACCAGAGCACCCGGAGGAAACCCATGCCAACACAGGGAGAACATGCAAACTCCACACAGAAATGCCAACTGACCCAGCCGAAACTCAAACCAGCAACCTTCTTGCTGTGAGTCAACAGTGCTAACCACTGAGCCACCATGTCGCCCCAATCCCAATCAAGTCTCGGATGGTGATTTCTGGAAGTCGCTGGTGAAAAATCAAATAAATTATATTAAACTATTTGAATTACACTATTTTATCCATAACTAACTAAAAGATAAAAATAGTAGTTAAAAAACCCCAACATACAAATAAAAAGCCATAAGCCATTGGATTGCGACCCCTGGGGTGATTACGTTGGATTAATGACACAGTAATAGCGTCAGTTTCAGCATATGTTAAACTTTCCGACACTTTTTCGGCACTCATGTACATTAAAAATAAATACAGTTCACGAATGAACTTGGAGGATGATCTCCGAATGGTGCTCTCCAAAATTAAACCAAGAATGGACTTGCTGTGCTCCACACATTGTGCCCACCCATCTCATTAGATGAGGTTAATGTTAAAATTAAATTAAACTTTTTTTTTTGTGTTGTTAATATGCTCATGTTTATTTTGGCCTATTAGTGTGTGCGCAATGTTTGTATATTTATAACCACATCTGAGTTAAAAATTAAACTCTACAGTTTAACAAAGTGACTTTTATTGACATTTCAGTAGTTTGAAACAATATAATCTATAAGAAATAATATATAGAGAAACGAGTCTGTAAAATAACAGAAAATCTACTGCCAATTTATTTAACCCAGGCTCATTCTGAAAACGTACCACTATATACATTTCTGGAGAGCACCAAATACGTCCCAGAAGATCTCAAATTTCTTTACCGAGTGCCATTAACACCGCTGTCGACTGACTGACTGACTGACTGATTGAATGACTGACTGACCCAACAATAGTGTTTTCAAAAGCACTGATTGACCCACTTCCCTAAACCCAGCCGACAGTTTTAAAAAGCAATCCAGAAAAAAATGCCCTCGCCTGATTTTTACCACGTTTTAAGATTTTACCACATTCTCACCCTGTTATTTACTTGTTTATTTTTTTTTTTTCTTCTGTTTTTGTCTTACCCGCTTTCTGTAATAGTTCTTCACCAGACTCGAACCCCGTCGTCATGGTCAACTCCTCTCTGCGTCTCAAGTCCGCCGACGTACATGGCGAGCTAACTGGACAAACTGGTAACAACGGAAAAGCCGTCCATACAGAGGTAAGAGGTCAGCTGGTAAGCGTGAAACGGAACAGCGTCATACCTCCCATAGCGTTCATTTTAAAGACAAAATGCAGCCATACGTACTTCTGACTACATAATGAAGTGAAGTGAAGTGAAGTGAAGTGTAGTGTGGCCAAGTATGGTGTCCCATACTTGGAATTTGTGCTCTGCATTTAACCCATCCAAGTGCACACACACAGTTAGTGAACACACACATACCGTGAACACACACCCGGAGCAGTGGGCAGCCATGCTGCGGCGCCCGGGGAGCAGTTGGGGGGAACGGTGCCTTGCTCAAGGGACTCACCTCAGTCGTGGTATTGAGGGTGGTGGAGAGTGCTGGTCATTCACTCCCCCCACCCCCAATTCCCGCTGGTACCGAGTATCGAACCAGCAACCTTCGGATCACGAGTCCAACACTCTAACCACCAGGCCACGACTGCCCCACATAATTCATGATCTCCAGAAATTTATATAGGGCTACATTTTCAGAATGAGCCTATGTTGAGTTTATTACAAGGTTTTTGTACTGTAATATACAATCCAGACAATATATCACTTTAAACTATTAAAAATGTTAATAAAAGTCTTTTTCTTTCTTTCAAAACTTTTCAAGGTTAAAAAGGTTTTTAAGAGAAAGATCAAGGTCTCATAATGCATGAATAAATGGGGAAAATAAAAAATAAAAACATGAATCACAAAATATGGAAAACTGCTAATTTACAAATATGTTTATAAGTGTATCTTGTGTTTTAACAAGAATAAGGTGCATGTATAATCTAATGCTATAATCGACATCTGCACTTTCCATGTTGATCACAGATATTAGGTATTTAAACAGTGTGAATGAAAAGGCATTCTCTCTCTCATAATGTAACTATAAATCTATTATATATTTCTTTGTCTGTCAAGTAGACATTTATCTTCTTCAACATCTGTCATAGCTTATTATGTGATAATAATGACCAGATAAATGTAAAATATCTGATATAAATCTGATAAGAAATATGTTGGAAATTCTTGTATCTAATTATAAGCTCCGGAACCAAACTGGCATACAAATACAATACACCATAATAAATATTGCCTTTATAGATGTCTCCATCTGATGCTACGTTAACCGAACCCTGATGATGATAAAGTGCAGTATGGTGTCATGGCAAACACATCTGCCACGCTGATACCCTTGTTTAACTGTTTGTCATTACAACAAGCAGTTAGACCCTTGACCTTTCCTGATCCGACTGGAGACTAGACCGTTTGTCTCTTTGACTCTCCATAAGAACGAGACATCCTCCAGTCTTCACACGGCGGTTTAAAGTCAAGAGGGTGATAAAAATTATTGAACAGTCGCTGATTTATAATTGAGCAATAAAGAAGCTGTGTTATTGAGTTAAAGGGACAGTTCACCCAAAAATGAATATGAACTCTTTTTTTATTTACACACTATCAAGTGGTTTTAAACATTTAAAGGAAATTGGCATTGTAAGAGTAATATATTGTATAACATTATATATTAATGCCAAGCCAACTAGTTTTCTTGTTCATCGTCATCTTTTGAGATAAACAAAATGTGTTGTAAAATGTTCCCACAAGATGTGTCTATTCCTGGAACGTCTGATATGTATGCGTCTTTTTAGATTTATGCACAAATCTTGTAAAAAAAAATCAGCATTTTTATGTGGAATGAGAGTGTTGAAAGCCTAATGTACAAAACAACTTACTTTTTATTTAAGGTTTACAATCAAAATCCAATCAAAAACACTTGTTTGGGAAACAAAGCTAAAGCAGGTCACTCATATAATAATACATCCACTGCACTGTAAAACATGATATGACAAAAAGACATGAAAACAAATGTTTTTTTATTAATCAGTTAATTTGGATTCAACTATTTTTTTAGCTTTCAAAGTTTAACTTAATATTTTAGTCAGTTTTCCAATTTTTACAGTGTAAAAGACACATAAGTTATCTAAACATTTGCATATTATTCAATAATAACATTGGAACTATATTAAAACTAAATAAAGATATATTTACACATGTTTACCCAAGTAAAGAAGTATATTGAATGCAGGGGGGCGACGCGGTGGCGCAGTGGGTAGCACGTTCGCCTCACAGCAAGAAGGTCGCTGGTTCGAGCCTTGGCTGGGTCAGTTGGCATTTCTGTGTGGAGTTTACATGTTCTCCCCGTGTTCGCGTGGGTTTCCTCCGGGTGCTCCAGTTTCCCCCACAAGTCCAAAGACATGCGGTATAGGTGAATTGGGTAAGCTAAAATTGTCCGTAGTGTATGTGTGTGAATGAGTGTGTATGAATGTTTCCCAGTGATGGGTTGCAGCTGGAAGGGCATCCGCTGCGTAAAACATATGCTGGATAAGTTGGCGGTTCATCCCGCTGTGGCGACCCCAGATTAATAAAGGGACTAAGCCGAAAAGAAAATGAATGAATGAATGAATGAAGGGGAAAAACACTGACCTTCTTCATAAGACATACATTAACCCCCTGGTGGCATATATGTTATGATGGATATATGCATTTCTGAAAGCTTCAAAAAAGGGCCACTACCCAACACCATTATACAGAGATAAACAGGACAAACAAACAAACAAACAAACAAACAAACAAAAATCTGTCAAAAAAGATGTGTGCTTACCTGAAGAACATCTAAAGGGATAGTTCTTCCAAAAATGAAATTTTACTCACTATTTACTCAACCTCAAGTGGTTCCACACCTTTATGAGTTTCTTTTATTATTTTATTATTTTATTATTTTATTCGTTTATTTGGTTAAACACAAAAGGAGATATTTAGAAAAAAGCTGAAAACCAGTAAACACTGACTTTTATAGTATTTGGTCTACTCTAACTGTGTTCGTCTGACAGAAGAAAGTCATATACATTACAATGGCTTGAGGGTGATTTATTTGGTAATTTAATTATGTGGTCATTTTCATTTTTGAGTCAACTATTCCTTTAAGTGTTTTGTTTTTCTGCTGAACACAAAAGAAGATACCTTGAAGAATGTTGGAAAACGCTAGCCACTGTCTTCCATAGTATTTATTTCCTACCACTTACGTCAATGACTACTGATTTCCAAATTACATCATAACATCTTCTTTTGTGGTAAACAGACAAAAAAGAAACAAGTTCGAACAAGCAGAGGGTGAGTAAATGATGACAGAATTAGAATTTTTGGGTGAATTATCCCTTAAAACGGCTTTTACTACACCTTTTTATCACTTGTTTTAATCAATCAGAAATAAGCATTTTGTAAACAACTTGTAATTTACACATGCCACTAAACATTGACTGGTTTGTCAGACATTCGATCCAATAAAGAGACAAGCTGTCTGGGAAACACATTCTCTCACCCACTCAGCGCTGCCTCTCTAAAGCTAACTGAAAAGGTCTGTGTCTCAATCAATCCCTCAGTCGCTCACTCTTCCAATCTTCTAATCTGAACACACCAATTCTGCCCTCAGTGCCACATATACAGTGTACACTCAGTAGGGTACATAAAGGGTGAACTGAAACTGTCCCCTGTAGGCAGGAACAGCTGGTACTATGTTTGAATCAGGTCCCTTGTCCCCTCCGCCTCCCAATCGCTCTCTACCTGCTGCTTCAGCCCAGGTACGGCACATTACACTGCTGAGAGGGAGATTTTTTACAGACCCACATGCTGACACAGCAGTTTGAAAACATCACGTTGTGTTTCTCAGAGGTTCCTATTTTTGGGCCTAGGCCTATAGGAGAAGCGGTTGCTAGAGGAAGGCAATATATCAGATATTCACAATGGTTTTGCTGAGGATGTAAAATAAACCGTTTTGAATAGTGTTGTCAAACATACTGATATTTCAGTACCAAAATTTACTTGCAGTTTAATCACCCTCAAGTGGTTCCAAACCTTTCTGAGTTTATTTATTCATTTATTTTTTCATTTAAAAAAATATGTATTTTGAAGTATGTTGGAAACTGGTGGCCACTGACTTCTATAAAAAAAAAGATACTATAGAAGTCAATGTCTACCAGTTTTTTTTTTTCTTCAATATACTGACTATTATTTTCAGTAGAAGAAAGAAACAGGTTTTGAACAAGTGAAAGTTGATTGAATGATTCCAGAATTTTCATATTTGGGTGAATTATCCCAATAATTACACGGTGCAAAGTTTCAGCAGTGATGACAATATCAAAAGGCTGGACAGATACTAAAATTGTGAGTCTAACATTGCAATAAACAAAGACAAACAGGAGAGTCAAACAAACAATAAATCTGTCAAAATAGAATATTTAAAGGCAACATACTAATTTCATAATGTATAATTTGCTAACTAATTAACTAATTTTATTTCAAAACAAGTCAATAAAACATAAAAAAAAAAAGCTACAATAGTTTTTGCGATAATACTGTAATTGGCACAGACAGAGAACCTTGAGATGTTACTGCTAGTGGTACTAAACCATGACAACACTAATTGTGAATGTTTTTATTAGGCTTTAATATGACCAGTAATTTTCCTAAAGACTTATTTTTCAATTAATAATTGATTTACATCATCACTCAAAATGTCCATGGAAGCCTCAATGAGCCATTTATATTGAATATATATATTGAAATAATATATAAAAATCAATATGTTTTTTTTTACTCATTTAAGTATCTAAATATTTCAGCCAAAAACTAAATAAAAACGACTACGAAGTATGATTTGTTGCTACATACAAACTAAAATAATTTAACATTCTTTGTTCTATTTGTTAGGTGCAAATGATGTGAACAAATTTCAGGGTTTTACCTTACACAATAAATGTTTGAATCTGCTTGCCTACGATGGCTGTTTAGTTGAAACTATGTAATTTATTATTTTTAAAAAACCTACACCGCTTTAAATATCAAAACATCAAATATCCTAAAAAACATAAAGACATAATTTTAATCATCCACCATAATACTCGTTTTATAAACTATGTCATGTAACGTACTGTATCTGATTTGAGCACAGTGACATACACAGCTATCAAAGCACAATTTCACGGAAAAAGGTTATTGACTAAGAGCGCTGGTGGCAAGCATGGCTGTGGACCAATCAGCAGAGGCATGACTAAGCTGGGAGGGGTCTGTTTGGACCAATGATTGAGCGTGGTCCCTTTCTCCTCCCTATCCTCAGCAGTCTCTGGGAGACAGCATTTCCTCTTTTATCACTCTGCCCTACAGACAATCCCTCTCATCCCCCTCTCGTTCTTTCCATCTCTCTCTCTCTCTCTCACCCTTCACTCCCGCATGAATCAGATTCCAGCTGTCGCCTGCCGAGCCATCCATTCTTACACTCATCCAAGGGGGAAAAGAGAAAGGGATGATGATGATGATGGGAATGGGTGAAAGGAGAAAGAAAGGAAGGAAGGACAAGAGGAATTGGGGCATATCATCAGTGTGTGTGTTTGCATAAGTATGTATTTGTATGCGCTTGTGGCTTTGTGTGCTTTATATGTGGGAGTACTAAACATAGGGAGTGACGTGAACATTTCAGACAGCAAGTAGCATCGGAAAAAGGCAGCAGAGAAGGAAAATGAAAGAGAGAGAGAGATGGAAATATATATACATGAAAGAAGGACTAAAGAGAAGCTATTTATGGCAGTCTGTCTGGCTTTATAGTGTCTGATGAGACACTCTATTCATTTCATAAAAGCCATGTTTGGACTTTCATAGTAATTTTAGTGTTTATTTTGGCATGCATGCATTATAAGACTTTAGTTTTGTTGTGAAAAGCTCCAGTTTATGGCCAAATCGTAGAATGTTGAGACTCTAAATACATTTAAGGGATGATCTGATTCCTGCATGAATGATTCTAATGAGTCGGTTCTTTTTAGAAAAGAGAAACAAACGACACAACCACCACAAGTGCAGTCTGATTCCTCAATTAATTATTCTAATAAGCGTCTATCAGTAAGATACAGCACAACCAGTGTATTGTGATGATCAAATAAATGATTCTGTTGAGTCAGTTCTTTCTGTGAATCAGAAATATACAGCAAAAACATTGTATTCTAATGATCAAATATATGATTCTATTGAGTCAGATCTTTTTGTGAAAGAAAAACATACAGCACAACCAGTGCATCCTGATGTCTGAATCAATGATTCTATTGAGTCAGTCCTTTCTGTGAATCGGAAATATACAGCAAAACCAGTGTATTCTGATGCCCAAATAAATTATTATAATGAGTCAGTTCTTTCTTTAAATCAGAAAAGGTTAAAGAAAAGGTTATTAATTGAAATAATGACACTTTGTGTTTCATGCAACTCATTTCTGTTTTAGTTAAAGGCATAGTGCACCCAAAAATGAATATGTCATTTACTCACCCTAAGCGGTATCCAAAAGTGAGTTTCTTTTTACTGTTGAACACAGAAGAAGATATTTTGACGAATTTGAAAAGCTGTAGCCAAGCCATTGACATCCATATTAAGAAAAAAAAAACTATGGATGTCAGCTACTGGTTTTCAACATTCTTCAAAATATCATCTTTTGCATTTAAATCTGTGAGAGGTCATGAACATCTGGGTAGATCTTGTTTAAAGGTCCCTGAAAGTGCTTTGAAATGAGCTGTTTTGTCCAATATTTGACATAATTACAGCTGAAAGATGAAGACTTACATTTTTTACAGTGTACACTCAAAAACTGACTTTTGCTGCTTGTTCAAACTACTTATTTAAAATGAGTTGAAACAACACAACTCTTTTTTGGGGACAATGTAAATGTTTTATGTTCAATCCACTTAAATTTGTAAAAATGATTGAGCTGACTTAATCGATATGTATTGGGGTAACATGAAGGAATCGTGTGGAACCCAACCTTTTTATACAGTGTAGGGACTATATTCTCATTCTGGCGTAATGGTCAAGAAAATCTGCTGAAGTGTTTCTTTAAGAGCATTTGTCCACCAAAGCTTTTTTCCCATGACAAGCCTTTTTTTTCAATGAGAGTGCCACGTTTTGACATGTATCATGTTGACACTAACAACTAAAAAAAGTTTCATTTGGATTACACATCGACTTTAAATGAAATGTTAAGGAATGCAAACTGTTGAGAGGAACCACAATTCCTGTCAAATCCCAAGTAAAGTGCTCAAAAACTCACTAGAGAAATTGTGAATTTAAATGTGCACAAGGCTTTAGTTCAATAGCGTGCGTTTGGCTTTACGCTGGAAGACCTTGTGTCACAGATACCTTTGCTTGGCTGCTGAAGCAACACCAACGGCTCATTGAGCTTTAATCAGTTCTAGCACGGCACAATGTTGCCCTCCAGGAGAGATATTATTATGGCTCTGTACCCATATGATATTCTGCATGGTGACATTCAGACGTCAGATGCTACTGCTTTGTTGTCTGCGCTTTTTCAAAGTCCTTGAGGTTCCGCATTCTCGATTAGAGTCAAATTTCTTCCCGAACTCCATTCGAATGTCAATATTAGACTGCCTGTAATGTCAATAGATAACAGTGTAATTAAAACCCGTGCTGTACTGATGATGGCCTTGTTCTCTAGACATACATTGAGTCTCTTTTAGGGACATTTGGAATGCAAACCACTAACCAGGAACTACATGAAAATTTGCCTGAATAAGGACAAGAGAACTGCGGATGAACTCCAGAACAGGGCCATTCTTTCCTTTACGCTCTTTAATCCTCTTCAAACACTTGTGTTCACCTTTATTTTATCTTCAGTTCATACACATTTTAAGTGTTTTTTCTGCCATTCTCTTCTGTTGTGGTAGTGCAAAATGAGTTGTAGTAATAGGACACCAGTAGTGGTAACCGCATGGCCTCCCTCTCCCACAGGGTTAAATGTACCTGTGGACGGGCAGCTTTTCCCTGTGTCAGCTGTGCTGCTGTCAGGCCTCTTTGAGGTAAATGTCACCTGAGGCACATGCAAAGAGACACTCCATGACACAAGCAGCACCTGACAGTCACCAAAGCACCTGCCTGCCAGAGCTACTCCACTTATCTGTGTGTCGTCACCCTTGCCTGCCACACTTTGTTTCTTAGCACTTCTTTAATAATTAAAGAAAACACTCCACTTTTGGCTCATTTTACCATTTTTGAATCCATCCAGGTGATCTCCAGGTCTGGCGGGAGCAATTTTAGCTTAGCGTGTTAGCATAAATATTAAGTTAGAACATTAGCATCTTGCTCAAAAAATAAGAAGTTTTGATAATTTTCCTATTTCAGTGTGCTGGCATCCTGATGCTGATTAACAGGTTAAGAGGAAGTATATAATATATTATAAAATAATGCCTGTTTCCAGGTTTCCCAAACACTCCCTCCATTTGCCATTTGTTTGACAAACATATAGCTCCACCCCCAAACTTACCCCACTGGATGAGTCACTGTTCCTGATTAGGATGTTCAAACACATGAGCAATATTTTAAAAGTGCCACCGAATCAATGTGTTGTGAAATTAACCCATGAATCACTTGCTTACAGTTGTCTTAGTTACAAACTTTACTTAACTTTTACCTATATCACAAGGATTTAAAAAAATAATCAAAATAAAGTTTAGAAAACTTGCTACAAAAACATCCTAAAAACAGTTTATCTAAACTTAATTTGTGCTTTATATACCTTCATTAACAATGAAATATATAGGTAATTGAGCCCTTAAAAACTAAAATAGTCTTAAAATTATTTACTAAATGTTATTATTTACTTAATATTATGAAATAAAAGTTTCCAAGTTCTCTTACATTTCTTCCTAAATTCCGTTATCTTTTTATTTTTTCTGGAATCCAGGACAATGTTCAATAGCAGTATTCTTGTGAAAATAACTGTAAAAGGCCCTGCGTAATATACAAACATTTAAACAAACAACACATTTAGTTCCCACCAGACAGATACTGTGATCATAATTACCCATTTTCTTAACTCATCACATTCAAACAAATAAAATATTCTTATCACTGAGCTGATAAAAAGCATATAAAAGTTGCCTGATGTACCATAAAGTGTTAGTTCACCCAAAAATAAAAATGATGTTATTAATAATTACTCCAACAAAGATCCAAAGGGTTTGGAATGTCATGAGGGTTAGTGATTAACAACATAATCTTATATTTTTTCATTCTTTAACCAGACATTTTAAGGTGAATTCCCCCTACATTCTCTGAGACAATCAACCATCTAAACTCAAGGGAACATGCAATGTAATGATCTGTTTTTTAGACTCTAAAACAACCTGTTCTAGCATACAATAGGGATGCTCTGCCTTGCTCCCGTCTGCCTTGCTTTCGGTGCTTCGACAATAGTCTTCTGACTTCAATGGCACTGTAAGATGGCAGAAGAACAGGCCACTGATGGGCACTGTGCCCAAGCTCTGTGGTGCTCGTTCATGCCAGTGCTTTCTGTATACATACAGTAGCTACAGCATAGTGGCTGTTTGTGTCGTCACATTTGCATGTATTGTTCAGTGTGCATTGCAAGGTTATGTTTACTGCAACACTATGCACCCTGTGTCTTTCCCAGCATGCCCACAACATGCTCTGTGCTTTGCAACTGTTGGTGGACATGGATGTGTGGTACTGTCAAGGACTTTTCACACTTGAAACGGGGTCATCTAAAACCACATAAACAGTATCTTGTTTCACATTTCACACCGCACGTTTTATCCAGGTTTAACAGTTCACACTAGTTTTTACACTTTTAATTCCTAAACCCTGGGTTAACATTATTGGACAAATGCAGCATTAAACCCATTTACATAAAGACTGCCTACATGCAAATCTTCATAATATATACTGTATATATTGTTATGAAGCTTTCACTGAACTTTTTGAACTATAAATGCAAAAACAAAACACTATTCACTCCAATTCTTGTGTTTACATCACAGTTTGATGTAAAAATCCCCATTTCCTCTCAAACGTTAAAACTTTATACAATGTGTGGTGTTTCCATGACTGTCCAATGCATGTGAATATGAGAAACACAACTGGCTGTCGGTTGTTAAGCATCTAACTTCTAACTAACATTGTTCTAACTACATTGTTTGACACTGGACAAACATTGCACACATGCAGACTATGACAGACATGCAAACCTAGTCAGTACTAACTGACCCAGCAGGCCAACAAACCAGGCTTTAATCACAATTGATCACATTACTACATTGAATGAAAAAATGTGTTTTTGATTCACTAATGCCTCTGACAATGAATCATGGGTTAGCCTGAAGCAAAGATTAAAAGAATGGTCGGATGAACATATTTCTCAACAACTGTTCCAAACACATTAAATTACCACAATAAGCCAGCAGAGCTCGTCTATCCATTCTGATGGATGACAAAGCAGTATCCCTGGAAGATAAACAGGTGTGTTCTGACTAATGAGACCAGAGTTTACTTGCACACAGCTCATTTTTGTCCATTTAGAAAAATTGTGAAAGTGTACCAGACTATCAAGAAATCGCAACATTGTAACAGTTTAATCCTGGTTTTGGAAACAAAACCAACTACAAGTTTGGAAACGCCCTCAGTATCTGTTTCCATCCACCTATTTTTATCCACATTTTGTATAATCACATAAAAAAGGCATAATGAAAATGTCAAGATGTGCATACATTTTGAAAATGTGCATAAAATACTTGTGCACACAACTGAGTAGGATAAACATTTTTTATCCGATAAGAAAAATGGGCATAGACTACGATGGAAATACAGTTACCAATTAAATTCCAGAATGTGCATCAAAAAAAGTGATTTTGTTTTAACAGCTGGCTGAACATCAGATGCATGAAGCACACAAAACACTTCAGAATCTTCAAAGCTATCATCTCATTGGTTGAATTTTACAGGATTTCCAGGAGACGTGTGTTAGATATTCCTAAAACAGCCCACCTAGAAACAAGATGTTGTGACACCAAACCCCCTCATGGAAGAAAGCCATCCTGTTTACAGTTGTGACAATTACCACTTATCAGGATCAACTAAACACTGGAAATTCACAGCATACACTCTTGATGAACACAATGTTCTTGAATGTATAATTTATTGACAGGGCCGAGGAGTGACAGAATACATGTAACAGTGTTACGCATTTAAAACACAAAATATAAGTAATTGTATTTCATTATAATTACAACTTAAAAAGGTGGTAATCAAATTATAGTCACATCCGAAATGTATTAAGGATTATCAAAATGATTACTTTGAATTTTAATGTAATTTATTTATTTTATATTTAGGGAAAGATGAGGATTTTAACCAATAAGGCAACTGATTTTCCATCTATAAAAAACAACAACTGTTAAACCTTTTTTAAATGACACTAAATTCTCCTAGAATTTTTTTTTTTTCTTAACAGATACATACGAATCATCCATGAAATAAGCGTTTATAAAGTCAAACGATAGATTTGTGTGCTTTACAGATTAACTTTTTCCTTTGAAATGTTGGTGCGGTAATGTGAGTTCATAATCTGATTCATTGTCAACAGATGATTCTTTTGAGTCAATCTTAAATTAATAATTTCTTCTGTTTAATAAAACCAGTGTGAATGATTCACAAACTAGATAGATCTGGAGTGTGCTTCCCTAAAGCATCGTTAGCAAACTGTGCTTGTTAAATTACACTGAACTGTAATCACATTACTTGCAACAGTAGTTACTTTGGCCCCTTCGATTTTGACCCAGCGATCCTTTTGTGCTGTTCCCTTCTCCATAGAGAGGATACTTGGGAAAACCATGCAGTAGTTTCAACTATTTTTATGATGTTTGATGTGTTTTTATGATGTTTGACTACTTTGAAGCTTGGAATGCAGCATGAAACAACACAAAATCCCATTAATTTGTATTTAAAAAGTATTTCAAAGTATTCTAAAGTATTTAGCTTAAGTTATTAATCATGAGTAATCTAACCATTACTATTTACATATTAAAGCATGTATTTTGTAATGTGTACTGAAATACATTTTAAAAGTAACCTTCTCAGCCCTGTTTATTGATTGCACATTGGTTTGTTATTGTAGGAAGTTCCAGGAACGTCACCGCTAAACTTGATGCTGGTCAAAACAAACTTTGATTGGATGTATTATATGTCGGTCCTATAGCCTCTTGGGCATGTGAAAAATTCTGCTTCCCAGGTTTAAAAAAAGGGTTTAGAATGACAATACCTGAGGTTAAGCACAGTGTGAAAAAACCCCAATGTGTTTACTATGCCATAGTAGCACCTGTAGACAGTGTAAATGTGTGTATATTAGCTGTGTGGGCAGTACTTACTTTGATTATTGACACTGCGATGATGCTGCAGTTCATAGTAAATGTGTGTGTATGTGGTGCATTAGAGTGTATGCTCAGTTTGGGTGTGGGTAAGCACTTTGTGTGTCCTCTTTGCTTTGCATCACATGAGCGCTCCGCCAAACCTTGGACTCTAACACTTTAAATAGAAAACAACTGAGAAATTCTCATGCCGGCGAAAGAAAAAAAAAAATCTGGTTATGTATTAACTAGAGTTTTAAAGATACTCTGTCATATGAGGGTTACAGTCTCCAGTTCATTAACCGAGTCGGTCAGGCCTACTTTTTATTGTGTCTATATTGATTTTCGCAGTACATACTGTGTGTATTTACTATCTGGCCCACATTTGAATTGTGTCAAAGTTTAAACTGAGAAAGACACCAGTCACTAACTCTAGTACATGCCTAGCAAAGGATTAGCAAAACAAATAACATCTAAACACCCCTGTACTGTAAATACTTACGTTCTCCACTAAACTGGAGATGTTTCAAATATGAGCTGACTCAAAACAACCAAAGAATATCACAGTAAGTGCTAGAGCTTTATTTTACTCGATAAATCTTACAATCTTATTTTGCTGCTTGTTCAAACTAATACATTAAAATGAGCTGAAACAACACAATTCATGGGATTTGTTTAGGAACAACTTAATCGTTTACGTTCAATCTACTTAAATTTGTTAAGTGAACTTAATCAATTTGTGTTGGGACAACGTGAATGAACTGTGTGGAGCCCAACATTTATTGCAGTGTATTTATAAAGTATAAATCGATCAAAATTGTTCTGAAATTACATATTTGTTAAGAAAGTATTACCTAACAAAATATGAGTAAACAATATTGACCAAATTTTGTGCAGCAACAGTGTAATTTCTCTATATTGTGCCAATAGAAACACCAGATTTAGAACAAAAATGTCAGCAGATTGAACATATATCACAATTAACTATGTATATGGCATACATTTACTATCAATATTCCCACCTGCGTAGACCTGCTGTTGAGCGCAGGGGGTAATGATGTGCAGTCACAGATAAGTGAATGTATAAAGCATTTTCCTTGAATTTCCTTTCAAGTAATGCTGGGAAATTCAATTCATTGCTCTAAACTGCTTCAGTGAATGTATCAATTAAAAAGAAAATCATTCACAGAACTTCCAGCATGAGAGTCAGGTCACACAGGAGAAAAAGGCATTTTGTGCCACACAAAATTGATTAACGACTACTTACTCATCAGCTAAATGACAGACTAGAGGTTAATAAAGTCAAATCTAATACAATGTACACTCAAAAAATGTTTTTATTTTCTGCTGGTTGTTCAAACTACTTATTTAAAATGAGCTAAATAAGCACAATTTTTGAGTTATTTTGTTTTATGTTCATTCATTCATTCATTCTCCTTCGGCTTAGTCCCTTTATTTAGCAAAGGAACGACCCGCCAACTATTCTGGCATATGTTTTAAGCAGCCGATGCCCTTCCAGCCGTAACCCAGTACTGGGAAACACCCATACACAAATTCACACACACACACACACACACACACACACACACACACACACACACACACACTATGGCCAATTTAGTTCATCCAATTCACTTATACCGCATGTCTTTGGACTGTGGGGGAAACCGGAGCACCCGGAGGAAACCCACGCCAACACGGGGAGAACACAGAAATGCCAACTGGCCCAGCCGGGACTTGAACCAGCGACCTTCTTGCTGTGGCAACAGTGCTAAGCACTTAGTCACCGTGCCGCCCTGTTTTATGTTCAGTCCACTTAAATTTGTTAAGTTAACTTAATCGATTTGTGTTGGGACAAGATGAAGGAATTGTGTGAAACCCAGAAATTTTTTTACAGTGTAGAGAAACTGAATTGCAATTTAGCAAGTATGATTTAAAATATGATTTTTTTAAAATCTCCAGGAATCCTGTGCTTGTTTGAAGGGGTACACTATTGTCATTTTATCAATATACAGGGTAGGTAAAAAGTAACTAGGCAATATTTAATGGCTACAGAACTTGTAGTATCACTGGAGTCACAATGAAAACTCTCTAAATACATTATTTTAAATATAATTTCAAATTTCCTGCATTTGTAATACAGACATCAGCCATAAAAGGCAATATTAGAAATATGGACTTTATTACTTATTTTAATGTCGAGTTATTTTTCAGGCACGCTGTAGTTATTAAGTTATTTTAAAGTAAAAATTAAATAAAAAATATTACACTTAATAATGCACTATATATATATATACACATACACACAATAATACACTAGTTCCCTATAAAATAAAAAACAGCATTTAATCAGACCACCAAGCTTTTATTTTGGTGGAAAACCACAGGGATCTTTCAAAGCTTCTTGTTGACAACTGGCTGATAAAAGGCAGTAAAATAACAGAAGTTTATAACCAATATTTTGTAATACATTTCAAAAAGATAAAAGATAACATTAGGCTACTCTACATCAATCCCACTTTTATTATACTTCAAAATTATGGCCCAACTATAAAAAAGGTCCTGCTTCTCAAACTCAGCTTCTACAAATTGTATTGATGCCTAATGTGTAACACATAAAGGGCCAGCCAAATGACTCATGGTCACTAAACCAGAGTGCAAACAATGCAAAAAGTCCACTTTTATCCACTATCCCAGTCTGACTCATTCTAATCGGTGGGAAAGGAATGCAATCCTATTACTTATTAATGGAAGACCTAAAATTGTGGGTGATATTTGTGTCGCATGAATGCAGGGTAGAAAAGTGGTCCTGTGAAACTGTCCAGCCTTCTTTGTAAATGTTTTTTGTAGCCTCAAGAGTAAAGCTTCTAAAAACATAGTCTGTGTGAAGGAGATATTTAAAAAAGTGTCTTTGTAACCCTTAACAATATATGAAATGCCAATATAGTATATATATTTCAGTCACACTTAGGTATGAAGATAGTTTTTATGTAACGTTGTACAAAGTCATTTCTGCATTTGGCAGATGTTTTAAAAAATGACTGAAATGGCATATTTTGTTTAGGTCTGTTTAACATATGTTAGCTAGTAAGAGGTGTGTTGGAACCCTCACTTACCCAGGCTTAAAAAAAGTTGTTGACACTAGAAACTGTGGTCCTTAGTGCCCTTGTTACTTGGGCACAGGTCTGAATCCCGCTCAGCGTGGTTCAAGTACAACTGGGAGGGTTACATTGGTGCCGTGACCCAGGTGGGATTGAGGTTTAGGGTAGCACAGGTAAACCTCACTGGCCTCAAGAGATGCACAAGTGACTGACACTAGAGTGACTGAAGTAGCCAACTGAGTTGTAGCCTCAAATCAGATGCATCTGGTCCCGTCTGAATCAAATAGCTGCTCTTTAACACACCAAAAGTACAACAGCCAACTGAAACAAGGGGGTGCATTAGCAGCAGCACTAGCAGATGCATTTAGCATCTATGTTTTCAAGATGGCAATTTAAGTAGAGCTGGTTGGATAATATTTATGGGTGCACATGACTTTTTTGGTCCGGTTTTCAAAAGGAGTACCTGGAGATTCATACTGCACGATTTTAGCTGGGGAGGAGTTATGGACCACAATATTAGAATAAATAAGCTTTAAATTAAACAGAAACAAAGAAACATTTGCTTGATCAGTCGCAGCAGAAGTACACTGCAAAATGATTTATTGACCTCAAACTATTTTTCACTCTTTGCACAACCCTTGTTCAATGTACCTCCCCAAACATTTCCGCCTTCATAATCTTTTTTTTTTCTTTTTGCCCTTATCTGTGTACGAGTTATGTGCATCCCTGATTATATTTGTGGACAGATAAAATTCAGTTAAATAGAGACCAGTTAGTATTATCTGTGAAGGTAAACCTCACTCCCCTGGCAAAAACGGCACACAACTGTCTGATGCTGGAGGCTACGGTATTAAGCGTTCTTGTTAGCTGACCCACCTCCCATGCTGGAGACACCGATTTGAATCTTGCTCAGAGCAGTGTGAAAAGAACCCAGAGGGGTGGCATGTGTTCTTTAGGAACTAAACCCATGACCTTGCTATTGTTCTTGCCATGTTTTACAAACTGAGCTACATAATAATAAGAAAGACATATAACTACATCAGTTCATCTGTCATTCGTGACAAATGAGTCTCTCTAGCCTGTACCCCACTGACCCTGGTGCTTATAACACACCACTGACCCTTGTTCCCCCATTCAGACCCTGGGGCCTTCCCAGGCCTAACCACACATATAGCCAAACACATCCCTTGGTCTTTTCCTCTGGTCCCTGTATCCATCTGACCTCTAGTGCAAGGTCCAGAAGTACATTTTCTCATATCCACCTCCCCTCCCCCAGTCAGGCAAGTGACTCCTGTCATTGTCGAGCCATCTCTGTCTTCGGTGAGCAATAAAGAGGTCATTGTTGCTATTCTGCTGTGTTCCTAGTTCTCATCTTGCCCTAACGGTCTCTCTATGATTAATTTTCTCTACACCTGGTGGTAAAATCTACCTTTACAAGCAATCCATAATCAAATATGGCAGGAACAACACTTGGCTAAAGTGTAGTTATAGAAAAGCACTCAACCCAGCCACACTAAAGTGGATATTACCAAACATTATGTAAACAAAATTCCAAACAAGGCATAAAAGTATCCTGTAAATACATTTTACTTATACAAACAAAACATTTTCAACTGTTCCTAAAAGATGTGTTCAGGCCATAGAAACACACGACTGCACTCTTACATTCATTGTTGAGTATTTAATCGTGTCTTGACCACAATAAGCATAGTATACTGTACCACTTAAGTTATAGTTCAACTAGTTAATAGCAACCACCAGTAACTAATAAAATATTTATATATTTAATCTATGTGTGTTTTTTATTACAGTACAGAGAGTAGGAATATACTCTCCAAACATAAAGTAAAAAAAAACAGCTAAACTTTGTAATATTTTAAAAATATTAATATAGTTTACATAAAGTTTTAATTGTAATTTATTCCTGTGGTGACAAAGCTGAATGTCCGGCAGCCATTATTCCAGTCTGCAGTATTCTTATGTTCCTACAATTTATTATTATTATTATTTTATTATTATTATTATTATTATTATTATTATTATTATTATTAATGATTCATTATGATTATTATTACCAGTGCCACTGTTTATGAAGAATTGTTTTTCAAACAGTATAATTATTAAAGGAATATATGATTAATGGAAAATCATTTATTTGTGGTATTTGTTTTAAAGTAACAATGTTTTTGTAACAATGTAAAAGACTCTTCTGTCACCTTTAATCAAATTAATCCTTCTTTGTTGAATAAAATTATTATTTATTTCAGATAATAAAAACAATAAAATACAATCGATTTATGATAAATACATAGAACATAATTGAACATAACACTGAAGTTGTGTTTAGAGATACATTGGCCTTACTAACAATTGGAAATCAAGTTCTGAATGTGTGCCACGATTATTTGATAGCGCCAGACAGTGTGCGTTAGCAATTAGCCGTAAGCTATTCCTGTGTTCCAGTAAAGACCTGCCTGAGGAGTGTGTCAGGGGAAGGTGATCAGGGGTTTAGCATTACTCTCAGCTGAGTCACCCTTCCAATTGATCCCCATTTCTCTTTTGTTTTGGCCCATGTGTGGGTCTTTCTTTAATAACGGTAACTTAAGTCCAGCGTGAGATCAGTTAACAACATAGACTGACCAGCGACTCCAGCCTATCAACTCTCACACACAGAATGACATCACTTCAAAAGAGGTCACAGTAATCAGATTATCCTAGTTATTCAGATGCACTGACAACCGGCGAACCAAGTATGTTCAAATTAGCCCCCCAGGCAACATGAGGGAGAAGCAGCTATTACAGTAATTTTGTATGCTAATGTACAAGTCTTTGTTCCTGACTCCTTGTATCATTGTTCTAATATGATATTTTTACAAAGCTCCATTGATTAACACACCAGTCATAAGTGGCTTCTTAATTGTGACAGCTGAAATGTAAAGATCAAAGATATGTTTTGTGACAAATACCTACGCTTTGTCAGGAATGCAATTATTGGTGCCCCAAATGGGATAATATACCATACAAACAACACTGTGTCACTGAGAGGGGACTGTATTGTGGGGGAGGGGGTGTCTAGGGTGCAATAGAGGGGAGCTGGGAAGAGGCTGGAGGGCTTGGAATCCGCCTCTGTTGCCACGGCAGCTGTGCCAATCTCCAAGTACGCCTACAGTTTGAAGAGGATACCTGAGCTCAGAGCCCCTGGATAATGAGAAGCAGTGAAACCCTAAACTCTGACAGCTAATGCTTTCACCCGTCCTGTGTCTACAGTGGCACGGTAAACATGCATCCCATCTTTGGGAGAGGGAGCAGCACTGGGATGACTGTTTTCATGGATTTGACAAGAACAGGGATTAGCAGACTTTGCTAAATCTTCTCTTGAGTGTCTGTCAAGCTCTGTTGCAAAAAATAACGGCAAAAGCTGAACCTTTAGTACATAGTGTACAGTGTTACACTTCTTAAATGCATCCATACTCATCCATTCAACTACCCTCTTCTTTCTGCCCACAACAACTCCAACTGTGCTTAGCAGCAAATAGCACAAAGGACCAAAAATAGCCCAGCTTTTTCCAGAGCAGAGCAGCTCTCCTTAAGAAGGGGAAGCAATGAAATAACAAGAGGCTTTGAACAAAAAAAAATGTTTCAATACAGAGCATTTATTCCTTTTGTCCTGCCACTACAGTCTACCTACCTGTACCAAACCCTTTATTATCATGCTATTACTAGTATGATTGCAAATGTCAAAATAAAGATTTGTAATGGAGTCTACTGTGGTAATGGTAAATGAGATATCAAATGCTTTCTACAGACATTTAGCCATTAGGCATTTAATGTTGGTGCATGTAAATATGTCTTGCTTTTGGTTGCTTTTTACACCAAAATTTACCTTTAGGGGTACAACAGCTTGTCACTGGGGCATTACATTTGGAAGACAACTTTGTACCTTAAAAGGTTTATTGTAGTACCTTAAGGGTCCATGGCACTACTATGAACATTTATAATAAAGTACAAAGTTGTCCATTTAACAGAACTGACTCAGTGCGAAGTGCTGGTACCCCAAAAGATACAATTTTACTCAATCTCTCGACACTAAAAATAAAGAATTGTTACTCACTGTTGCTGGATTTGAGGTCTCGATGAATGATTGGCACAAAGGTCTGGTTGTGCAAGTAGTCCATTCCAGTTGCAATCTGCACAGCCCAATTCACCAGTACTCGAGGAGGCACCTTCTTGCCAGCAAGTGCCCGGTTAAGCGCCCCACCACGGGCATATTCCATAACAAGGCAAAGATTTGGCTCCCGCAGACAAACACCTCGTAGAGAGATGATGTTGCGGTGACGGAGCATCCAGAAGAGTCTGGCCTCCTGCCTCACATTCTCTGCCGTGGCACTGATGTCCTCATCTGGGTCCTGACGAGCTGCTTTTACAGCCACTTCCTCACCTCGCCACACACCTTTATACACCTTTCCAAAGCCACCAGCGCCGATCACTTCCTCCAAGCGCAGCTCAGAGAAATCAATCTCCAGTGGTGAATCTCCACCAACCAGAGCTTCCGGAGGCAACGCTGGATAGCTGGCATCCCGTTGGGTTACATAATTACAAGGGAATATGCCCACCTTGTCTTGGATCTTTCCAGTCCACCATCCCTCATCTCCAGACACTTTGGAGTCTTTGGACAGCACCTCCAGTAGGTCGCCACGTCGCAAGGTCAGCTCCTCATCTGCTGTAGCCTCATAATCAAAGACAGCTGTCCAGTATGTGTTGCTGCCTTCGTGATGATGGGGTAGATGGGAATCTGGGGAGCCCACCAATGAAGGAATAGTAGATGAGTTCTGGCTGCTGCTGATGCTTATCAGGAGAGGTGTTGAATTTGTATTTGCTTGAATAGCAGGGGGAACCAGGTGTCCACAGGACCCCCCACTGCTGGTGCAAGGTAGTGGGGCAGCACTGCCACCACCTCCAGCTCCTACTCCACTCAGCCTTGTATGTGGGTCCATGACTGAGTGCACAGGTCAGCGATGAGGTCTCAAAAGCTGGAGGAGACCCTCTGTCAACTTGCACACAATATCCATGCAGAGCCCATCTACTGTGTACAGGACTTCTTGATGAGTGAAGAAATCAATAAGTAAAGCTTCTGCTGGGCTGCCCCTGCACTGTCCTCACCGATTGCTTGGATTGTCCACAGCACACTTTGCATGTGTCTAAACATTTATAGTGCCATTTTAGTCAGTTGGTGTGTCCTTACATGTCTAATCTGAATATCCAGTCCATCAAGGTGTGAGAATGTTTCTTTTAGGTTGTTTGATAAACAATTGGGTTTTTACATTAGATGTTTAATTAAAAGGATTGGTGGTTGCATGTTTGTTTTTAATCAGAAAAATCCTCAATTAAATGTCACTATAGGATAAAGCATAAACTAGACGAGTCTTCTTGATATTTTTTTTATATTTTAACACATAAGATCCATTAGGGGTTAACTTCCAGCTAACTAGCCTGCAGTGGAATTTTGTCTCAACCTAATCCATCTAAATCTGATCCATGTAAAACTCGAATTATTTTAAAGGTCCATCGATGTTATTTGTAACGGATGTTAATGAATATTCATACCCTTAACACATGCATGCGCAGGCTTAAGGCATCTTCAGACATTCAACTCTGATAGGCTCACGGAGATGCACCAGCTCGCATGCACAATTATTCGCACATTCGTGCAATTCACTTTACGCTTCTCTTGTCTCGTACACATCGGGCACATCGCTAAAGCTGTAAGACAGTTCAAATCTCTAAATAGACGTTAAGGAAAGCACGCGTCCATTTTAAGATGCGAATCACAACACAGAGATGGCAGAGTTGTGGGTTTTCATTAGCATTAGTCGACAAACATTTAAAAAAATGCAGAGCATTTATCGTTTTGCATACAAGGAAAGGCATATATTCGGCGTATTAATGTTTATCGATAAACGTTTCTGGGCTCTGCACGTCTACTGCCATTTAATCCGCGTCAAAAGCAACTGTCGGTTCGCGTTATTTCTATGGACCGTATGTGCAAGTGCCCACTTCGATCATTTCGCCCTCAATTTTCATGGTTGTCATTTTAACAGACATTTTATTGTCACCCAGCAGTTGATTCTTAAAGCTGGAGTCAGTTGCGTATTCAAATAGAAATGTATGATAAGCTTATTCGCGAAATTTCAACTTGTATTAGATTATTATACAGCGATATTCTTATCTTTCTATAAAGAATGAGAGTGATGCGGATGGCTTGCATAAAGGTGACTTTTATCCAGGTCGTAGCGATTAAGAGAGGAAATTCTCCATAACGTGTTTATGATGCCCAAATAAAAGCCAACACAAGATGTGTCCACCATCTTTACAATAATAATAATAATAACAATAATAATAGCCACCTAGATCCTTTCTAGATTCTGGAACAATATTTCTTGTAATCCAGAGACCAGTGGTAAAGTATCCATGTGTCTTTTCAGCCAAAAAACAACCGGTTTCCTGAATTCAGCGTTATGTTTTTGGTTGCCTGGATCGTTCACTGTACATCACAACATCCACACAGCTCGTCGCATGGGCGTATCATAACGCTGAAATATTCCCATGTATTGAACACATCATCGAATTCCAGTGAAGGATGCGCTGGCAATCTTTCTCTCATCTGGGTCAGTTGGTCTGCTTGTCGTCCATCTCAATCGAATCGTTTCTACCCCCGTTGCTTTTCCTGTGAGAAAGACGATCTATTTCATGGACCGGGCTGTCAGCTCCTAAGGCTGACTTTGTATCCAAATACACCGGCTGGACTGGGGGTGGAGGAGGACAGTAGGGCATACTGGGAAATGGAGTTTATGTATGCAATGTGCATGTGACCCATTAGGAGCCAAAAAACAAAACAAAGTGTATATGAATAAGAAATGTATATATATATAACATTTCTCAACC
>CAIGQV010018227.1:23429625-23478232 GCA_903798115.1 Danio jaintianensis | reverse complement strand
ACTTAAATTGTAACAATATTTCTCTTATAAAATTATTATCAAAAGTAATCAGTGACCAATTCTATAGAATTAACAGAAATATATAGTATGAGTATAGATATTAATAGAAATATTGTTACAATTTAAGTAACTATTTTCTAAGAACATATTTTAAAATATTTATTTCATTCAAAATAATTAACGTCTTTTATTGTTTTTGAAATAGATTTAAGCTCACCAATGCTAAATTCAGCTGATCAAAATACAATAAAAATAATAGTATAATGAAATATTATTTCTATTCTAAATAACAGTTCTTTGTGTGTGAATATATTTTAAAATGTATATGCATTCAGATATGCACACTGGGTGTTCACAAGACTGATTTCTGATGATTAAAAATACTTTTATTTATGATAGACCAATTCAATTATGACAATGAAAGCATTTAAAAAAATTAAACATACAATTCAAATAAATGCTTATATTTTGAAATTTTTTATTCATGAAAGAATAAAACTGTAAAAGGACAAGTTGTATCATAATTTACACAAAAAACATGAAGCAGAAAAAACAACAACACTGATAATAATAAGAATCACTATTTATGATTGAGTAACAGGCTAACTGATCATAATAGATCAACCATTCTTGCTTTTCTAAAGATTTCCGAAGGACTGTGTGACACTCAGGACTGGAATAATGATGCAGAAAATTCAGCTTTGAAACCATTTCCACTTCAGCAGCACTTACAGACAGACTTCACAGATTTATTCATATTTACATTCTGAAGGTATTTACAGAGAGAGATATACATACATAGTTTGCGTGATTACATTTTTTTCTCACTGTTTGCAGAAATTCCCAAAACCCTCTCTGTAATAATTTTTTCCGCTAAAATATATAATACATAAGAGATTTTTAAACACATAAGATACATAAGATTTTTAAACCTGACTTCACCCAATGTTCAGATTCTTGCAAATTAAATATGAAATAAGGCCTCACCTTCATATTTAGACAACATTATAAAAAACTTATAAATAAATAAAAAGTTTTTTTTAATTCCTAATTTAATTCATATGCTGTGGAAGTATGATAATTATTAATTATTTATTTACCCTGTTCATCTAAATCTTTATTTGGATGTAAATGCAGACTTTCAGTTAAATATCTGACCAGCACAGCATGTACTAGAAAGAGAACAGCTTTTCTCCATTATGTCATGCTGCCCCCTGGTGAGATTCTAGATCACATTGATGGCAGTTTTTCTTTCTGGCTTCTTGTAGTCCTGCCATAAGGTCCTGCTCTCTAGTCTAGTGTATATAATTCAGTCTGTCATGCTGACCAAGTTGATATTGTTTGAGCTATCTGAATAGAGGGCAAAATATTAAAGATTTAGTGCGTTCAGTCTCACCTGCTGTTTCTCCATCACTCTTTGAAGGAAGTTACAGTATTTGAGTCTCTGGAGTACAGAGGTGTTAGGACTCATTTCAAAAGATTAGGAATGAAACAAAGCAGCCAGTTGAAAATCAATCAAGATATGTGATGATTCATATCGGTTAAGAGGACAGACAATTGGAGTGTGAGTTTATATAAATGAATCTCTTAGGGAATTAGTCTTTATAAAAATGTATCTGGTATTTTCTATTTATCTTGCCTCTGAACAATATATATTAAATTGTTAGTTCACACAAAATGAAAATTGTCATCATATACTCATTGTTCCAAACCTGTTTGAGATTTTTTGTTCTGTTGGACACAAAAGAAGACATTTTGAAAAATGTTGGAAACCTGTAACCATTGAATTTCATACTATTTTTTTCCTACATTGAAAGTCAATGGTTACAGGTTTGCAACTTTCTTTAAAATATCTTCTTCTGTGCTCAACGGAACAAAAAAAACCACACAATATGGTATGGAAGAAGTAAAGGGTGAGTAAATGATGAGAGAATTTTCATTTCATTTCCATGCTAATGATGTCACACACCCTTGATCTCCGGTTTGGATTTATAGAACACCAAACCAAGATGCTTTAATGTGTTGATTTTTTTATTAGACTGCACAGAGCAGCGTTATAAAAGAGCCCTAAAATGAATTTAGCAGGATAAAACAATGCTGCTTCTTCCCCACATAATTTTGATCTGAAGAACTGGAAGTGATGGGCTGCGCCATAATAAAACCTTGTCTCTCATCAGCAATTGCTTCAGTGGTCTCCTTTTGCTTGAACCGCTTAACCTTACTCTGCTTCATACTAGCATTATAATACTTTTTAATATTTAATACATGGCATGCATGAACATGATTTCTAAAGGAATCCAGTAGGATGTAGGCCTCATGAAGACAACAACTGCAATAATTCCAGACTCAGTCTCAACTTATTTGTCATTAAATGTTGAAAATTACAAACTGTACCTTTAAAGAAAGTCCGTTTAAGGACTTTGTATTCTACAGTCTTTGCTTTAAAGCAGTGTTTATATGTACAGCGGTAACCTAGGAATCACAATATTACTGCTGTTCGCCATAAGCGCTACATGCTGGTAGACACTGAAGTTTCATCTGATTCAGCTGGTTCACTCTTCCTTTAGATGTTTTATGTAGCAGGCCAGTAGTTTCACAACACTAAAGTCAGACCATTCTGTTATTGTTTCAAAGTTAGAAATTGTACAGCCTAATTTAGATTAAAAACTGTTCATGCGTCATGTAGGCTATGCTGTGTCTTTCTTTGGGTTATACATAAAATGCAGTGGTTGTCTCTCATTTTAAGTGGAAAAACCACAGGTCAAGACTTATTTTTATATAAAGAGATTTCTTTTATTTGATAAAAATTTCAAATTAGTTTATAATTCAGTTTCACAAAGGAACATGCAGCAAGAGCCTCATATAGAGACACATTTTCATTTATTTTCTGTATGTATTAGTTTATCATCAGATTCCTTTAGAAAACATGTCTTCAAAGGAAATGCTTAAACAACAGCAGGCAGCCAGATGATGATTTTAAATCAAAAGCTTTGCTCTGGAACAAATAATATACAAAAGTGGCCAAAAGTTTTGAGAATGACATAAATATTGGAAACTGGAAAAGTTGCTGCTTAAGTTTTTATAATAGCAATTTGCATATACTCCAGAATGTTATAAAGAGTGATCAGATGAAACTGCTATTCATAGTCCTTCTTTGCCATGAAAATTAACTTAATCCTGAAAAAAACTTTCCACTGCATTTCATTGCTGTCATTAAAGGACCTGCTGAGATCATTTCAGTAATCGTCTTGTTAACTCAGGTGAGAATGTTGACGAGCACAAGGCTGGAGATCATTATGTCAGGCTAATTGGGTTAGAATGGCAGACTTGACATGTTAAAAGGAGGGTGATGCTTGAAATCATTGTTCTTCCATTGTTAACCATGGTGACCTGCAAAGAAACGCGTGCAGCCATCATTGCATTGCATTGCATAAAAATGGCTTCACAGGCAAGGATATTGTGGCTACTAAGATTGCACCTAAATCGACAATTTATAGGATCATCAAGAACTTCAAGGAAAGAGGTTCAATTCTTGTTAAGAAGGCTTCAGGTCATCTAAGAAAGTCCATCAAGCGCCAGGATCGTCTCCTAAAGAGGATTCAGCTGCGGGATCTGAGTGCCACCAGTGCAGAGCTAGCTCAGGAATGGCAGCAGGCAGGTGTGAGCGCATCTGCACGCACAGTGAGGCGAAGACTTTTGGAAGATGGCCTGGTGTCAAGAAGGGCAGCAAAGAAGCCACTTCTCTCCAAAAAATCATCAGGGACAGATTGATCTTCTGCAAAAAGTATGGCGAATGGACTGCTGATGACTGGGGCAAAGTCATATTCTCCGATAAAGTCCCTTTCTGATTGTTTGGGGCATCTAGAAAAAAGCTTGTCCGGAGAAGAAAAGGTGAGCGCTACCATCAGTCCTGTGTCATGCCAACAGTAAAGCATCCTGAGACCATTCATGTGTGGGGTTGCTTCTCATCCAAGGGAGTGGGCTCACTCCCAATTTTGCCCAAAAACACAGCCATGAATAAAGAATGGTACCAAAACACCCTCCAACAGCAACTTCTTCCAACAATCCAACAACAGTTTGGTGAAGAACAATGCATTTTCCAGCACGATGGAGCACCGTGCCATAAGGCAAAAGTGATATCTAAGTGGCTCGGGGACCAAAACGTTGAAATTTTGGGTCTATGGCCTGGAAACTCCCCAGATCTTAATCCCATTGAGAACTTGTGGTCAATCCTCAAGAGGCGGGTGGACAAACAAAAACCCACTTATTCTGACAAACTCCAAAAAGTGATTATGAAAGAATGGGTTGCTATCAGTCAGGATTTGGCCCAGAAGTTGATTGAGAGCATGCCCAGTCGAATTGCAGAGGTCCTGAAAAAGAAGGGCCAACACTGCAAATACTGACTCTTTGCATAAATGTCATGTAATTGCCGATAAAAGCCTTTAAAATGTATGAAGTGCTTGTAATTATATTTCAGTACATCACAGAAACAACTGAAACAAAGATCTAAAAGCAGTTTAGCAGCAAACTTTGTGAAAACTAATATTTGTGTCATTCTCAAAACTTTTGGCCACGATTGTACATTAATCAATGTTTATTGGTACCATAACACTATGCTGAGCCATTTGTTCTTTTATTTTTGTATTAAAATTCATTTAAAGAGATTTGAGTGTTGGGGAAGGGAATAATGAATGACATTATACATTACATCTTGCTGTGTTTTCATAGACATGCAAATTCACTTAGCCACTTTAAATGATTTTGTTTATGAAAATGTCAATACAAATTGATGAATTTTAAGCCTTGTGCATTTAAAAGTGAGTTTCCATTTAAGATTATTTTGTCCACAGAACCTCTCTATGGCACATTTTTATAGTGAAACAATTTATTGATACCGACATAAAAACAAAACAAAATTATAGTTAATTCTATAATGTTTTTGAAGTATACTGCAGTAACTCTTTGTTAGTGAATGCTACAGGATAGTGTAGTATGAACTATAGTGAACATATAAACTGTAATAAATACATTAGTATACATTTTACTACAGTAAACTCTGGTGTATTGAAGTATAATACACATATAAATGTACATGTATTACAGCAAGAAGGTCGCTGGTTCGAGCCTCGGCTGGGTCAGTTGGCGTTTCTGTGTGGAGTTTGCATGTTCTCCCCGTGTTCGCGTGGGTTTGCTCCGGGTGCTCCGGTTTCCCCCACAGGTCCAAAGACATGCAGTACAGGTGAATTGGGTAGGCTTAATTGTCCGTAGTGTATGTGTGTGAATGAGTGTGTATGGATGTTTCCCAGTGATGGGTTGCAGCTGGAAGGGCATCCGCTGCGTAAAACATATGCTGGATAAGTTGGCGGTTCATTCCGCTGTGGCGACCCCAGATTAATAAAGGGACTAAGCCGAAAAGAAAATGAATGAATGTATTACATATATAAATTTGTATTACAACAGCAACTATATAATTACCTCAACTGATTAATTCAAGGCAAGGCAAGTTTTAATTCAAGTACTTTTACTATAGTATGGTTCAAAAAAGAATATTGTATTTACTAAATTAATATAGGGTTATTGTTAATCATTTGTATAGGACCGAATATTGATAAAATTGAAGGTATTTGTAATATTCACATTAATTCAAGGACACCTAAACTATGAAAATGTTGCTCTAAGAAAGTACTGACTTCATGCATGCATTTTCTAATGATGAACATAAAGCAAACATTGTAAATAAGGTCCTTTAGTTGCATGCAAAAACAAAAGTAACCGCAAGAGTGTGCTATACACTACTTTAAAATGTACATGATCTGCCTGCTAAGTATAAGGCACTATAGATAGCCATGGAATCTAAATATGTGTCATACTACGACACGAGCCCTCCAAAAAAGGATTTTCTTTACAACCGAAAATCGCCTCTGTTGCACATTTAGCACGTGCTGTTGCCAAAAACGCGCTGAAATACGCGAAAAGACATGACACTGCAGTCTGACGTCATGCAGTGGCATCAAAGCACATTCATTTCCATGTGGAAATCCTCATTGTCCTGCACAGCACAGTCAAAGCGGAATTTACACACCTCCGTTAAAATCGATAATGTTGCTTTTCTCATTCAATCAACGTGCAACATAATAACGTAAACGTTTTAGCACAGCTTCTACCTTGTGTTAACCTTATGGCAGATCAGATCATGAAAACGGAAACGACGTGTACAGTGTTGATTTGTCTTTTGTCAGTATGGAAATAGTATATTTACAATGAAAATATGAGGAATTTATAACCAAACTTTGCCTTGGTCGAAACAAACAAGCTAGAAGGGCTGTGCAGTTTAATGGAAGCCATATTAAATGAAAGTGATTTTGTTTGTATTTATGCAATGCACGTGCACTGTCTACTGATTGTCATGTTGTGAATTAAACTGTAAACCTTAACCTACCGCACTCCACGTTCACATTGCGGATTTCGCTCTCTTTCATACAATACTACAGACAGACACTTGTGAATGCAGCCTCGCGCATGCGCAGTGTGCTGTAAGTGTGTGCGCGAGTAGCAGCCGGGCGTCGTGGTTTCGGTTGGCTGGGAGGAAGAGGAATAACGAATGTGGGAGCCAAGAAGAATTCCTCGTTGGCGATCGGCGCTGGGGCGAGAAGCGACAATATCCACAGGATTTCTCAAACGTTTTGTGGACTACACATGTCTCCTTAGGGAAATTTAAGGAAGTTTCCCCTCTCACGCGTTCCCGGGTCGGATAAGGTAAGAGACGTTTACCGGGGATAATTAGTTTCTACGATCAGGTTTAAATCAACAATGCGAAGTGGCGAGTAAAACTCGGGAGCCTTTGGACAGCTTTCAGATTGGTCATGTTTCTTTAGTATGTACACCAGCATTTAGAGGCCAACGGTGGGTTTCCTGCAGCAAACAGTGGTTATTGTGCAGGGTTTGTGATCTCTGTACTGTATTTTCATTAACTGAAAAAAAAACGTTAGCGAATATAAACGTTTTAGTCCTTCCTGATTAGTTAGCGCGCATGCGTCAGCACTATGTAGTTTTTACTCACCTGGACTAAAGGCCGTGTTACAATCGTGAGACTACAAGTTTCACACAATGGTGTTCTTGTTTTACAGAAGTTAATGTCTCTTCTAGCATCTTAAATGGATGCTGGTTGCTGGTGAGTGTTTTCTCGTAAAGTTTCAGCACATGCAGAACCCTTGGAGAACCCAATGGAAAAGCTTCTTGGCCAGTGGATCTTGCTGAATGATTGTTCTCTGGCAGTTTGTTTAGGCATACATTTGCTGTTTGGTGTGAGCTTTATGTTTCACATATAACACATGTAATAGATTTATGCGCTGTTTTGATTGTCACACGATGTTTTTTTGGTTGTGGCAGAAGGCCATTGGAATGGAATTTATCTTCATAATCTTAATAACAACAGGTGGTTTAGGTGTTATTATGGGATTAAAGGAATATTCTGTCATTATTTACTCACTCTGAAATAGTATAGTGAATTTCATTTGTCAGATTAATACAAAAGTTGTCGAATCGGAGTCATTTGCTTTAGCCCTAAAAAGCCTGACATGATCAGAAAGTTTACAGAACAGCATATTGAACCCTTAGACGAAATACAGATATATTTTTTCAAGTGTTTTAAAACTTACTTTATACCTCAGGCTTTAATATTATAGCTTTTGCGATAAATGAGGATATGGGACTCACCTAAGTTTTATTTAGATATTCGAACTAAACTACAATTTTCAATAAGCTGCATTTTTATTTTCATGATTTAAATAGTTAAATGATGACTGTTAGATGACTTGAAATGTGAATCTGTAAGGTCTTTAGAACAGTTTAGCAGACTGCGTGTAAATAAGCATTGTTCCTGTAATATCTCGTTGTTGGTGGCAAAACATGCAAATTCGGTACAAAATACTATTTAGAAAATAAACATTAAAACTCTTTAAAAGTCTATTATGTCAGATTTTATTTATATTGCCCTCACTACTTTCTAAAAATGTATTTGTAATCAAGCAAATGTTACTAACCATGAAGATTTGTTTTTGTTTTCATTTACTTATACAAATAATTCCAGATTACTTGTAGTACCATATTCGTTGTGTCAGATGACAGAAGGCATATAGTAGATTGTGTACAACAATTAGTTTAAAGCTTATTTTTAAGCTATTGAATTACTTTAACAAATATGAAACAATTATGCTTTTTAGGGTAAATTTAGTATGTTGATTAAAAACGTATTCAGTCCTTAAGATAATGCTTAATGTCATATTAGCTTATGTTGGTATGCTAAGGGTAAAATGACATTTTTTTGGTAGCATTTTAAGTGCTTCTTTGTGAACGTTATTTACTCCACTTCAGGTTATACACTGATGTGTAGCTGCAGTATAATTAAAAATCAGCATATGTTTCTGAGGAAGTCAGATGGCATTACCAGCGCGCACACACCGCACCACCACATTAAACAATATAAAATTAAAGAACCAGACTGGCGTGCCTGGAATTTTGGAGGTTTTATTTTAGAAACTTCCTCTCTGAGGCTAATTGAATCACATGAATGGATCTGATGGCAGTCATATTGGCCAAATTCAGTTCTCATGCTACGTGTAGTGGAGAACAGTGAGGGGTTTCTTTTTGGACAAATGTGGAAATCAGTCACCCTTCCGGTTGACTCAAAAATAGACCCAAACTTGGAGCCGATCCTTCTTACAGGTAATAACTTAAGACAAAATGCGTTTTTGTGAGGAGCTGAATGCTGTTGTAAATCTCAAGTAAGTGTCTCCAGGTGTTAGGCTGAACTCCAGTTTTCAGTAGCGTATACCCTGTAAAGTAGCAGTGTATCTGTATTCGGAGGAATAGTTGGAGCTCTTGGGAATTTTTAAATCCTTGTTTTCCATCAGCTAACCAGAAAAGCCTCTTATACTCTTTTGCAGTCGGCTGGTTAAAGTTATTGATATGAGGGTTTTGAATAGACAAACTCCTAGTCATTGTCTGAAGGATTTGCATTTGTCATTTGAGTCCTTGGACTTTTTAAGGTGTTGGCAGTGGTATTGTCTTGTGCAAACATGCCTGATTGGTTGTTAAGGTTTCGTTTGTTAATTCATAGATTGAAGTGAGAGAAGAGAACAATACAGGCTTGGGTGAAGTAATTTGTCTTTTTAAGCTCTAAGGATAGTAAATTATGACATATTTGGGCCAAGTACAGTAGTGGTCAAAAGTGACGGAAAGGGACATCTGCACAATAATTGCTTGTAATGACTCTACTAGTTAAATATATGATAAATATTAGGGCTGCACAATATATCGTTTCATCATTGATATCACAATGTGCGAGTACGCAATAGTCACATCGCAGGGATCTGCAATGTAGTTGGAATTATAGTTGACCAGACATTGCAGTTAACAACATTGAGTAATTTCATATTTTAACCTTAGAGTAAAAGTGTATTATTTGCATATGTTTTTAAGACCTGACTGTAAGGCATTGAAGCAAATTTAAGCCATTTAGGCACAATAAATAAAACGTTTGTAGCTTAAAGATGAATTGTACATTATATTATTATTATTATTATTATACAGTGATTATTTAATTTCTGCTTCTGAATACTGTTTGACTCCCCATAAAATCGTAAATCTTTGTTTATTTGCATCCTTTCTCTGTTGTACTTTGCTTGTCATTTTTAAAATCATTTTATGCAGATACGCTCCACTACAGAATCATTCCAATCGATCTCAAATTATGAATTCTTTACCATCTATTCAAGTCATCTGCTGAAATTGCATTTATATCGTAATATATATTGGAGTGAATGAAAATATTGCAATGTCAGTTTTTTTCCAATATCGTATCGTATACCTAATAAATATGAGCAAGGTGTCATAATAATAGGAAATAATAGGAAGACAAAAATACAAAATGGGTAGCAAAATTATTTGGCAATCTACAGTTTATCACAGAACTAGGGGTGTGCATTATTATTATTTTTTTATGATTAAATCATAAACATTGAGTTAAAAATCTGCAAACATGTCACTCCTTTTGCAAAATGAATAAAATTGGATGATTGGATGTTGATTTAGATGTCCAGATTCGATCCTGATATACAAGTTTTCCTTTGGATTTGATTCAAATCTTGATTTGATTCTCAGTTTTCGATTTGGTTCAGTGACAAATGCTACTGGTATGTCTAGTTTTCAAATAGTGAATTAGTGATAAGTAATTAAGATCCACAAATCTGTATATTAAACTTTCTTTATATTTCACATACATGTGTATCACAAATCTATTCAATAAGTAGATATGATATATAGAGTGTGGGAAAAAAGATTTATTTATAACCTTTGAAAATCAATATTGAGAACCACATTTTCCAAAAAAAAAAAAAAAAGCTTTTAGAATGACCCCATAATTCAGCTTATTAAAGCAAAAAATATCTTAGTTTTTTTATTTATAAGATATGATATTGTTATGAATTGGTTGTTTGAACAAATAATTTGAGTCGAATCACAGTAAATCACATGACTACAGAAATCATCTCACCGAAGTATTTATTTCAAACACTCGACTGAAGATATGAAGTGAGTTTGGAGTAAAAACATGTTATTGTATGTGGTAATACACATTTCATGTGCTGTGTTTACTACAGAAAGCCATAGTGCACTGAAAAGTGAAGCAAACAGCTGTCATCATAGAACAATTATCTCGATCCCCTCATTATCGTCTGATTAAATAGATTTGGATTTTCAAGTGATGTTGCATAGCTTGTCAGGGTACTATGGCTGTGTAGTAAATTGTACTCCATTTGTTGGCACATGCTGGAGGTTTACTAGAACCGGCTTTACTGACAAAATGTACATAAAAATGGCCTAGTGCATAAAAATTCAATTAATCACTCATTAAGACAGTGAGCACAAACAAATGTTTCAAACTATATACGATTGTCATGCACGTTTGTCTGTAAAGCCGGCTTTGTAATCCGCTGTGAATCTCCAGCACGTGTGTTCAGCTGGAGCAGTGTTTACTACACAGAGCCATTGACGTTGCAAGACTAATTTTAGGGGGGCATTAGTCTTCGTCTATAACTAACCCCCCAATCTATAACTTAGCCCCCAACATATCCATCCTAGATTCGCAGGAATCAGAGCCATAGTTCTCTGCCATATAATTATTCTGTGATATTGACCGCTGTTTGCGCAGCTTCTCGTTGATCTATGGTACGGCCCTTTGTAGTAAATGTTGCTAATGTTAAACCTGAAAGCATGTGTAAATACCAGTCACTTCTTAGCTTCAGTTGAGTGTTAGAATTTAAACTTCTGTGAATTTTACTTCTGTAAAATGATGCATCTTCTTACAGAGAATAAAGCACGCAACACATTTGATAATTGCATTATAAAAAGCAGTGACAAAGACGTTGCATCATTACATACTTTATTATCAGGAAAATTATAAAAAGAAGAACTCAGATAAACCAAATATTGTCATGTGTTTATTAATCCCATTGAATCAAATAAAGCAGTTTAATCTTTTGTTTATCCTAGAAACGCTAAAAGAATTTCCAATAGACTGGTGTTACCTGGCTTTCTTCGGGGCATATTTAGTTGTTCTGTGCGATTTGCGCGAGAGAGCGCCCTCTGGCCTTCGGAGGAGATTTACTACTGTTCGCATCACCGTTCTTGCCTCACATGATGTGCAAGACAATCGCAGCTTTAATTTGTTGCTCAGCCCTAGTACACAATATTCGTCACAATAATCTACATCTGTGAATAAAATATACATTTTACTTTACCTAACCGTACATTTGGCCACTACTGTATTTTAAACCATTTATTAATTTGAACGCCTTGTAGTCCAGTAGAGAGGTATGAGTTATATGTCTTTATTATCACACATGAATACACCCTTCTTGATGTTCCACAGTGTAGCTAGGCAGACGAGACAAAAGGTTTTGAAACGTTTATAATTCATTATTAAATGAACAGTATCTTTGAGTAATTTGACTGAGCTGGACAGGATTTCAGTTTCATCTTGTAAATACGATGAAACGAAATGAGAAAATGGATTGGAGAATATTTTGACACTTCATAACGGCATATGATGTCATCACAGACGTGAGCATTCGCTCTGGCTTATGTTCTCAGGTAGGTTATTAATGTGACATCACTACCTTTCTTGGTAGTCGCGCTTTCTTGACATCCATTAACTGGGCCAGAAATATCCCTAAAGCTGCTGAAGTTTCTTATTCTCTCTCTCTTTCTCTCTCTCTCTCTCTCTCTCTCTCTCTCTTTCTCCCTGTCTCTCTTTCTCCCTGTCTCTCTTTCTCCCTGTCTCTCTTTCTCCCTGTCTCTCTCGTTCACTCTGCTCTCTGCTCTCCTTCTGCCTATTTGGCCAGAGTAAATATAGCCTGTTTGGTTTTTTTGCTGGAGGATAAACACAGATGTCGAATCAGACTGTTTGCCACTGCATACTCACCCCAACCGTTTCTCTTATAGATTTCGAAAAGGACAGAAAAAATAACTTTCACGAAAGTGCTTAATGCAACCATTAGGTCTGATTGTCTCATTATTGCCCAGTCCGGCTGGCATCTGCCAAGTCCCAGTTAATAGAGTTACTTTTAAGTGTTTAATTGCTGTAATACATGCCAGCTATAGTTAAATATTGCATTAGTAATCGCACATTAACTAGGAAGCTATTTGCGTCGTTAGCAGAAAACTGGTCTTTCCACTGGTTTTGCTCACTATTCAGAGCTGAAAGGGACAGCAGTGTAATGCCACATGCTACAGGGAAGGATATAATTTTATTTGTATGATTGCACAGCTACTCGACCGAAAGGGAACAAATGGTTGTCAGCTTGGTGATTATTGACATGTTTGTCTCGAGAACGCGTCAGTCAAGAAATGACTTCCATAAAGTGTCAGCTGAAGTCGGCAGGCCTCCGTGCTGTTTTTACACCTGTTTTACTTCAGCCTTTCCACCTGCTCTGCTCCAGAACCAGAGAGACCTGATTGACGAGAGCGATCCCACAGAGTCGAGGGAGTTTGAGCGCAGAACAAAACATGTCTTTGATATGGCTTTCCCCCTCTCCACACTATTTAGAAAAAAACAAGTCCCATTCATAACAGAATAACAGACAGATGAAACCTAAAACTGCCATGAAGTCAAATTTAGGGAAAAGTTAAAAAACAGAAATAAGGTGGAAAAATGCAGATACAAATTGAAGGAACATTTTCATAATGGTAGACTTTGTGACATGTATAATATATTTAGGATAAATACCTTTTCATTGTGGCTGTTAATATAATGCTCTATGCTATTGTTTTTTTAAATGATTTATTTTTTTATGTTTTTGAAAGAAGTCTCTCATGTTTATGGTATTTTGAAATGTAGAATTTTATGTTTTCAATTTGGAAGTATGAATGTAGTCTGTTCCCATGATGGCAAAGCTGGATTTTCAGCATCATTCCTCTAAATTCTGTTGAAATAATAATATAATAATGTATATTAATATATATTATAATATATTTTATTAATATAATAATATTAATAATTTAATAATGTTCTATATCTTGATAATGAACAACATACACAATAGTGATATTGTGGGCATTTAAACAAATGCTGTGAATAATTATTAATTATTTAGTCTTTTAGTGTGTAGCAACGTTATTCAAATTGTTGTATTGTTATTGTTTTTTTTTTATCAAAATATTAAATAATGAAGTCTTATTTTTAAACTTTTAACATGTTAATCTTTCATACGACATAGAAAATTCTGTGACCATTCATAGGTCTTTTGTTTGTTACAGTAAGGTTCCATTTGTTAACATCAGTTAATTTAACTAAAGTCAATGTAATGACAACTACAAAAGCAATTAATGTTTAGACAATTAATCTTAGGTGATTAGGTAAATTCCTTTAATTTAATTTAATTAGTTAATAACTAAAGCAAATCTGTAGAATCTTTTCTTTTAACTAACCTTAACATTTAACAATAAGATGCCTTTTTCTCACTGTTGATTTTTAATGCATTATCTAACCTTTACTAATGAGACTTTATTGTGTTGATATTGATATTTAGTTCTGCTTTTTTAAAGATCATCATCTAGCAATAATTAAATACAGTAATGTTTTAATTTATCAGCTGTCATTCCTTTAAGCCATAAATTCAGTATTGCTTTAAGACCAAATGCAGTAGAAAAACAAAACAAAACTTGACCTGCTTTACAATAATATTTGCATAATCACAGATAAATCCTGCACTCCTAATAAAAATGTTTGTTTTATGTACCGTAACATTAAAGAAACTCTTTTAAATGTCTTCTGAATGTCTTAAACATCTAGTCTGGAACCATTTGTGTGTGTGGGAGTATTTGGGAGATCTGAGAGGGAAATTGACTCTACCAATAAGTGTCTCAAAAGGGAAAAGGCTCTTTGTTTTATAGAGGATCTTCGTTAAATTAATGACACCAGATGTTCCAGACCCACACAGAAGTAGGCCATTCATTGTCCCAGGAGATCTTCTTGTTCACAACTTTCTGTTCTTAAGGAATTTCCTATTGATCTGGCCGAGCAGTTTATTCCTCTCCGTCTGGAGAGAAGGGGAGGAAGAGAGACATTCAGAGGATACTGTCAAAGCGAGCAGGGGATCCTCGAGAGCATGTCAGCGGATACGCGGGAGGAAGTGTGGATGAATGGGCGCTGACTGTCTCGAATGTCTCCGGTACCGTTCCAAAACTTCCGGCAGATTCCAGTCTTAAACCAGACACAATCTGTAGTGCAGAAACACCACTTACAAAGAGAAGTGAGATACAGACTTTATTGACCCCCATCAAGTGGGCAGCTTCGTTGCGTCTTTCTCCATCTGTCTCTTATTGAGGGAAGTGTGGTAGCGTCGTGCGTCATGCTGGTTCTTTCTGGTGTAGCATTGGAGAGGAGGGAAAGAGACAGGAAATGAGTGCAGGGAGATGACAGGCCCATGAATCACCCCCACTTTGAGGAGATGGGTCACATCAAACACACAGTGTGTTAAAATACCTCGTGTTGCCTAAGCGAACTTAAGAGGAAATGCATTCACTCCCATTTCTTCTGACTTGCACATATCTGTCAAGAATTCTGTCCGCTTTAAGAATTAAAGTGCGTTTTAGGAAATGAAACTAGAGATGTGGGCCACAACTAATTCTATTATCAGTTAAACAGAAATTTTTGGAATCAATTGGTCTAGCAAACACCACCAACTGTTCTCAGCCTGTTCTCAGCTAAAAGATCCGACCGCATTTTTCCCACAGATTTGGGAAATGAATGCTGAACACTGCTATGTGTTGTTTACTTAACTATGACCAGCCTATGAACAATTACTGCCGGTCTTTGTGTTTCTACTGGCAGAGAACACACCAAACTCTATTAAATATATTTAAGCAAAATACTGCAAATTATTTACATTAAATGACATTAATACTGCAAAGTGGGTGTGATTTATTGCTATAGTTGCACCACCTCTACTGCTGTGACTTATTGAAAATCTTTTAATTCTGGCTCATCTAATTCAGGTAACGCTAGATCCGCTCCTCGACTACCAATGGGAGGAACATCTGCAGATCTTTTACTGACCACGATGCTGCCATTTCTGCGGTCTTTTTCTCTTAGTAGTATAAAGATGGTTTGGTCGTGCGAACCAACAATATAATAGTGACCGCTGACTATGTAAATATAGAGGTGTCTCATGTTGTAAATCCAATAATGCTGGTAGTAGTGTTGTCACGATACTGGAAATTCGGTACCAATCAGTATTGAAATTTAAAAAACCTCCATTTCCTGCTAACGTTTAAGCACTGTTGAGTGCATACTTAAACACCGCTGAATGACCATTGTGTTCACATGCTTAACAGAAATGACAGTTTAGTTCAGTTCACCAATTGGTACTGAAATTCTAGTATCGTGACAACACTAGTTGGTTGTGATGATTCTCTCTGATCAATCGGTGATCAGCTGTGTCGATATGTCATGTTTTTTTTAATGGTATGGCTCACTCACACAGGTGCTACTAAAAAGTCCCGGGTATTAGGTATGGAACGCAGGGTAAAAGCCCCGCAAAAGTACGCCATATCGAACCGCGATGTACGATTTACTGAAAAAGCGGCTATATAAATAATAGGTCATATTTGTCATGCATTTTTATTCATACTAAATGTTTATAGCTTTTGTTTTTCATAACAAAATTTCATAGAAACCATAATGCTGTACTACTATTTAATTATGGTAGCTATTTAGTTATATAGTACTTGTGTGTTATTGTAATTTCGTGTTGCGTGTAATCGTAATTTCTTGTTGCATGTTATCATAATTTATAAGATGTGGCTGTTGCAGTTTCTAGTTGGTCTAGTTGGTACCTTTTTTGTTAATGAAAATAGCATTTTGATTCGGTATCTCAACTTTTGCTACTCTCAACTCAAGCTACTGTAAAAAGTGCATTTCTAAGAAACAAAATTGCAAATAACTTTACATGCGCAGCACTACCCAACTAGGTGTTGTTACCACCATCTGTAGAATTTAGTGGCACACTGTCATCGGTGGCAGTGCTCTAAAATATTAGTCTGGAGACCTGGCTTGCTGTGCTTCATCTCAATGACATCACGCATGTCATGAAGTCTAGTTTAATGTCAAACAATGGCTACCCTCAAAGCTAAAGGCAGAATTTAAAAATATTTTTACTTCGTTGCTAATTCCACTAAGGGACACCAAAAAGTTAAACACCTCTTTCTGTCGGGACAGTTGTCCCCTTACATTATGTAATGCAAAGTCATTGATTTTTATATTCTGATACCCATTGTCACCATGGCACTCTACGTAAAGGGAATCATCCCATATAGATTAAAACCTGCAATAATCAAATGTGTAAATTAATTTTGCACATACCTATAGTAAAAAAGAGATGAAACATTTTCACTCAGTAATTGCATTTGAATTTTACAAATAATTACACAGAAAGTGTTTCATGAGCCTTTGTTTCATTTCCAACTTGACATGCATCCACCGACATGCAACGGCCTTTATGTCTTCTGGTTTGTTGTGCGTACTGTACCTTACAAGTGTCCAGGATTTAGTTTCAAAATAGAGTGAGATGTTTTTGAGCTTCTTTAAATGCTTTTGTTCTGAATACTTCCACCTCAGAAAGCTCTTGGTTGCCTCCTTCGAGAGCCCTGATGTGGTCAGAGCTCGAGGGCCGCACTTTTTCCGCTCTGTGTAGTCTGCACACGCCCACACGCATATGCCTACACTCGTTTAAGTAGCCTACACATTCCTGCGTTCAATCCATCTTCGGTCTGCAATTCCTTCCTTTTTTTTCAAATAAGAAAAAATAACCATCATTTTATAGTGTAGCCATATCAGTGATGTTTTATTGGATTACTGTTCACTAACGTCTTAAATCATGGTCTGATATTTTAATGATCTCTTGATTAGTTTGTCCTGTATCATTATTCTCTGATTTAGTGTTTGGGCTCACATCCAGAGAGCTGATGATGACCCGCACAAGGTTCAGTTTTGACGGATTTGTTTTCTGTTGCCAAACTTTCCACAGGGTTGATCACATATATGATTCATGACTATCTATCTATAGCATTTTATGTGTCAAATCTTGTCATCAAATATTACATTTTCATTATAATCCCTCTAATCAGTAACATGTCTTATGATCACAAAAACTGCATTTTACTTGACACAAAAATACAGTAAACATTAGTACTGTAGTACTTGCACAGTAATAAGTAGTAATACTTATTCTTTATATATATATATATATATATATATGAAGTTTATAAGTTTCAATTTATCATTTAGAATTACCCGCCTTTTTCTGTCAATTAAGCAGTAACAAAAAGTGCAACTTTTTTTGTCATGTACCTAGGGTTGGTGATTAATCAAACTGAAATCTCAAACATGAATAATCAAAAGCTTATCCTCCGATGGTCAGAGGGCACTCTCATGTGGAAACTCCAAATACGCCATGAAGAAAAAAACTTATTTATGAAGTGAGTTTGGAGTAAAAACATGCTTTCATGTCCAGCAGCATTTACCACACAACCATAGTTCACTGAGAATCTACATAAACAGCCGTTGTTAAAGATAATAAGTGTTACAATTTGGCCATAATGTCCAGCCCTAGTCCAAATAGACCTACAACCGTATTCGTTTATATCCATTCCATTTGCAGAATTTGTGTGAAGTGCTTAAAAAATGTGAATCAATGTTTGACGTAATCTCAACTGAAACTTAAAGACAGGACAGGACATAGTTGTAGCTCCTCCCCCTTAAAAAGATAGCATTTCATTTTATCATAGCTCTGCCAGTGAGAGTGGTTGAGGTCAGTGCATCAAATGAAAGGCAAATGAAAAGCTTCTTGAAGGGGGGCGGGACATGTCATATACTAGAGAGCATTTGATTGGTCAGAAGATTTGCTGAGAACCTGAAGTATGAGGTGATGTCAAAAAAATCCATTTAGATGGAAGTGACAAACTGCAATCTGTGGATGTTTATATCTTCTAAATGCAAATTTTGTCACTGTTTTGGAACACACTAGCTTATACTTGTGACTAACATATTGATACTAGCATGTAAAAAACTTCATTTGAAAGTTGTGGTACCTTTAAAATTTCAAATTCTCAGACTTTGGCTTTGTTAAGCATATTCTTATTAATTGGACTGCCACTGGCCTCAAAGTTGTGCACTTCGTTTATTCAATCATTGAAATGTTCAATTACAAGTTCTGTTGGATAATGTATGCATAGATGGATTATTTACCTGTGCAGAAACATGCATGCACTTCATCAATAATTGAACAATTGCAGATTTTTCTGATGTAAGCTGTGTTTAAGAGATTTGCCTGTTCATAAATTCTTTAGGTTCAACTCTAGCTCGAAGCATTTCTGCCCACACTTCATTATGGCCTGTGGGTGAACGTTTCTCAAATATGACATGGAAAACTGATACCGAGCACTGAACAAAGCTGCTTCCGAACCACTTCAAAGCTTTAACATTGGCGTACTGAAGGGTACCTTGCCTTATGCGACCCTTCTAAATGGTTGCTTACGAGCGAGGTGTTACTGAACTGCAGAGCTGCCCTCCTTCTGTCAGCATGCTGGTTGTGGCTCAGACAAAGCTGCAGATTGTCTGTAGAAAGTGCAGGAGTGCCAGGCTTGGGGTAAATTCTGAAGCTTGTGCCAAAAGCACCAAAGGCCTCTTTTACTTGCCACAGTTACAGTCTGGAATTTCTTGAGAGGAAGTTGTGTATGAGCGTTCAAGTGTGCCCTTGCGATTGTGCATGCTGTAACTCTCCATAGCTGAAGTTTAACAACTGTAGAGTCATTGTTGTTTTTTTCAAATTGAGTTCAGTATGCAGTCATTCCCAGAATGCCATTTAGCAAGTTTTCGTCCCATGCCTTTATCTATTACAAAATCAAATTAAGTGAAAGGGCAAAGAGTTTCATGTTTTACTACTGTTGGAGAGGTCAGTTGCATGTAGATCATCTATAAGCAAGCCTACAAAGAGTGTTTGCAGATTTCCACACTGTAGTGTGTGTGGTTTAAGTACATTCAAAATAGTTGTACTTTTGCTTTTGATTATCTATACAGGGATGCCAGGAAGGGAAGTGAGGAGACTAACCAAATCCCTGTTTGCATGAAATCAGCTGCACCTGCCCAGACTTTCATTCACCTTTTAGGCAACTATTATAAGAGCATTGTTGTGCAGATGTTTTTTGTTCAATTTTTATTTTTGTAAAAATAAAGCAGAGTTGAATATTTTTTCCTGTTATAATTAATTATTGTCTTTGCTTGGACATTAGCCATGTGTGATACACATACTTCTGGAAGGCATATGGGTAAATCCTATTTATTTAGTGGCAAAGTATAAACTTACTCGTGTTCTTACTATGTCTGACCAGATTTTTGGTATAGAAAGTTTTGAGTGACATCCTATTGTGTGTGAAGTGAAGTGAGTATTGCCAAGTTACCCGTACTTGAATTTGTTTCTCTGCTTTTGACCCATCCAAGTGTGACCCAGAAGTGAGAGCACACGCACAGTGAGCATTCACACGGAATAGTGGGCAGCTATCACTTCCAGCGCCCTGGGTCACTCAGAAAAACATTAAAGAGAACAAGTTGTAATGCGCACTTTTATTTTCTGATGATTAAATTAATTTTCATCCTATACATTTAAGCCATTTTTCCATTTTTTCTAAAATGTAAACACATTGGACACCTTTCACCTTTGTGTTCATTGTTTTTTAAGGTATTTTAAATATTCTAAAATGATTAAAACTATGAAAATTATTCTCAACAGCCAACTTTACAGAAATTGTGATTAACATTTAGTGTAAAATATTGCTAATTCTTTCTTCAAACATCACATTTGGCAAAGTGGTCACATATGGTCTACCCACAAAAGATCAAATATGTCATTACAAAAATCTGCATACACAAATTATTGGATTTCAGCAGCTTCCACTCCCCGTTGGAAGTGAGTGACTTTCCAAAATGAAAGGTAGCTTTAGTCTGTATGCGGAGCTGGATTTTGGTCCTTTGAGATTTGATTCCACTGTAGGCTCTGCAGGATTAAAAACCAATGTCCTGTTGCTCAGCGCTGCTTACTGTTACATTGAGTGCATGAAAAATTATTTGACTTGTATTTATCTCCAAATATTTAAGTCGGTGTGAGCAGATTTTAAATGCTGGTGGCGTTTATGTGTTTTTTTTTTTAAACCACTTATTTGTTTATCCCACCATGAGTTCGTGTGCCATGCTGTACAGCACAGGGTCTATAGGGAGTTGAAAGCTACCACACACACACAGATGCTCACTACATAGAGTGAAAATGAAGAGTAATGACAGTGGGGTGTTGACTGTTGTGTTCCTAGATCTCAAGAGAGCTGCACTACACACCGCTAGAGAGACACAGAGAGACAGATAGAAAGAGAGAGAGAGGGGAAATGGCCTGTTTTCTCTGAAGAACAGTGCAGCTCTTATCATCGTGGGAGAGGGAGAGATGGACCGATTAGGGATGAGAGATGGTCGGACTCACAGAGAGTGGGAAAAAGGGAGGGAAAGCATGTGAATGAAAGGCTTAGGTGCTCCTCTGTTTGGTTTTTTTGGTGTCCTGATTCTGGTTCACACAGTGATGTTATAAAGGCCCATGTATGCTCCAAATAATATCGAAGAACAAACTGAAATTACATCATTTTGAACAACATCCATTCGAAACAAGTTCATTTTTTGCACGTTGAAACAGCTCACCTAAGGGGCCGTTCACATCTTTTGCTTGCGCAAGTTTGTTATTTCCAGTGGAGGCACATGGCTTGCGCATGCATATTGGGATCGATTCGCTCGTGTTTTCCAGGCACACCTAATTGAAAACATCTCAACTTTTCAGAATGCTGCGAGCGCACTGCGAGTCACGTGACAAGAACTGACCGATCAGCTTCATACTTTGTATAGAATATGCACATTTCGGTAGACTAATTACTTCAATTACTTGGGTGCTCTGTGTTTGCTTTTTATTTTCTCCATAAATAAAACTTGTATCAGAGCTGCAGTATTGTTTTGTTAGTTTGTCTTCCTCTGAGAAAACGGTTGAAGGTCGCCTAGCAACGACAAAGAAGCATGAGTGTGCTTTTAGACGTGATATGTGAAGGCCTCCTAAGAGAACTTTTGGGGGAGTTTGTTTTGGCTCCTAAACACCTTTGAGCTAAGGAGATTATCGGTGGGTGTGTTTTGGAACTCCGCCTTCTTCTTCGTACTTTCTTCCCCCCAATTAATTTCTTATTCCACAGGGGTCAGACAGGAGAACAACAACCAAAACATCAACTAGCCACATGAATACACTGGAGTGTCGAGTAACAGAACTGGTACAGATGTATCTGCACCTGTACGATCACTCGTAAAGAGATTTAAAAGACTCTGAGGGGGTCACACACAACAGACGACAAGCCCATCTTGTCATGCCACATCTTTTCTATGAGACAGATGCTTTCCATTGTCTGTCCACGGCAGATATAAAACAATATAAAGATGTGACGTAGAGAAGGCTGTTTGCCAGAAGTTTATGAAACTGTTCTTCTCTCTCAGCCACCATTGTTGTGTTTAGGGGTATATGTCAGTGGCGTGACACATTTACAACCCTGCCTACTACAGCGTGGGGTAGTTGGAGTGTTCAAAAACAAGAACAACTTCTTTTTGCCGCCTTTTTTGCTGAAAAGAACTTTGTTTGAAGTCAAACTGTCCTCAACTGTCAAATGACCATTACCTCAGCCCTAGTCTGTTACTCTTTCAGTGTATCTCTTTCTCTTCCTGTGTTGATTTTTATCAGTCTGACATAGTTACACGTTTTGGTCACGCTAGCATAAAGAAATCCCCCCGAGAGGCTAGATTGTCTCGTAGTGATTCAAAGGACTTTGTGAGCTGAGAGATTGATAGCGGTTTTCTAAAACAGAGCAGCCTCTTTCTCATGAAGGAGGTTGGGGTTATAAATTAGCCTGCGTGAGAGAGCGGCCCTTTGGCCACAGACGTCGGCCGTGTTTTATTCTCCCACAGTCAGTGAGGATGAGCCATAGTCCCTACGCCTCCCCTCTCCGCACGCTTTGAACGATGACGGGAATGCAAAGTGGGTTGAACTATGCGTGGAGCCTTATGAATTCCTGCACAGATCAGCAGTATAAACATACACACGGTCACGCTCATGTAGGGGTGCGCCTTTCAACCCGTTCCCATGTCTCAATCTTGCTGGAATGTTACTAGCCCTATGGGGGAATTTAGACCTGTTCCCTTTTATTTCTCCTGAATCCATTCAGGCCATCTGGTGTGTCTTCTTTAGCATATAAAATATGAAATCAAAGCACTGCTTTATTGTCACCCAGTGAGGATGTGTGTCAAAGTGGCACAGCATTTGCTCTGATGTGATCTTTGAGCGCACACACTTTGAAAACACACATTAGAGCAGCAGCAAGTTTAAATGGTGATTTAAGCTTGTTTTATCACCTAAACTCCTGGCAAGAAACTTTATGATCTCATCGTCTTTGGTTCAAGAGACACTGTTAGCCGTGTAACAGTATCTGTCCTATGGCAGTCATTGTCAAAACACCCTTGTTCCTTGTCAGGCAGCGAGACTGTTATCAGTTTCAGAGTCCTGACCGGACTTCAGCCACTGCGATAAACCATTTTGCACATGACTTTGGCATGAGAACAACCCTTTTCTGTATCTTACAGTAGATTTATTACTAGGTAATCAAATGTTGTGTTTACAGTATTTACACAGTCATAACGTTTACTAATATACATGATTAGCATTTATATTTTCATTTTAGTTTGTTCCGGCATTTTTATAATTATTTTAAAAGTCTATATGCAACTTTAGGAATTGGTTGAAAACAAAACGTATAACTGTACAAATTTCAATATTCACATTGCTTGTGCATTACTAGAGCAAATACTGTGGAAAAGGAACAAGGTCATTAAAAAACATTTTGCAAATGCTCAATCTTGCCTACAAGCTCGGTTAATTCTTTGAAAACTGAACACTCTACAATCATCATTATAAATGGCAAAGTAGACCTTTTAATGAACAAGCGGATAAAGCAGCTAAGAATGCTCTTCAGTTGGACATGTTTGAATGTTAAATACCTATATTGACATTTATAAGTGGCAAATGGAACAATTGTGAAAGTAACAGTGGCGAATCTGCTAAATCAAGGAATAAACTATTACTATTTTGATTACGATTAATATGATCAGGTTGAATATACAAGAGGTCGAAAAAGTTATACAAGACTCACTAATTTTCATTATAGTTAACAATAACAATATTGGCATGCCATTTGAATGCAGTTGTATTAGGCGTCCAATATACTTGCAAATAGTAGATTGAAGGGTTTTACCAGCCAAAACATATTTTTGAACATTGTTTGGGCAAGATTTAGTACAAAATCTGTTCTAGATTTTATTCTATTAGTATTTTGGGGTCATTAAAGATATAAACCAAAAGTCTATTGATTAATTGCTGTTTTGCTGAAAGTTTTACATTTTAAAATACAGATACGTTTTTTTTATTTAATGTGTATTCGTCACAGACAAATAAAATTGCTATTTTTTGCTTTTTAGTCATCAGAAATTCTTAAAAAGTACATTAAATTGACAATGATAAACTATTTGCAATTTGTAAGTTCTGCATTGCTAAGATTTTATGAAGTGGACCTGCTACAATTTAACTTAGCTTAACTTGACTAATGGTGAGATACTTTTTTTTTCTTTTTTTTTGAACTCAAAGTTAAGAAATCTTAATTTAGTTAATGGTAATAGGAATGGTAATGCATTTTCATTATATTATTGAATGGAAACAATATTCTATTTAGTTTTCTTTCAAAATTGTGGAACTGGTTATAATATCAATTGGTATAGATGTTATTCTCTATAATTGGCTTTCATTATCGGCCTATATATTTTAGTTTATGTGTCACTAATGTAAATTTATCATATGTTTTACATTGCTTTAAACTGAAAATTGATAAAAATAAGGAACTTAAGGAGACAGTATAGAAAGAAAGGAAGTCTCAGAAGGTGCGTGCGTGTGTGTGTATTCATCCCATGTGGCTCCTAAAGTCAAAAAGCTCTATTCTAGAAAGTAAATGGGCAGACAGTAACTCAAAACGAACAGCCTTTAAGTGACACAAATTGCCTCTCCAACTGAGCTTTCTCCATATGTTTGCAATAAACACACTGATGGCCATGTTTAGTCTTTAGATGCTCACTATCATGGTTCTTCAGTGGCCATAAAACTCCCCTGTCCAGGTACATCTTTCTATCTGAGAATTTAAATTTTAAATTCTTTAAAGTTTTTAAATTGATAAATAATACATTTAATGCATCTTTTCTAAATCAAATAATATAAAAAAAACTTATGAACAACATTAAACATGTGCATACGTATTTTAATTATGGAACCACAAAGAAATTGCTTTTAAGCCAAGGCAATACCATGATACCTTTTTTTTTTTTTTTTTTTTTTAGCTCTTTCTTTTTTTTTCTTTTTCTTCTCCTCCTTCAAAACAAACTGTGGCTGCTTTTGTGTGTTTTCCTCCCTTTTTTCTCTCTCTCACACAGATACGCAGCCACACCTTGTTTCTTTATATCTCTCAATCAGTGCTGCTTTTGTTTGGAAGGCGGAACTTACCAGAGTCCATTCAGATCTTCTACAAAACACCTGTTATGTCATGCTGGGTCTAGAAAAAAAAAAAAAAGCGACTCAACACAGTCTTTTCTTTTAATCTAGTCCAGGTCCAGTTTCATTGAACATTGAGTGGTTGTTTTAGTGGCTGTGAAATGTGCCCAGATGTAGGCTTTTAAAATTGTTGGACCGTTTTTAATTCCTCGCTGATGCATCTTGCTTTTTCTATGTTAGAAAACCATCAGTGAGCAATTCCATGTAAAAAAATAAAAAAGTTTTTTCCTCAAATGCAAAAACATAAAAAAAAATTGTTCTATAGGACCCAACTTATAGTTTTAATTAGTATTATTTCTTTTGGGTTGTGTAGTTTAATTAAATAATTTCTACAATGAATCTTGTATGATGTAAACTATATACTTTTACTATGTACTGCATACTTTTTTGGTCATCCATAATCCCCTCATTTAAAATCTAAAACACATTTACAAATATTATTCTGATCCCTTAACTCTGTGGTTAGTTGTTTTGAGAAATATAAACAGATGTTTTAATATACTGTTAACATACACATTCTGTGGGAATTTATGTTTCAAGCTTTTACTGCAAATGTCACATCCATGACACTGTAATTGCCCCAGTACATCAGAACCGCTTATGGTATTAAACCGATACCTAAACATCCTCGTCTGCAAACCCCCTATTTTCTAATAATTTACTCACCATCGTGTCATCCATTATGTTCATGTCTTAAAACAATAAAAATGTGTATACTTTATTGTAGGGCTGAGCGATTAATCGAATTGAAGTCACAAATGCGATTGTCGTGCACGTCTTCTCAAGGAAGCATGGTATGATTAGTAAATCTCCTCCTGAAGGACAGAGGGCGCTCTCACAGAAACCCATGAACCTTTCCAAGTACACACAAAGAAACCCAAGATATCCAGTGGGGAAAATAGTGGTTTGCTGAATAAGCAGATGATTTAGCTGCTTTCATTGATTCTTCTGAATAAACAGAAGATTTAGCTGCTTTCATTGATTCAGCACGACTAATAAACACAAGACTTGAGTGTGTTTTTAGAGTGTTTATTTCAAACACTTGAATGTAGTTATTTTCAAAGACTATAGAATACACAAGACATGTCACTCGTATAGTTTTGAATGGAGAAAAGTCTAATGGTCAATATGGCGAATGAAGCCCTGCCTACTAGTACAGGAGCCAATCATCGATCGCGATAGACTGACGTTTCTCCGGGGGAGAAGCTCAGACCAGACGTGTGCTTTTATGACAGTTTTTGTGGAATTTCAGCAAATACTTGCTCCATAGACATAAGAAATATATCCAAGTAAAGCTTGAAATATGTACTTTTAAATGAACCAACTATACTTGAACTTTTGTTTTGTAATCTGTATGAAACGAACGTGAGGTCCAGTCCGTCCTGTCAAATGCACGTCACATGACAGCAACTACTCAAACGCCCACAAACTTGTAAACAAAAAGTCGCTGAGATTTCTGAAGGAGATTCGCCATCAAGACCAAGTTGTGAATTACTTTAGAAGACCAGCGCGATCTGACGAAGCATTATACAGAGGATGATAATGTGTAACACAGACAAAAATTAGGTTGGTGTCGTGATCTCTCGGGCAACCTGAAAAAAATGCAGATTTAGTTTGATTTGAACATTTTGAAACAAAACTTATGAGACAGTCGTTGTTTAATTTTATTGGTGATTCCAAATATGTAATGTAATTGTAAGCTTGGCAAACAGTTTTGGAGAATTTGATGTTTCCCCATTCAGACAGAACGCCCGACAGGCGTTTCAAAGATGGCCGCCGAGTGAAATTACTTGCCTTAAAGGGACTTTGTTATTATAAGGTGAGTTTTGAGAGAAAACGTTATTAATTGTATTAGCTTTTACTACACCTGTAATTAATTGAGAAGCGAAGCAAACAGTTGTTGTTATAGCAGAATGAATGTCTCAATGTCATTATCGACCTATTTAAAAAAACGAATTTGAATTTAAACCGATTTTTTAATCAAATTTTTGTAGCTTATCAGTGTACTACGACCCTGTGTAGTAAACTCTGCTCCATCTAAACGCACATGATGGAGGACTACCAGAACCAGCTTTATTGACAAAATGCGCATTAAAATTGCCTCGATTAATTTGACCAGCCCTACTTTATTGTATGCCTGAATTCCATTCCCACATTCATACAACATGTCCTTCTTTAACAGTTAGGAAGAACATGCAAATGTAGCACTACCTAGACATGGGACAATTACTGGTTTCAAGATTTACCGCGGTTTGAAAAAGTTTCTGTTATAGCGTTTCTGTGGTATATACTTTTTTAATGTGTATATCTAGCTGCAAAGGACCATCCATATCAAAAGTTCATATCAAATATTTTAAATATTCCTTAAAATAAAATATTTTGTGTTCAATGGGAAAAAAAGTTGTTGTTTTTTACCCAGACATTTAATAAGAACATATTTTAAAGCAGTAATCACTATACCATGAAATATATACTGTGATATTTTTATGCAAGGTTATCATACCGTCAGAATCTTATACTGGCCCATGCCTAGTAGTACCAACTCAAGTATTCCATTTCAATCATTCATTCATTCATTCATTCATTCATTCATTTTCCTTCGGCTTAGTCCCTTATTTATCACAGTGGAACGAACCGCCAACTATTCCAACATATGTTTTATGCAGAGGATGCCCTTCCAGCTGCAACCCAGTACAGGGAAACACTCACACTCTCGTATTCACACACACATTCATACGCTTTTTAAACTCATACCAATTTGGTTTATTCAATTCACCTATAGCGTATGTCTTTGGACTGTGGGGGAAACCGGAGCACCCAGAGGAAGCACGTGAACACAGAGATAGCATGCAAACTTCACACAGAAATGCCAATTGGCCCAGCCGGGACTTGAACCAGCGACCTTCTTGCTGTGAGGCGACAGTGCTAACCACTGAGCCACCGTGCCGCCTTATGCCATTTCAGAACCAGCTTAAGTATTTTGTTTTCAGCCTGTCCTTCCCAGACTGTTTTTAAATGTGTGGCCTTGGCAACTAACAGTATAACACTGTGTCCTCATGTTACTGCTGTGCGGCGTGAGAAGGGGATGTTATCAGTAGTGCACTGCAGACCTCGGCCAGAAGCAGTTAAACTGTTTATGTAGCATTAGCAGAAGTTTTCATTTTATCCGTCTTATTTATTTTGCGACTAATGTGCTGTGTTTATTGAGTCCACTCAAACACTCAAATGCTCTTGAGAAGATTTGAGAAGCGCAGAGTATTATGAGAGAGGCTCAAACACAGGAAGTTGAGCTCACTCTCTGGACTGGCGTTTGCGCCTCAGTACACTTGTCCAGAGCTGGACTTACACTGTGAACTAACTAGGTGTGACATGACAAAGTGTCAAGTATCACATTATCTCTATGTTAATCTGAGTTTTTGTTCAAATCAGTCCCGTTGGGATAGATCAGGATGCGCTCCAGGGTGAACTCGACCTTCAGTCTTCATGTCTTGGTCAATAAACGTTTAGTTCCGGTACTTTTCCTGCTATAGAAAGCCTACTTTTTGACACTCAAGTTTCTTATCCGTGCAAGATCCATTATTAAAATAGAAAATGCAGAGAAAACAGTAGTAATGTAAATACAGTATCTAATGGCGTAGGGTTCATTTCAACAACATGAAAATATACTTTGAACTGTACATACAAACTTTGAACTGTAAATGTGTGTGTTTCTGTGTAAAATGTAAAATTAACAACTTATTTTGAATGCTATTGAAAGTTTTTTTTTTTTTTTTTTCTAATCAGAAATATTATAAAATATTTTTATTTAAATTTCTTTCTATTTTAAAATATTTAAATATCTCACTTATTCAAAGCTGAGTTTTCTGAGTCCCTTGAGTTTTCAGTGTCACATGATTCTTCAAATATCATCTTCTTCATCTATGCTGTCCTAAATTTGTATTATTCTTTTTTTTTTTTTTTTCATTATTTGATGAATAGTCATTTTAAATTAAAGAACGTTTGAAATAGAAATATTTTACAACATTGTAAATGTCTGTCAGTTTAATGTCCTTTGCCAAAGAAAGGTATTTATTTAATTTTTCTTTTAAGCCAAAGTGTTCACCATATTTACTGTAGTCAAATTTTTGGGAATGCCATTTCCTGATCGTTTATGACTAGCTGTGATGTACTTTTAATAAAAAGGAGGTTGAAGTTTATATGAAGCTTTTTCTGTAGACACAGATGCAGGGTCTCTGAACTCTAAAAACACAGTAAGTGCCTAAGGCTTTGTTCTAATGCAGCAAAGTAGTTGCTTTGATTGTTTACTGAAATCCTGAGTTCAGCAGCAAAAAAAAAATGCTTGTCATCGCATGTGCAGAAATATATGTGAAGAAATGCAATAATGCCACAGCTGCTGATGTGATCATGAGTTCAGTACGGTGTCGTCATGAGCATGTCACATTACACAAATCCAAAATTTCCAGTTTTCCCTCATTTCTTTCTGCTGTAATAGCTACTCTCCTCTAAGCAAATATTATGATGGCCTGATTTACCTGTTATATACCGTCTGATCACTTGAAAAACAGTATAAAATAAGTAAATTTTTGTAAAGTTAGTTTTAGTTGGGATTACAAAATGCTGATATGATGCCACATTGTACGGCTTTTGCTTGTAATTTTCACCCAACACTAAAAAGAGAAGTGATGTAAGAGAAGTGATCAGAAGAGAAAAGACTGGGAAGATCCCGCAGGCGCATTGGCTAAACAATTTCTGAACATTTCACTGAGCCCATACAGAAGCACTGAAAACATGGAGAAGTTTTGTATATGCCATCAAAAATGTGATGCGTGAGTGTAAGCTGTGAGTCAGCAAGTCAGGTAAAAATGCAAATTTAAAAGATCATGTGCAAAATACAGTTCCTGACATAAAAGTCAAGCTAATCGTATTTCTTTGAAACATCAAATTATGGTAACACAACATTTTTGTTATTTGTACTTTAAATGTGTAATAAATGCAAATATAAGAGGGAAGAACTGGGACACTGCTAATGACCATGAGATCAAGTGTGTCCCATGGCTAAACCTACTGCACTAAGTAACATTTAAAAGACACCTTTGAGCACAAGTCCTAAAACACACAAGTTTGCATAGCCTTAATTATAAACGAGTACTTGTGTTTGTTGATTGTAGATTCTTACTTGGGCAGAGACTGAAATCCAAAAAAAGAAAGAAAAAAAAGAAGAAGAGGGGGAAGAGGAACCGTTCTAGTCGCCTAGTAAAAACCACAACACCTGTGATCAAGGAAGTGAGTGAGCATGTGTGGGTTTGTGTGTGGGTCCCATCCGCCGTGATGTTTCTGACCCACCGCCTTATAAAAGGGCTCTTTGATGCCGAGGCAGGCCTACTTTAGCATGGCAGAGCTTTAGGTGTGTGTGTGTATGTGTGTGTGTGTGTGAGATTAGGAGGTAGAGGGTGTACTTTAACCCATTTAGTACTGGGCGCTTGCCAGATTTACTAGCTTAGTCAACTAATCCCTTTCCGCCTGCCCTTTTTCTTACCAACAAGTGTCTCTACTTGTGTCTTTGTATGTGTGTGTGTTTGTGTACTTGTGTTTTGGTGAGCTTCTGTGAAAGCACAAGAAGGGATAAGAGGGAATTGGGAGTGGTGTTCACCTCCATTGATTGTTTCCTGGCTGTAAAACATGTTGACAGTTTCCCTGATGGGATTTGAAACAGACCTGTAAGTTTAACGGGACAGAACCTGACTCAGCTCTTTTTCTGTAATGTCCTTGTATTTTCTTTTTCACTCTTTCTCTCTTTTTTTACTTCATGGCTGAAGTTTTGGAGCTTTAGAGGGGAATTTCCATGTTGTTCTTAGCCACATTTATAAAATAACCCTGCGAGGGCTTGGTTACATTTAAAACAGCTGCCGATGTATTAGTAACAACTGCTGTAAAGATTTTGAGGAAAGTTTGGTGGATTAAAACACCCAACATTTCTGATTTTAATAATTTCTGATGATCTAATTAGTCATCTGAATATAGAACGGGAAATGAAGTTGTACAATCAAATATCCAATGTCTACTGAAACCTACATCTTTAGTAATGCCATTTTGGCACAGTTCAACTGCCAATTAGAAGCAGATAAAACTGCTGTTCCAAAATTTTTTATTTTCAAGATTTTTTAAAATGATTTTTATTCAGCAAGGACACATTAAACTGAATAAAAACATTTATGTGACTAAATATTTTCATCAAAGAATTAAAAAAGTATAACCATTTCCATAATAATAATAATCATTATCAGAACTATTTTCAACATTAATAAGAATTGTTTCTTACACACAAAATCAGCATATTTGGATATCAGGCTGAATAATGACTGCTGAATTTTCGGCTTTGCCACCACACAAGTAATTTATATTGTAATAACATTTCAAAATAAGCTGAACTTTGCCTTGGTCTGAAGGAACACAACTGACAGGCTGATTGTAAATGCAATTTCACTCTCTGCCTGCAGGAGGCACTTATAAATCAGAAATGCCGGTTTCCCCGGTAACGAATGACTGTAATCAAAGTAACGCTAAATAAATGTGTGACGTCACTGTGAATAAAATCTTGCCTAATCAGATTTGCTCTCTCTGGTAAACATGTTCAAACTAGTATTGTCAAAAGTAGCGAGTTCGCTACCAATAAATACTGTCCATTTCCCGCTAACATTTGAGTGCTGTTCTGAAGTATGTTTTTAAACACCGCTGATTGGCCGTTGTCTTCACGTGCTCAACAGAAATGACTGTGATTGGCCGTGAAGGTAATCAGTTCACCACTGTTCACAGAGTGCAAACAAAGATACACGGAAACTTGAGCGATTTAAAGTTGCGTCGATCAGCTGGTCTGTCTACAAGCTGACATATGAGCAATCCACTGATAGACAGACTAATCTATGTGGCTTTAAAATGCTCGATGTCTGATGCTCAACAGCACTCAAATGTTAGCGGGAAATGGATGTTTTTAAAATTTCACTATCGATTAGTACCGAACTTGATACTTTTGACAACAACTACTTCAAACTACCATTGACAATTATGTAAAAGGTAGTAATAAAGAACTACGCCATGAGTATGTTGAGGCCTTTAGAGCCCACCTCCATTTCCTCACAGTAATGTAGCCAACTTTGCTGACATTTTCTAGCATTAAATCACCCTGCAAGAAAGTCAAAATGTTATGCTTGTGACGCCCACTATTCCCACCTTTTCTTCATAGTACTCTGCGCTAGACTGTACTTTAACTGTGATTAAGAAAGCTAATGGAGTGTTGTGTTTTTTTTTTTATCTCGTTCCATCTGAACTTTAATGGCAGTGCTGCATTTGAAGTGGTTTGGCGTGATTGTGTATGCATATGCTGGAGTCTTGCTTTGCTTGCTGAAGGCTGGATGCATTCTGTCTGAGCCGAAGCTCTGTCACTTTGCCTTACAGCTCAGCATTATAGAAACAGGGTCAAACCACTCGCTCTTCTTCACCCTCCCCACTCTTCTTTCTCCCCCACCAGGGCAAAATGTCTGTGAATAATCTGCTGAGATTTATAATTAACCACAGATGAATTTAGCACAGAAATCTGTAGGAAAAATGGCTTTGTTTGGATTAAAAAGGTGGTTACTCTTTATTTTAAATACATTTTTAAATCACAAAGAGTTGAAGATATTAGAATAATTGTTAAAATAAAAATGATCATTATTCTTTGTTCGGATACAAACATTATTTCAAGCTGAAATTATTTTTCACGTAGTTGAGACTAATGATGAATGTTTTCAGGGAATGTTGATATGAATATTGGTGTCTTTCTGACACAATGCTTCCTGTGAGTTTAATTCTTAGTTTTATAGCACTTTTTGAATTTCGATTTTTATAAAAGGATTATAATGAGTATTCAAAATGTCTCATTTTGTTATCCACCAAAGAAAGTTATTCAAATTGGTTTGAAACTGATGTAAATGTTGATTGATTGTTTCATTGGGCGATTCTTTTTAAACTAAACTGTTAAAGCGTTTTAATTGTGTTGAATTTTCCACTGGTGGTAGCTCACATTCGTGTTTGTTACAGCTGATGCTTTGAATGTTGTGGGTGCTTGTGATATAACTATTGTGTTCATGAGAGACTTGTCAGTTCTTCAACAGTTAATAGAAACACCGTGTCAAACAACAAATGCGCTGATTGAGCGTCAGATGTCTATAATAACCATAGCTAACATTACAGGCATTTACAAACAGCCCTGTCAAATGCTCTTTAGATTTAATCAAGATATGACTGTTGTGTTTTCCAGCGGCAGTGTTATTTAAGTAATTTTTATATACTATTAATATTTATTAATGTTTTGAATTGGGTTTTATTTGAATATTTTCAGTTTGTTTGCACTTGTGTTTTTGTACTTTGTTTTACTACTGTAAATTTAGTACTTCAACTAAAATTAGTTTTAATTTGATTCGTTGCAAAGACAGTGCTTCTGATAAAATGTTTTACCATTGTTATTATATTTTTATATTAGTAACTTTAGTAGAGTGTTTTGTCTTTGAATACTATTAGATTAGGTGTGGAGTAAGGGTAATAAAAATACTTGTTTATAATGTTTGCAAACATTTTGAGGTAGCCCATTTTATTTTCTAAAAATACCACATTTTAATTTTTTGTTTAAATCTTTACTTTAATTAACAACACTGTGTTACACTAAATATCCTAGTGATGTGTATCACACTATTGTGTTTGGGTCGAGGATCACACCCTGTAGCTCCTCCTGTGCCTGTTTCTGTAGGTGCACAGAGCAGCTGGCACAGTGCTGGGCAGGTCGGTAAGGCCAGGACTGGGCAGACTGGTTGTCATCTGTGCTCATTGCTGCATGGCAGACCTTACATACAAGCCACTGTCTTCCAAACCTCAAAGAGAACCACGAGAAATCACTGTATGGCTGACTGATTAATTGAATTGCATTCTGGAACATTGAAACATTGTGATTAGCTAATTGCAAAAGGCTGCAATGTGAATGTGCTATAAATATATAAATAAAAAACACATGTATGCATGAGCAAGTGTCTGACTGTACTCTTGTGTGACAGAATTACTATTTAAGAGAGTGAGCACACCTTTAATTCTCCCCAGTCAGCGGTGCTCTAACCATCCATGTGTAATGCCTATTATTAAAAACAAACAGGAGAGTGTGCTTGCGGGATGATAGCATCTCCCAAGTCAGAGGGATCACATAAATGATGACCAAGTTTAGAATAACTTAGCCAATGCCTGAGTTTAGTTTTCCGAGGGATACCCAGCATTAGATAAACCCTGAACCCACTGATGAAGCAGTGACCCAATTACAAACACCAAAAGTTAAGACTGATGCAGTAAGATTCTAATGACTTTTTTGATGTAATTTTAAGTTTATTTTGCTTTTGTGCAACAATGAATGAGCCACACACAAACATCTATTAACAAACATCACACACAGGTACGTTTAACATGTTGCACTGTTTTTGTACATCTGCTCATGGCAAATGTGACAGGACTACTGTACAAAATACTGTACAATATACACAATTCAACGTCCACAAACCGGGTCTTCGGTTGTGTGATTGAAGCGTCCATGCTTATAGTTATACTGATTATGCAGCTGTGATGATTTGTGAGGTTATGAATTACTTTTTCTTATGAATTACATATGAATTCCATTGTCTGTTCTTTATTAAAAAACATTTCTAAAAAAAAACATCTTATATTCTGCGAAGTTTATTTAATAATAAACACACTCCTTTGCTCTGGAACTGGCAGATTGATTTATGTGACTATTAGTTCAAAATCCCATAAAAATCCAAAGTGTACCACTTACTACTTTTTGAGGTGCAGCTAGATTTCACAAGATAATCGAAAAAGATCTGTCTTTGAATCCCAGTTTCTTTCCAAATCATGCCTTGTGGATGTGATAACACGTGCTAATGGGACATTATAATACATGCCTGTCAATCGGATGAGGATAACTGCAGTGCCGCGTCAGTGCAGTTGGCCTCAAAATTGCTGGGTTATGGATCCTGGTTTAATTTTAGGAAATAAAAAAAGACTTGATGTGTTTATTAATATACCAATATGGCTGTGTACACACTATTCCTACACACATTCCTCTCCAAACTGCTTCCAAAAGCCCTTTAAGAGCATCTGAGTCTCCACCAGTTGACAGAGAGCTCTGTGTTTCACTTAGACATGCAAACCGAGAGAATGCGACACGCTACACTCTTTGTCTATTCTATTTTGGAAACAGCAAGCAATTCAAAGGCCAGCATTCATACTATCCCTTTAAGCTAATCAGTTCAGGCAAACGCTGTGTGATTAATATTCAAAAGCCAGACAGCTTATCAGCAATAATGACTAGTACTGTGACAAACTAACCAAACAGTTAATAAATATTTATACATACAGATAAGATACAGATTAAATTGCAAATCAAATTGCAGTATCAGTCAGAAAAATTGCAATTAGATATTTTTCCCAAATTGCACAGCCCTAAACCACAGTCCAGAAGACATGGGGATGAACTTAGCTGAACTTCACACACAGGATGTCAACCTGAAGCACTATAGTGCATCCTAGATTAACACAACAAAGCACTATAGCGTAAAAGCTTGCATTTAGACCTGGACCGGTCAAGGTGGGGGTCTGTCTGCATTAGCATGTCAGTGTTTCTGTGCCATTAAAAGCTAGGATGCAGCGTCACAGCCAGGATTCTGCCTGCTTGCATTCATTGTTTTGTTTTTGTGAGTGTCTGGCTTCAAACAGTAAATGCACCCAAGAATCTGGAGCATGTGAAGAACTGAAGGGTTGTTTACATTTGCTATTGAGATGTAACATGATCCAACATGATCATATGGGAAAACGTTAAGATTTTGTGTTTTGGTGGCCAATTCATTTGAATTTGTACCATCTCATTTACACACAAATTAGTTTTTTTAGAAAGATTGCTCACCCGTACACATAACTGTAACTTTGTCGTAAGAAGTTTGTACCAAAAACATACAAATAAAGTTATGTTTACAAATTGTCATGCGATTTGTTAATACAATCAAAATTGTAATGACCATTCATTTACTTTGCTGTTTGCTTGTAAGCTATGTGGTAGTTTGTTCAATTTACTCAAGGCATTTTGTCTTCCCTCTGATAAAGTTTAGTGGAACTGCTTTCATTTGTATTGGATTATGTCTTGTGTTCATTTGAAAAGTGTAGTTAAAATACGCTGTTTATAATGATAAAATTCTGCCATATCACCGACGTTGTAAAAGCAGGATAGGTGGTAGCACTTTATTTTTTACAAAGGAAAACGTAGTATTCTGTTATTTAGAGCTATTTCAAAAATCACACATATTTGTATTGTGTGCTTAAAGTGTTCTTTACTGGACAATTGGGTCAAAATGACAAATGACAATTTTTTTTTTTTATGTTTGTGCTTGCTTGTGTGACAGCATCTTACTAAATTCATAAAGCTACACTGAAAATACATGAATGTGCTGTTTGGTCTTTAATTATAAGGTTTCCTTGTTTTACAGTTAAGATTAACAGATGCTACCATTCTTTTCTATGATGTGGGACAAACACCAATCTAAAGTTTAAAAAAAAGTATAGTGTTACATGGTACTCAGATCTTTGAACAATAGAGTTTTTATTCTAAAAATAAAATCTTTTGCAAAATTGCAGCACTCAAGAAATGATTTTTGCTGCTGTGCAAACTGCTTATTTAATATGAGCTGAGTCAACACAATTCTTGAGTTTTTGTGGGGAGGACTGCTTAATTGTTTTATGTTAAATCCACTTACATTTGTAAAAACTATTAAGTTAACTTAATCAATTTGTGTCAGGATAACATAAAGGAATTGTGTGGAACTCACCGTTTTTTACAGCGAGTTGCCTTCACTGTCACATTAAATTACATGAACGAATCCTTACTGAATAAAAGTAATTTCTATTAAAGAAAAATAAGGTAACACTTTAGTTTAAGTAACAATCCTCACTATTAACTAGTGGCTTATTACCTGCCCATTATTGAGATATTGTATGTTTGTTAGTACTTATAATGTACTGTGCATATTTTGCATGATCTTATTCTACATCCTTAATCTTACTTAATAACTAAACATAACTACTACCTTAGTAACTATTAATAAGCAGAAAATTAAGTGTTTAATGAAGCGAAAGTCATATTTAATGGTTTATTAATACCGAGAATTGTACCTTAAAATAAAGTGACCAAAAACTGCCTTACAGTACTAAGAATAATACATCATCAAAACCCATAGCATTCTGCTTTCAGTATAGTCTTGCATGCCTTTCAGCAGCTTGTTTGAAAATTGGTAGAGCTGCACTTTATCAAATTAGATGTCACTTCGTAATTTGACACAAATAAAAACAAGACGGCGAGGGACAGCAGAATGCGTGTGAACTTTGGCATTGTTCGTTCAATAGCTTTTTCTTTGTCGGCTCAGCTGCATGATAATAACCCAGGTGCACAACACTATAACACACACAGCATCTGCTACTCTAACTGAAGTCGATAGCTTTATGCTCTCTCCGAATGAAAACCTGCTTAGAGTAGTATCAAAACGACAGGCTGGAAATTAGTGGGCCTTTTTTTTGTAAACTCAGTAGCATTGGCTTGCTTGCTGAGCAGGGCAGCAGACAGTTGGTTTTGGTTTCCAGTACCTCTCCCCTTGGTTTTAATTGTTTGCAGGAGCTGCAGTTCATTACAGTGCTAACAGCAAACTGCTAGCAGCTTTAGCCAAGGCCACCCAGTGGGCCTACAGCTCCCCTTTTTCCTACCCAGTCCATCTGGCTCAGGGAAGGAGTAGAGACTGAGGGGGGAGTTGGATTACAACATCTCTCAAAGGGATGCGGAGCCCTGTAAACGTGCGCTGTTGAAGTTAACTACTGACCGAGTGGGACCGCTCAGTGATAAACACACATTTTTTCCCAGTGGATGTGCACTTAATCCTGAGGAATGACTAAAATATTGGTCCTTCGTGATTATGAACATAGAATTGATTAAATATGGATCGCTACCACAGTGCTATGTTTTCCAGAAAGTAAGTCGCACAAAACTATTCACAACACAAGTGCCACATAAAATTGCATTGTTGAGTGGAAGAAAGTCTGATAAGTCAAAAGTGGTGCTGTAATTTATTTCAGAAATAGCAAAGTTGGCTAATGTTATACATGACTAGACCTACATTATTATAAACACATTTAAATTTCCCTCATGCCACAATTAATGCTTTAAATCGAACCGTATCAACAAGTAAAGAACAATCTACACTGTAAAAAATGCTGGCTTCCACACAATCAATTTGTGTTGTGACAACATGAAGGAATTAGGTTAACTTGAATAATTTTTTTTACAAATTGAAGTGGATTGAACATAAAACAATTAAGTTCTCACAAACAAATCAAGAATTGTGTATCAGCTCATTTTAAACAAGTAGTTTGAACAAACAGCAAATGTAAAAAAAAAATTGCGCAAGTACTGTTTACATTATAGTGGCTTACTGTTTGTTAAAAACTTTCAGTCCTAACATGACTAAAGCAAAACTAAAAAGTAATGGTTCGTAGGATTTTTTTTTTACATTTGTTTTTACATAAATTATTAATTTTATAGATACTCATGACTTTCCAAATGTTAGCGCACTTTTTTATGTTTTGCTTGTTTGAAGTTAATCGATAGTTTTTAGTCATGTGACCTGTGAGGAGACCTCGTGTGTAAAAAAACAATGGGCCGTAATGGCAGCTACACTTGGATCTCCATAGAAACGCAGCACAAAGCGGTCATATTTCCATCTGTTTCAAAATACGAATAGTTGGATTATGTATCAGCAGCCATTTTTCAGTGATTTAAAACCCTCATGTCCCTGTCAGAGATGCAATTCGGCAATGTTTACGTCTTATCTTTTGGATATTGCTCAGCGATTGCTCAGCAAGTCATTGATGGCAGTGTTATAGCATGAAAGTGTCTGCATTTATATTTGTTGTTGGTTTGTTTTGCTTAGATTAATACTTGCTGGTAGGGAAAATCTATTCGTTCACTTGTGCTACTTGGACTTTGCAGTTCAATTTGTACTTCAATTGCACTAAACCTGCAAATTAGAATAGAAACTGTGTAAAAAGCATACAAATGTACTGACAGTTATAGGTACCGTTGTTATTGTCATGGGTCAGTGATGCTACCATTCTCTTTTCTGGCTGTTCTTTCTATGAAGGAATTTCTCTAGAAGCTCAGCCCAGGCAGGTCTCCTTGTTGTTTAGTAATGCTGTATGTTATTGCACAAAAAATATTCGGAAAACAGAGAAATCACTCAGCCCATGGCGGTCAGCGGGAGAGTTTTGCTCCCCTTATGGTGTGATCAATTGAATAATGCAAGTCACAGATTATTTAATAAACAGCTGAATGTGTACCATATTTTGGAAATTGTTGTATTGATTTGAAATGACTGAATTAAAAATATCTAATGTAAAAATTGGAAATATTACCTCACTCAAAAAGTTATGTTTGCTGTTCATTCAAACTACTTATTTAAAATGAGCTGAAACAACACAATTCTTGAGTTTTTTTTGGGGGGACAACTTAATTGTTTTAGGTTTAATCCATTTAAATTTGTTAAAAACTAATAAGTTAACTTAATTCCTTCATTTTGCCCCAGCACAAATCATTTGTGTGGAACCCAACATTTTTTACAGTGCTTATAGCAACAAATTGAAATAAATATGAAATGCTAAAACCAAAGTAAAAATAAACCAAAACAAAGTACAAAAAAATTAAAAAATAATTATTTAAATTAGGTAAGCAAATGTACAGAGGCGTATTTCAGGAAATTCAGTATTTACCTTTTAAAATGACTTTTTGTCTTTGGTTTCCTGTGCACAGACATGTCAAGACTTGCTCAGGGTTTGTTGGAGGGGTGAACCAGTTTCCTCAACATCACCTCACACCACATTAGTCACTTACCAGACAAATGTCTCTCTGACAAAAGAATGTGTGTTTTGGCTGCTGCAAAAAAAGTGCATGCTGGTATTTAGTTGTGAGGCCAAACGTGACGCATCCAGAAGCAGGCGTGAGGAATGTGCCGTATGGGACAGTGGGGATACACTCAGGAGTCGTGGGAGGATTGGCAGTCATTGGATTACAAGACAAACACACACACGGGCCGGGAGGAGTCCTGTGCATGAATAATTCAACCACTGTTGGCGATTATAGCGGCCCACTGCTGTTTCTGCCGTTCAGCTGTGTTACTGATCGCCATGCAGCTCCACGCCTGTGCGGTCAACCCTGCATGAATACTGCACCACGCTTTGCTTATTACACCATATGAATACCAGAACACTATACGCTTGTTATGCATTCTGAAAGGAAGAAAGACTTGGGGGTCGAGTGTCGATTTTTCTTCCTGTAAGCCTGTTGACTTTACAGAGGTTTTGGGGAGAGTCTTTGTACGCTGACAAAATGGCTAAATAAGCAGTTACTCTATATCGGGTTGGTTTCGTGCTTGTGTGCGTTTAGTAGAGTCAATGGAATGAGGTACAGATTAAGGGTTCATTAAAATTTGGAGATTTGAAACCAGGCAAAGTAAGTAGTTGGAACGGTTTTAGTACTTTGGTAGTATTAAGTTTTCCTAAAATAGATTTTAATATATTTTTTTTGAATGTTCTTGATCATATTCAGCCTAAAAAGGCAGACTCTTTAAAATGAAATATTTCTTTGTTACTGAAAGCTGCACTGCGTTAAAAGTTTTGATTTTGGAGCTGGTAAGATTTTTGATCTTTTAAAAAGGTCTTGTAATGCTTAACAATATTGCATTTACTTTACTGTAATATTGTGAAGGTTTATTTCAACTTTTAAAATTATTTTTTATTTAATATTTAAGGATGCATCAAAATGAAAAATAATGGGATAAAACTAAAAATTTGTTGCACTTGGTGGAAAACCAAAACCACAAATTCTTTGTTATAATTATTAATTATTTTATTAAATTATATAAAGTAATTTAGTGAGTTACCAGTGATGCCATGACAGCACAGCATAGAAAAGTCCTGTCTGTGCATTATTTAAACAGACTTTGCTTTTCCAGTGAGTGGTACATAGATAAGTATGGCGCAAAGGCATTGAAATGAATGGTTTTCATAGCACATTGCTACCCATGACCTGCTTGAAAGCCGCTTCACACCCCTCAAAGACTACCGCAGTGACTTTTTGGCCATTTTTCTCTTTCTGCCAAAAATCAAAACAATTTTGCTGCATCCCAATTTTTAAATGTTTTTTCTTAATTTTTTTGGAAAAACTTACAGACTTTTCAGCAGCCATTCCTGTGGTTTTCTTTTTCATAATCCTTCAGAAATATTTTTAAGATGCTGAGGTTTTTTTTTTTTTTACCTTAAAATGTATGGAAATCATGAGACATTTATTTTTTTCAAGTGTTTCATTCAATAGGAAGTTCAAAAGAACAGCATTTAGTTTCAATAAAACATTTTGTGCTTCCTATAACCACTTTTCATCAATGCAAACTTTCTTGTTGGATAAATGTAATAAACTCTTATTGACACCAAACTATAATGTAAAACACCTAAATACAATAAAAGTCACTGTGCAACAATAAATATTTTGAACTCTGTTGTTGCTAATTGATCTCACTATGTCACATAAACATTATATTGGCTTAGTTACAGTCTTGGAAATATAGACATAATCCAGTTTTATTTAATAATTGCTTAATTACTGGCAGTCTAATCCAATAACAAGTCAAAGATGACTGTGAAAATTATGATTTTACTTTCGGTTCATTTGTCACATTGGAAATGTCAAATGCATTGCATTGTTGGATTCTGTATTCCATGCTCTTTCATACTGCACATTTTGGAAAATATAGGCCATGTGGGATTCTCAGATGAAACTTTGCATGCTGTGCATGTGTTTACAATGCTGCAGTAATAGCGTGAGTAGGATGATATTCTGAACAGAGCAGCATACTGAAGTCTCTTATTCTGTGCTTCAGATGTTGGCCTTTTCTTAGCTATGGGCAAACATCCACCTCAAACAGAATTTGGGAAAAATGAAGAAACTAAACTTTCGGAACTTACACATTTTTGAGCAAGTTACAAAAAATACTCACACACACAAGCTTGCTTATTTTCTTCTCTGTTGGGTATTGTTTTTCTCCTGACTTGTGGTGGCTTTTAGGCAGTGTTAGAAAACAAGCTGATCCCCAAAAGCCACAGAACTGACCATGAAAGAAAGGGTGTGTTCACACTTGGCAGGTTTGGATTGATTTTATTTTACCCTTCATTTTTTTTGAGGTATCATTATCTTATCACTGGCTTGGACAATTGGTTTCATATTGTATTGTGATGAGAAGTCCAATTTACACACCCCGTCTTGGTCCATTTCCAAACAAACTCTTGTGGTTGTCAAAAGTATCGACTTCGGTATCAGTCAATACTGAGATTTTAAAAACGTCCATATTTGAGCATTGTTGAGTACTCTTTAAACACAGCTGCTTGTTATTTCGTTCACATGCTCAATAGTATTGTTACAATACTGAACTTTTAAAAACGTCCATTTCCCACTAACATTTAAGCGCTGTTGAGTGCGTTCTTAAACATTGCTGATTTGTGTTCACATGCTCAACAGAAATGACTGTGATTGGGCGTGAAGGTCATCAGTTCACTGTTTACTACCGAGTGCAAACACATATACACACCACTGGAGTGTTTTAAAGCCGCGAACATCGGCTGATCTGTCTATGAGCTGACATACGAGCGATCTGCTGATAAATTGACTGATCTTCGCGGCCTTAAAACGCTCCAGTGTCCGTGTATCTGTGTTTGCACTTTGAACAGTGGTAAAGAGCGGTAAAATGATGACCTTCGCGGCCAGTCACAGTCATTTCTGTTGTGCACATGAACACAATGGCAAATCAGCTATGTTTAAGAATGTGCTCAACAGCTCTTAAATGTTAGCAGGAAATAGACGTTTTAAAAATTTCAGTACTGATTGGTACTGTAATTCAGTATCGTGACAACACTAATGCTCAACAGATATGATTGTGATTGGCTCTGAAGGTCATCGCTTCACCGCACTTTACTGCTGTTCTCCATGTACGAATGCAGGAATACTGGAACTGAAATCGATACTTTGACAACCTTATCCCACCATAAAAAGGACAGAATGCTTACTTGTTTTTTCTTCTAACATTCACAATGTTGCCAATTACAGTTCAATTGAGGTGTTAGAAATAAGTGTCCTTGCAGCAGAACTTTTGTTTGTGTTTATGACAGGAATTTCTGGTGCTATTTTGACTCCTGTTTGAAAATTATAAGCTCTTCATGAGTTTTTAACAAATACAAAATATCGTCACACGCACATACTGTAGATATGGTACGTTTAGCCCATGGATGTGTGGTAAGATTGCAAAACATGATTCACAAAAGCATGTGTGTGTGTGTGTATTTAGGATCGATCTTACAGATGACCGTGTGAATACTAAGTGAACCAGGGCTAAATGTATTTCTCTTTTGACCCAGAGCAAAACAAATCAGGAGAACTGAACCAAAAACTTAAACACACCTAAGATAACTCTCTGGTCATTATTATTACTTTTATGCAGTTATTTTTTGTTTATGTAAGAGGAGAGCATCTTATTACTCAATTCTGATTTCCTTCAGGTTTTATCTTTCTTCAGCTGTATGTATAATATATATTTGCATCTTCAGAGTTCTTCTGCCCTTATCCGCAGAAGGTTATCTTGATTTCTTATTTGCTGAGGAATGACTGACCTTTGTCTGTAGATGCTGCTTATTCCAGTCACATTGTCTATTCTCCAGTATTCTTGCAAATTTCTCTGGCAAACTGATGCAATTGCTTTCTTTTTGAACTTTTTGGTTATGAATGTTGAAGAAAAACTGTGCTAGAGCTGAATGTATGCTAGGAAACAGTCTCAAACAAAACACAGACTCTCCTGGGACTGAATGGGAATGGAGTAAAATTCCCTCTTTTAGTTAACATGGATCACAAAGATCTCTCTCTCTCTCTCTCTCTTTCTCTTTCTCTTTCTCTTTCTCTTTCTCTTTCTCTTTCTCTTTCTCTCTCTCTCTCTCTCTCTCTCTCTCTCTCTGTTATTAATATGCAAAAAAGCATAGACAAAAGTATCAGCTGTTAATTTTTTAGTGGGTCAAGCAAAAAGGACATTTTATACCACATGGAAAGAAAAAGTTGAGCAAAAAATTGTACAAATTGTTTTTGTGAAACTGATAAAATCCAGGATTTTGATTGATTATCAGACATTAATGCATGATGTTTTGTTCTTTAAAACATCCTGGTGTTTAAAAGTGAGAAAAAAAAAATATTTTTTCTCTCTCTCTCCCTCTCTCCACCCTCTCTTGGCATTGTTAGTGGGTGTAACTCAGAGAAAGGCTTCGTTTCATTAGGATGAGAGAAGCAGCATTATCTGTATCACTGGGCTCCATCATCCTCAGCACTGGCTTCTGCTTTATCTGCTTCTCATGACAGCTCTAAAAAGCCTGTTCCCACAAAGAGCCACTCAGATCTTTACAACGTAGGGAAAGCGATCTGGGCCATCATTGAAGGCTAATCTGCTAGTGAAAGCACAAGAGCTTTGCAGACTCATTGAGAAATCTGCATGCATGCAGTAATACATGCACAGCCAGGCATTTCCGCACATGCAGATACATTTGCATTCACTTGCGTTTTTGAAATTCATGCATGCGGCGCTTCATTGTTTGGGAAAGAAGGAGAGGAGCAGACAGAAGAGAAACTGTGTCAGAGACTCTTTTGTTTGACTACAGTAACCCTCCTCCCCCGTTTAATGCCTCATGACCCATGCTATTGTGCATTTGGTCGTATTGGTTTGTGGGTTGGGGTGAAAGAGGGTTCAGGTCTGTTCTATGAGTTTCAACCACATTCTAGCTTTGTCTGGCTCAGAAAAGTATTGCACACAATGCATTAGTTTCTTAGAATTGATTCAAAATGGATAACGTGTATATTTTTTATGAGAAGGTTTCATATGAAGAAGTTGAGACAAAGTCCAAATACTTTTTGAGGCCGCTTGTAGACTCGGAAGATAGCAAACTGGGAGACAAGAAAACTTTTGTGCTCATGTAAATGAGTTATTGTTCAATTAACTCTGTATTGCATTCTTTCAGTTCATAGCAGCGTAACTCATGCGGAGTTATTAATCTCAGTTTATCTGAAAACATAAATTCCCCTCAGGGATAGTGTACATCTGTGTATGTTTAAAAGAGCGGGAAGTATATGAATAGGGTTGGGTATTGTTTGGGTTTATTTTGATACTGGTGCCAAATCAAAACTTTTCAAATGGTATTGGTGCCTCAACTGATACTTTTAAAAAAGCCACAACATGATGGTGGATGACTCACTCAAGAATACCTTTTTATTGGTTCTAAAAGTTCTTTAAAGTGAACAATGTATTACGTTACAAAGTAAAGATGAATATATAAGTAAATACAAAACACAGCAACAAGAAAACCTGACTCACCTAACTATACAATAATTACCAGCTTCAGATTTCAGCAATTATTGTGCAGTACTACTAGCTGGAGAGCCAAAATAATAAATTAAATCCATGTGCTTTTTGCAATTAACATTACATTAGCCTACTACTAACCTGTGGAAAGGCTGCTGTTGTCATCATAATTGGTAAACTGCGTTTTGCTAGGGTTGGTATGAATGGTGCTGGAGTCATCCATTCCGATGATGTCCGCACTTCAAAAGCTGTCAAAGATGGTGCATCCCTCAGCTTTCAAGTTTATTCTGTGTACCCTCAAAGGTTTAACATGTTTCCTCCTTACATCAATCTAAAACCTTTGCTGCAGTGTTGGTTTCGTTATCACAAATAAGGGTGAAAATGTTAGTTGCCTATAGCTTGACACAAATAGACACTTGACAGGTCATCTGCACTAGTAATGTGACTGATAACTATGAATGTGCGCACACTGATCTGCTCATCCAATGAATTAACAGTGCCATATTGGCACCGTGTTTCGGCACCCAACCCTACATATGAAGTGTGTGATGTGCAATTTTATAAATCATGTATATTAATCATGAAGCAGCTGTAATATCCAACAAACCAAATTTTCTTCCTATTATTATTAACCAAACGTTTCATGGCATTTCTGAGTAATATTTATAAATGGTTAGGTGCAACATTTAGATGAAGATTTGATTGTTCTAAAAAAATTCTGTCTTTATTAATGCTAAAAGTAAATAAGCAAGGCAGTCCCATATTTTGTTTAAAATTTCTGATGTTGTGTTTCAGTTCTTGCTGTAGTTGTTATTTTCAAAGCAGCCTTGAATGAAGTTTTAATCAAGACTTTTTAATCTATGATTGACCCAGTTGTAATCCAAAGTGAGTGTTTGTCCTGGGGAAGATTTATTTTTATTTTTTTCCAAGGAAAACTTAGAAGAAGTGACGCTTTAGCTTTCCCCAATGAAGACTCGCTGTGTTCTGTCAAGCCTCATCTGTTCTCCACCGGATGTTGTTTGTCCTCATTGCTAGGTCCATCAGATCTTGTTAGCGGTCTGCAGTGTGCCCCTCGTGGCACAGCTCTCATCATACACATTCATTAAGTGATGACACACTCAATCACAGGCCAGCATGAGTTCCCCCCAGATGGCCCTCCATGTCTTCTATGCTGTGTCTCTCCTAGCTAAATGTTAGTCACAGCGTTTCTCCTTAGGGATCAGCTAAGTATCTATGTACTCATCAGTCTATCATAACATTAATTTAGCTGGGTTAAACTAGGGTACATGCCTGGACATGGTTCGGAAAATACACGAAGATGCTTGCATGTTAATTTAGTTCTCCATCTTTTAAAGTGTCAACACTGATTTAGTCATACATCATGTTCCTGCACTGCGCTTCATCTACTGCACAATTGAAAAACAAACAGACAGTGTCCACATAAATAGCCAGTAGTTCTAGAACATGTTATAACAAACATTGGTTAACAGGAATACAACAAACATACAGCACAACAAATGCAATTCAGGAACAAGTAACTCTTAGTTCCAGTTCTCTAAATGAGTCACATAGAAAACTTGCAAACTTCTGTGTCATGCTAGATCTTGATAACACAATTTTCTGTGGACACTGAGACACTTTCTAGTGCTTGTACCTCGTTTCCACTGAATGGTTCAGTACAGTACTATTCGGTACAGTGTCACCTTGATCAGGCTTGCGTTTCCACTGCCATCAATACCCTTTCTTGTTAAGCAGAAAGTTGCGATGGACTTCATTATTGCTCGAAGAAGAAAGCCTAGAGGCCGTTATCAAATCACATCTTTTGCAAGCTCATTCAGTACTTCAAATGTAGTCATGTAGCAAGTACACACAAATAGAGTGAGCAAACTGCATGCCTCGTGAGTTTAGCACCACCTTTTAGTACTCTACTGTTGTGCTCTGTACCCAGACGAAAGCTACCCAAAGAAGTGGTATGATACAGTTCGCTATTTTAGGTTTTTTGACAGTGGAAACAGGCATAAATGTTTACCATACTGTAGGCCTGGACGATTAATCGAAAAAACCTATAATAAAATAACCTATAAACAATGTAATTTCCCCATGTTGTTATTTTTTTAATCCTGTTAATACTTCCCCTTTCAAAATTTATTATCATGTGTGGACAAACTAGAGAAGTTTTCCTGACAGCAAGGTGAGTCCATTGATCATATGTGCGGCAACCTGACCAAAAAAAGAGAACGTGAGTCTCTCATACTTCAGGTAAATCAAATTCTTTGTTGCTGGTTACCACTCAGTGAAAACAAGCCATTGTTAACTTAATTGTACAAATACAGTATGTAATCTTCTTCATTGTATTAAAATGCTAAAGTCCTTCAGATTATAGTCTTCATTCTTTCAAATTAAATAAGAGACCACTTATCCAATCTTCTAATATTGTCCCCACATTTTAAAGTGATATGGATTCGCATTCTGAATTCTTTAGGATCGAAATTGGATTGGATTGGATTAAAAAAAAAAAGCACTACTTCAGAAATTTGTTTCTGCATGGAGTGGACAGCATTTGAAGGTAGTATTCGAGAAATAACTGCATAGTGCCTAGTGTTGACGGCTCAATAATTGGAAACAAGTGTACATATCCAGCACTTCCTGTGACCCTTTTTACCCAGTAGCCATGTGTGCCAACTAGAGTGCAGTCTGTGTGTGTGTGTGTGTGTGTGTGTGTGTGTGTGTGTGTGTGTGTGTGTGTGTGTGTGTGTGTGCGTGTGCGTGTGCGTGTGTGTGTGTGTGTGTGTG
>CAIGQV010018227.1:23369296-23422044 GCA_903798115.1 Danio jaintianensis | reverse complement strand
TGTGTGTGTGTGTGTGTGTGTGTGTGTGTGTGTGTGTGTGTGTGTGTAACCTCAAACTACCCTTTCTCTGCCCACCGCCTTGGTGTGCTGTATTTTGAGTCTTGGCAGGCCTAATTGGATGAAGTGGAGCATGCTGTAATGTGTTGTCATGGTGAAGCAGCGCCGGGCTGTGATGTGATTTGCTGTAGTTGCGGTCAGGGCTGTAAATTCTCACCGATGGAATCAAACACCCAGTGTGAACAAAACGTAGGTGTGTGTATCATATAGCTCCACGATCCAGCGCACCGATGCCAGCCAATCTCCAGTATCACAGACATTCCCACACACACACTTCACCTCCACCCAAACAGTCAGCAGAGGAACTAGAGCTGAATTGATCAGTATTGATGTGCGGGAGTCTGTCGGGCCATAATGTTTGTCGCCACAGGGAATGTTTGTGTGCCGGAGCATGTCCTTACAGTATGATAGTGTGTATGTGTGTGCGAATAACAGAATCCATACACACACTTTTTATCTTTCCCTCTACAACAGTGTACGTCTATGCAGGCGGCGCCTGTGTGCGATAGATAAACCCAAAATTCATAAGCTATGAATCAGGCTTAGGCTTCCTTTGATGTCCCATACTACGAGGAGACATTCCAAAGCTTCTGTATAAATGTGTGTGCGCGTGTGTGTGAAGAGCGAGTCGTATTAGCGGTACGAAGGCAAGAGCAGCAGCTGTCAGCTCGTACCCATCAGTTTGGCTTTGACTCTATTGTCTGAGCAGACAGTGGGTTGATGCCTGTAGGCTGGCACTGCCACACACACACCACAACTACTGTTATTTCACACATGGATGTTGTTTTACACCTCGTGTGCTGTAATTCATAATATCAGGTTCATTTTTTTGATATTCTGTTGAAGTCAAAATTATTAGCACTCCTGTGAAATTTCACAACTGCTGTTTAATAGAGATATTTTTGTAACACATATTTAAGCATAATACTTTTAAGGACTAATTTCTAATAACTAATTTCATTTGTCTTTGACATGGTTACAGATTCTACTTATTTAATACTGGTATGCATTCAGCTTTAAGTGCAATTTAAAGACATAACTCAGTTAATATTGCTTTTATTACAGTCAAACTAAAAGAAATAAGACTTAACTTAGAAGAAAAAATATTATAGGAAATACTGTGAAAATTTCCTTGATCAGTTTGGAAATATTTGAAAAAGAATATTGATTTCACAGGATAGCTAATGATTTTGACTTCATCTGTATTCCATGTCATCTCTTATTTTAGTGTTTCTCTTTCTGATATAAAAAAAAGACTTTCTGACAAACACACAAGTGTAGCATGTAATTATAGCTTGCTTTTTTGGGGGTGTTTCTGTAGCAGCAGGTACAAGTAATAATGACATCTCACTCTGGTCTTTTTGACAGATCACACCGATTGCTGACAGCTTGGTGATGCCTGCAAAAGGAACTGGATGACCTGTAACTCATGGCTTCCTGTGAACTGGGACTTTACTTTATTTCTCTGGTAAAACACTCACTTACTCATCACTTAGAACTGGGAATTCACAATGTTGCGTTCAATATCTGTTTAGCCTAGTGTGCTCACTGCATGTTGAGACATCTGATGTGTTGAGTGTTTGGTTTCAGATTCACAATCTAGATTGCTTATTTGAGTGTCTTTAACACACTAAATCAAAACGTACATTGTCTGATTTAACCCCCACAACATAGTGAGCGTAGTTATTAACCAAGCATAATTTTTGAACATTGTCATAAAATTGTGACATTTAATTTGACATGTTTAGTTCAGTAGGGTCATTGTGAATGGTATGTGAATTGGATTAACTAAATTGGCCGAAGTGTATGAATGTGTGTGTGAATGCGAGAGTGTATGGGTGTTTTCCAGTACTAGGTTGTGGCTGGAAGGGCATGCGCTGTGTAAAACATATGCTGGAATAGTTGGCGGTTCATTCCGCTGTGGCGACCCCTGATAAATAAGGGACTAATCAGAAGTAAAATGAATGAATGAATGAAATATTTTCAACTTAACAGTTAATTAAGAGACTAACATCTACTGTATGAGTATATCTAACACTGGTAAGATCTATGGATGCACATGTATGAGCTGAAAGAGAAAAACAGCCAAAAAAGGCCTATGCTGTGACACACTTAACAGCAGTGTTCAGTTTCACTCTCCCTCCAGCTGTAGTCACAGCGTGGCCTGAAGTGACTTTCATACCTGACACAAAAAGCGCTGTGCTATGAAACCCATTCATTTCAATAGCTTGTGCCACATAAGGAAGGTTTGCTGCAGCACCAACCAAAGCGCAAGATCAGCAGATTGCATTGCTGACTACTTTGCGTATGTGCCGCAATACAAAAGTTCAAAATAGCTACATTTTCCTTTCTGTGAAGTAGTGTTGCACAATATACTGATACTATAACAGTATCGCGATACCCTGACTCAAAATGATACGATTCCACATTTTTTGAGTAACGGTACTTTTGAGTGACAGCTGTAGTTGCGAGTGCTTGTCAATAGGGGGCAGTCTGGGAGGCGCGCACTTCTTCTACGGCGGGCAAACTGAGTGTGTGTGTTCAGCTGTTGAACTGAGGGTTGTCCTCTCACACACTCTTTCCATAGTGACAGCAAAAATCAGCCTCGAGAATGACGGTCTGCTCTGCTGCGCGATTTAGTGAGCTCCGACACGACACAAGTGCACCGAATCACAGAAATGACTCCCACGTATGAATTGAGAAATCACGTATGAATTGGTCAAACAGCGTTTATGCGCTTAATCACTCGCTTTTCCACATTACATTTATGATGAATAGACGCATGTGCTGCTCAGTGTTAACCGGCTGAAAACGAAACATTCTCCAAAGTTCAGTCGAGCCAAAAGTAAACACAGCAGCTGATCGCGCTGTCCTTGAAATCTGAGATACAGCAAAGCAAATCAAATATTAAAATTATATTAAATATATTATGAAGTTAATGTTTTGATTTCAAAGATATAAAATATCTTACATCCACAAATACGCTGAATATATTCATATATATTGCGAAAAAGGATGACATAAGCTTGAATTATTATTTTTTACTTCAAATATTTGGAATACATAGATTGAGCTGTGTAGTACTCACCCTTAAATTTCCCTTTTAGATTTTGTATTGAAAATGGGATTTTTTTTTACCAGTTTGTTGCATCTAAAATTGTCATATGTTGTGACAAATTTCATTTGATATAAAATACAAATGGATACTCTTATGGTGACTTTGCCATACATCTTTACAATAAGATTTAACCTTTTGTTTTTGTGCAGATTCATTTTTTTATGAGATTGTGTGTAAATCATGTCACAACAAATGTGATATGCTGAGATATATTCTCATATCAGTATGGTCAGCCTTAACTCGGACAGTCACACCACATGACAAAAATGTAAGTAGAGCTGTGGGATGCTGTAATAATATCTTGTCAGAGGAACAACATAAATTCATATCTTTTTAACAGATACCTATTAGTAGATGACATGATGGACAGCTAAAATGCATGTCACGTCATTCACCCCTATATTAATATATAAATATATAATTATATATGAATATGACAGGATCATTGTGTCATGAAAAGTAAGGACCAAGCAACATCTCAAGGCTCTTTGAGAACCAGACCAAACAAGTTCTGTGCGCTTTTGTCTATAGCTTTTTTAAAACAAAGCTGCAACTATTTTATTTATGTTAAAACAGCTTGGCTGGAGCGCTGACAAAATTAGTTTTTATTTCTATATTTGTTTTACTTTTTAAAAAAAATGGTTCTACTCTGTTTCAGCTGACAGCAAACACCTGAGTGTTTATTAACAAAATAATATTTTGAGAGAAAAAAAGATTATGGTGTAGTATTGATTTAGTATCGGTATCGTGATATTTAATTTAGGTATCGTATCAAAGTAAAAATTTTGGTATCGTGCAACACTGCTGTGGAACCCGTACTGCATTTACATTTTAAAAACAATCTAATTAAACAAATAGAAATAAATACATAATTATTACAAAGAATGTTTGTTTTTTCTTTCTAAAAATTTCTAAAAATTTCATTTCAACCGTTAATGAACAATTGTGTGATGATTGTTCCTTAAAAGTAGTTCTAGGATTTTAACATAATATGGTAATATTTGGTAATGAGTGTTTTGTTTCTCACACACTATATATAGTAGACCAATGGTAGCATAGGCTCTTGGAAAGGAGGGGTGAGAAAGAACATGGTTTTGAGTTAATCATTGTGATTTTTAATCTAAGTTATGACAAAATAAAAATGTTTTGGCCTCATATTCTTGTAAACTTATTATAGGAGACCTATCTAGATGACTTGTGCTACCTAGAAGACGTTCCCTTTTGGCGTGTCCGGACATCACATACATGTTGAAATGTTTGATTTGACATGCATGATACAACACTTAATGTAGTGAGCTGACTTCCTAACTATCCAGTATTTTAAACAACAGACATGTTGAAACATTTAAGTTCACTCGCTCAGTTTTGGGCTTAACCCAGACATCATTTTTAAGCATCTTTGGCATGTTGGAATGCTTAGTTGGACACATCTGATTTACCGTGATTGATTTGTCACATTTGTATATTTTTTGGAATGTTCTGTTTGAAATGTTTCCCTTTTTGGAATTATTGAGATACATCATGCTTGACACGTATTGAGCTCACTACTTGGATGCATTTTTTTGAGCATCATTTGACTCTAAATCTAGTGAGCTGCAAACTGTTTTAGGCATTAAAGTTTCATATGAGCATTAAATTTGAATGTTCATCTTGAATGTTTGAACAGGCCTGTGATCAGCTAGTGTAAAAACGTTACAAGCTTTTCCTTCAACTGCACAATAAGAACTGTTTGTTGTTAGTCTAAGAGCACCGTCGAGGAGATAAACAGACAGAATAACACTCCCTGACGCCCCACCTGGGAGATTTTCGGCCTGCAGCCTCATCTGTTTGTTTCAATAGTTGATTTGTTTGTCTGGTGTGTGGGCTGACTTGTTTTTCCTCTGCCGTGTTGTGCGTTTGTGTGGTGTGATAATGGCTCATCTCTCAGTGACCTGAACAAAGCGTGTCTATGCGTGTGTTTGCATTGCTGGGTTTAGGAGCCCTGAGGACAAACTGGTGTTTCGAGTTTTGTTGCCCCCGGGCAGAGTTCACTTCCTCCTCCTCTAGTTTTGCTTTTTGTTTTCTGGATTATTTCAACTCGTGATTGGTTTACAAGTCAGTCTGGTGTGAATTATTTCATGTTGTTTAAACAAATGTGATCAAGTGTTGAAAAAAATGGATCAGCATTCAGTTTCATGACATCAGGCACATTCTGAATATCTGTTGCCCTATTTTAGAAAATAAAGCAACTAATCCTGTTGGTTTTCATCCATGTGCTTAAATACTCAAATTACGCTTGTAATATTGCTCTCACTGTCACATTCACAAACCAGCAGAACACCTGTGCACTATTTGATCACATGCCAGCCAGATGGCACACATGGGTCTTTCCTAGTAACCCACTGGCCTCCCGATATTATTTGGTGGCATGAATATGACAGGCTTTGGTAAAATTACAGATGGCTCTGGACTATTTATTTATTTATTTATTTTTATTTATTTATTCATTCATTCGGGACAGTGCACATTAATGAACAATCTAACATTTCTGTACAGAATGTAAATGAGCCAGGTTGTAGCATAAATGCTAATTTTCACCTGTAGTCCCGAGGCAGGAAAAACAACATAAGGACAATACAACATAAAAGAAGACAATATACAACATCAATCAACATCAATAAAATTAGTCAAAATGAGGACATATCTGAGAACTTTTAAGAAACTGTTTAAGATGAATTTTAAATGTACAATAAGTAGGACATTCTCTAATATTTATTGGAAGGCTATTCCAAAAATGACCTCCTCTGATAGACAAAACAGTTTGTCCAAAGGTAGTTTTTCTGTACGGGATCTCTATGTCTCCTCTGAATGAGGCTCTGGTACAAGAAACTCTGTCAGACCTAGGTTTGATGTATGTGGAAAGAGAGGGTGGAGCCAATCCGTGAAAAACTTTATAAATTAGACAACTATTTTTAAAATTAATAAAATTTTCAAAATTGAGCATATTATATTTTCCCAAAATATTACACTGATGGAATGACTGAGGCTTTTGATCAAATATTTTTATAGATTTTTTGAATAACATTTCTATGGGTTTTAAAATTGTATTTCCAGTAAGTGACCAGGTTGTGATACAGTACTCTATATGTGAAAATATAATTGAATGTAAAAACATTTTAGCAGAAGTATGTGTCATTGATGATCTGATTTGTTTAAAATTATGTAAATTAAATTACTAGCGGTATGCCATCACACTGTCCACTATAATGCTGGTGTAAACTTTAACATAATAAACTAAATGCCATATTGCGATATCAATGATACGTACGGCGTGTTTAGATGGTCTAGTGCACCACGCATGGCTCTTTACAAGTGTACATAACACCTGTCTGAGCAGCATGTCAGCCTCCAATGACTAGAGCTACTTCAATATTATGGAAATGGTTTGGTTACGAGAGTTTAGGGTTGCACGATTAATCAACGGCAATTTTCATGCGCATTTTGGCAGTAAAACCGGCTCTGTGATCAGATGTAAATTTCCAGCACCTGCATTCAGATGGAAAAGTGTTTACTACACAGAGCCATAGTTCAGTGGCAAGCTACACAATAAATCGCAGACTATTTAATCACCGCAGTCCTGAAATCGATGAGAATCTTTGTGCGATTTGACAGCTGTTTCTCACTGTTCTCTTGATACTGATCTAAAAGCACTTGAAAATACCACATTTAATAACATTTTTGCTCTAGATTCAGCTCACAACTTCAGTCAAGTGAAATAAATCATTTAGGGAGATGATTCCGTAGTTGTGTTTTAATTAGTCACCTTAGCAGTGGAAAGCTTGACTAGGGTGACTTAGGGTTGGGTGATATGACAAATATCATAGTCATCTCATATTCTAATAATGATATAGTACTATTTCTATAAATTCATAGTTTGAAATATGTGATCATATTTCTCACTTTATTTAGAACTTCAGGGTAAATGTTTGATTTAGAGTGTAGAAATAATAAAATTAAATATTAATGAAATTTAAAACACTTAAAAAAAAACCCGAATAATTACAGGCTTAACATAAAATATGGCTAAATAAAATGCAAAATGTAAACATTGTGCTTTCAAACATGCAGCTTTCTCATGATGATGTTATTTATGTTTCTGTCTGTTCCCTGTAATGGCGTGTGATATTGCACTCATATAAGTTATGAAAAAGTATTACCGTAAACAATGTATTTAGTGACACCACGATATAAACAATAGAGCATAATATGAAACGATAGACTTTTTATTTTGTCCATTTTGATATATATTGTCATATTGCTCAGCCTTAGGGTGACACCCATACCGAATCATACTCTATTGGACTGAACTGTATCGCTCAGTGAAAATGAGCCATTATTAATCATTGTTCAAGATTCATCAGCATTTTTTTTGTTCCCAAAATGCTTGTTGTAGCTTTTAACCAAATAAAATAAATTGTCCCATCTCCAAAACCACTGTCCTTTTGGGCTGACTAGTAATTTAGTCAGCAAACTGACTAGTCAATTTTGTGAAAATGCAGAGCGTGCACATGTGTGCGTGTTCTGCTAACTCCTACCTCAAGGCACGTGCACACACAAGCTCTAATCTATAATTCAGATTTGCATGCGTTTTCTTAGCTTTATTGATTAGCTTTCACTCCTAGAATGGATTTTATGCACCTTTGACCTTCACCACTTATCTTAGTGAATTAAAGGATTATAGCCAGCCCCTGCCTGCACACACCAAGCAAACGAGAGGCCGAAACACAGCCTCATGAAACAGTAACAACCTTCCTCTCAACACCATGACCCTCACCTTTCATTTCCTCCGTCACAAGTGTTTCCCCGTCCTCCACACACAGTCAAGTAAACCCTATAGGGCAGATCAAACACATGGCCCCTACCCTCCATTGCACGTCTTTCCTTTTTAAACACACACTGGCCAGCTGCTACCGCCAGGGGTCCATGTCCGACACCCCAAAAACAAAGTGACAGGAAATCGACGGAGAAGGCAAGCTGTGTTGTGATTGACAGATCCTTTCCTGGCAGTCGGTGGCAGGTATACACTGAGTCACTGGCTGCAAGCTGCACTTGTATGTTCGAGAGGAGCAAGTGTGATTTAAATCCCCAGGGTACACAAACCAACTCCTGGCCCTGGCTTTCGTGTCTGATGAAACAATCGTATGACCCATGTTAGCGGATATGTTATGCACTGGTACGGCAGCACAATATTATTATTTCCACAATGTGCGAATCTGCAATGTTGAGTTGGGATTATAATTACCCAGGGACCACATTTCAGAACATTGCAAAGCTCTAATAGAATGAAGTATTTTTATAGGTTTCAAGCTAATTTAAACCATTCGGGCACAACAAATTCTAAAGTTTGTAGAGTTAACAAAGATTAATTGTACTCAATTTTTTATTCAATGAAGACTATAGAGGGTTGTTTTACATTTGATTATTGAATTTCTGATTATTGAAGGTCTGAATACACTCCACATAAAGCCATAAAGCACTGTTCAATTCATTTGTATCTTTGTTCTATTGTATTCATTTATGCTTTTGATTTGTTTATTATATTTAATACAGATGCAGTCCCCTACAAAATTGTCCTGATCAATCTAAAAAGTACGAATCATTTTCAAATAGTGCTGTTTAAATCATCTTGTGTTGTTAAATGATATTCATATCACAATATGTATTGCAGAAAAACAAAATACTAAAATTTTTAAACTACAGTTTTTTGTAGTCTTCTCATTGACCAGAACGGTTCTTCTGCTGGCCTTTTGTGTGTGTGTGTGTGTGCGTGCGTGCGTGCGTGCGTGCGTGCGTGCGTGCGTGCGTGCGTGCGTGCGTGTGTGTGTGTGTGTCTGTGTGTGTGTCTGTGTCTGTGTACTGATTTTGTTGATTTACTAGGTTTATGAGGACATGCCCTGTGTTCTCATAATTTAGTACCCTTAAAATCATAATTAGCTGGGTCTTTTGGCATTCAAAATTTACTACAGGTTGGGTTTAGGGGTAGGGGTAAGGTAAGGTCATATAATACGTGTATTTTACAGTATAAAATACATTACCCCTATGGAAAGTCCTCATAAACCACCAAAACCAACAGTGTGTGTGTGTGTTTGTGTGGTCTCTGTTTGAACTAGCAGAATCTGAGCTAATTACTATGTGAGCAATTAAAAACAGTTTGAAGTCTTTTAGTTCTGGCACTTGGTATCGGCTTGTTTCCCAGGAGTGTGTTAAAGTGTCTGCACACTCACACTCATTCACACAGTTCATACTTGCTTTTCCTAGTGCTCTCAAACAGAAAAAAAACAACAAGGAATTTACAGGCTGAGGGAAAACGAAACATTAAGTTCGAGAGAAACGCCTTATTTCCCTTGTATTTCTGTAGCTGTTGTTTTGAACACATCTTGTGTATGTTGGGATAAATTGGCATTAGCCAAACATTGGGGTGAAGCCTTTACTCAGACTCGCCCAAACTGCTTGTAGATTCTCTGAAAAAAAGAAAAGAAAAAAAAAGCTACCTTCAGTGCATCTCTGTGGCCATTCTTCACAGTGCATTTGAACTCAGTAACTGTTGCCACTGGCAAGCTGAGAGCAAACAGTGAATAACTTCATAAATCATTTGTAATGAAAGAATGTGTTTGTAGCTCAGACTGGATTGTATTGAAGCTGTCTTTGAAAATGTTTCGTGACAGAAAATGCATCATTGTGAATTAATAGCCAGCAGATAAACTTGACATTAATGTACATAACTAACAGTAAACAATTTTAGAGTTAGTTCACAGCTATAATGTGGTCAGATGAGAATATGCAGGAAACATTATACTTTAAATTTTATAACTATACGTTAAACTTTAAAAAAAAAATGGTTAGATAATGTATATTTGTAAAATTTAACCTTCTTTACTGAGCTATATAGATGGTTTTACAGTTTGTAAAAATGTTTTAATGTGTGTTATAATTCTCAAAATGGGTTGGTTGTACTGTAATAAAGGTCTATTTAGTAAAAAAAGGAAATTCAGCCATCTTTCTATGATTCAAATATGCTTCTGCCTGGTGGGGAAAGTTTATGTAAATAAAGTATTATGCCACATACTTTAATGAATATAAAATGTTGAAGATAAATTGTAAATTGTAAACCCTGGACCACAAAAGTAGTCATAAGTGTTAATCTTTGGAAATTGAGATTTATTTAACACCTGAAAGCTGAATAAATAAGCTTTTAATTGATGAATACTTTGTTAGGCTAGGACAATATTTGGCAAGATGCAACTGTTTGAAAATCTGGAATCTGAGAGTTCAAAAAAATCTAAATACTGAGAAAATTGACTTTAAAGTTATACAAATTAAGCTCTTAGCAATGCACATTACTAATCAGAAAGTGTGTTTTGATGTATTTATGGTTGGGAATTTATGAAATATCTTCATGGAACATAATAATGTTCTAAGGATTTTTGGCATAAAAGTAAAATCTAGAATTTTGACACAGAATATATATTTCATAGAATATATATTTTGCTATTACCAAAAATATACCTGTGCAACATAAGGCTTTAAGGTTTTCTGGTCCAGGGTCACAATTATTAATCAAAAATAATCATACAACAAATAAGGAAACATCAAATCATCTACACGTTTGACAGGGTATTCTATTTTATTTGTGGTTTGGATGCTGTTGTTGATCTAGATCGCTCCAAATTGATTCTGTAACAGTTAAGATGATGCCTTAGGGGGCAGCTCCCTTTGCTGGCAGAAGACATTCATGTCTTAAGCTGACACTGACCTTGAAATGAAGAGTATTGGAGAATCTACCTGAAGGGGTTGATTTTGAGGAGGGATTGGGCATAAATCTCACCCTGGAGAAGTGATATATGAGAAAGGTTTGTAGATGGCATTAATCTTGAAGGGCACAGGTTGCTACATGATGTTCTTTGGCCAGTACTTGTACCCATGTCCACACATGTTTTTTTATGCCACTTTTCTGTTCGTCCACACAAAAGCAATCTTTCTCAAAAGATTTTGCCTCATAACGTCAGCATGCGAGCTGTTTTCTTCTTTCTAATTGGCCAAAATGGCACGTGGCAAACAAACTGAATGCAAATTTATGAAGAGGCAAATTAGCATTGTGCGGCACGAATGATGCAGAATATGCAGCGTGATGGTTATTTGCCTTTGTTCATGAATTTGCATTCACTTTGTAACTTGCACAAATACTTAATTACACATTTGGTGCGATCCCGACATAAGGCTTTTATTACCCCCTGTTGTTTCAGCATGCCCTTGACAGTGCATCACAGTGCATTTCTGCTTTGTGGACAGATACATTTTTTTTAAACGAAAGCGAGGAAAAACTAAAAAAAGTAGCTGTGTATGTCTGGACATGGACTTGGATCAAAATACCATATAAATGTATGCTGATAGAGATCTTATACTGTGTGTTGCTATTACTGTAACCTACTTATCACAGAGAGACACATTTGATGCTTAATCTAATATTTGGATGGATAGAGTGCCACAGGAGAGATAAGAGAGACAATGAAAAGAGTGATAACATGAAGTTACATTAAGGATCAGGCGGTGCTGAGTGGCTTTTCATAGTCTCTGAGCAGCAGTGAAGCCTGATTCAATCTGACTTTCATATTAAAGCGAGTCACTGGGATTCAGATTCCCTCTCGCTCTCCTCCCCGAATTCTTTCACCACAAAGCCTGTCAGATTTCCTCTCTTCCAGCTCCTCTGCTTGCTCTGCTTCTGCCTCTCCCTAGTATCCTGTCTTTTTGTGTTTGTCTTGTCCTTTGACTTTCTGTCAGTTTCATTTTTGTCTTTTGTTCACAGCGAGGAATGAAGCATGTGGATAGACCTAGAGACTTGAGGGGCTTTCCTCTCTGTCACAAAGTTTGAGCATCTCATTTCAAATCTACAGCATATCACAATCCTATGCTACATCATTCTCGGATAAGCCTATAAAACAGTCTACCTCATTATACAGTCAACAGCTCCCATCAGTAATCCAACACAGAGTCCTTGTTATGTAACCTATTTTGTATGCAGCTGAATGTGGGCAGAATCCTAATCTTACTTTCTAAGTCAGCTGTCTCAGGTAATTGGATGCTTCACCCTGCTGGCCTAAGAACTCCATCTGTCATACCTGTCATGTGACCATGGTGATGATTTTCATGGATGCTAATCTTTCCGCACCTGTCGGAGTTGCAGGGAGCATGGTCATTTAGTTGTAGTAGGTGTGGCATAAGCCTCACACTTGTCAGTTGGCATAACTGTTGATTTAGCACTTCCTTAGTGAGTAGATGCCTAAATCTGCTTATTCGCAATTTTGGAAGTTGTGTTCTGTTTGCTGTGTCACAATATTTGATCATATTAAAGGGCCAACTACTGTTAGTGTGTACAACTACACTACATTAAAAAAGGTCTGCCTATTAATAGGATATTGACTGTTTTTTGGTACTTACAAAGTACATATTCTACATCCCTAATCCTACCCAATACCTAAACCCAATTGCTACCTTAATGATTAGTAATAGACAGTAAATTGGGAGTTAATTGAGCTAAAAGTCATAGTTATTTGTTTGTCAATAGTGAGAATTGTACCTTAAAATAAAGTGTTACCTAAATCCAAACAGTGGGTTGGTCCATATCTTACCAAAATCTAGGTTAAAACAAGCCAGCAATTTTTGGCTGTAGAAGTTTTAGTTGGTAGCTTAGAAATGTGGGTAAATACTTTTCTTGATTATACCTGGCCATCAGTATGGATACCAAAAAATTGGTATGAAAAGTAGAAGGTGAATGCCTGTTGCTTATCAAAGTGATGTTTGTGGCTTTAATAAAGAATAACTGCTAGAAAAAGGACTAGAGATTAGCCTCAAAAGAGTATGAGAAATCCACATCTGAAATCCCCTCACCTCACTTCCACTCTCTCCTAGCCTATTCGTCTTATAGTCTCTATTTTGATCTTTACTCACTTTTTCTCATTTTAGTTTCAGTCAGCTTTTTTCTGCATTTTTCTCTGAACTCCTCTCCTCTTGAGAATTAAAAAAAAATTAAATTAAGAAAAAGGATTTGGGAGAAGTAGGGTCTCCAAAGTCATTAGAGTAAGTGTCATGCAGCCTAAGGGGAAGAAAAAGTTCCCAAACCTAAAAATTACAATTGAATTATTATATTTTTAATGGTGCGTGTGTGTGTGTGTGTGTGTGTGTATAGGCCAGATTCAATAAATCATACCAATTTCTCGTTGTTGTTTTACTTTTTTGCAGGTCTGTAATTTGAGAGGTGGTTGAGCTTTTTGAAGCATTGCAAGGGGCCTTTTCTACTGAAGATATGAATGTGGGAGGTGGAAGCAGAAGCAGTGTGGAACTTCTCGATCTCTACTCCCTAAAACTGAACACGAGCAGTCTTGATCCAGGATGTGTTCTCCTCCACAGCCCCTGCCCTCATTGTTGGCCCTGAGACAAAAGTGGGATTCATGAACATGTACAGAGACACAGGGGTGTGTGCCACCCCTATCTCTCAATCCATTCCTCCACCCCACCTTCGTCTACCCCTGCATAATGGGCACTCTTCCATGGGAGATCCTGCCCCGCCCCGCATCTCTGTGCCCAAAATGGGGGTTCGAGCTCGGATTGCTGAGTGGCCTCCTCGCAGGGCACTGTCACGTGAATCGCTGCTTGAGAATGGACAGGACAGCCATCTGGATGACCTCAATAGTGATGATGGGCTTACACATGGAGGTGTGACTAGGCTACCACCGCGAGTTACCAGAGATGCTGACTTCATTGAATCAGGTTTACAGAGAACTGCGGACACGCCACCAAGGTTTCGGACTTCTAGTTTTGCTCCTCTCCGACAGCGATCCAGCAGTGAAATTACATTGAGTGAGCAAGATGAAACATTATTTCGTGAATATGGAAGTACCTCTTCCATCAATGTACAAGCAGTGTCTGAGCAAAGCTTCTTCGACATGCTCAGCCAGTTTCAACAAGAGCGACCAGATCAGCGTAGCACAGCTCCCGCCAAGCTTGAAGAGCTGCTTGGAGCATCTATAGAAGGACCCCATTCACACAACTTTTTGTCAACTCCACGTCTTGATGATCGACCTGAGAGTCGTGTACGTAAAAAGAGTGGGGGGACCGAATCATCTCTTGGCACCTCGTCCTTATTCCGTAAACTCCGTAGCTCCAGCCGGGGTGAAACCGAGACTTCACGAGGTGACGTGGATGATGCACGACCCCCTGAGACACTGTCTTCCAAACCCTGGCTATGTGTGCGGAGTTTTGCCCACTATGATGCTCAGAGCATTCTTTTTGACTTGCACGAGGCAGCAGCTCGCCGCAGCTATGCTGCCCAGCGGCGGAACACGGCCACCGGAGCTTCAGCTGCTTCTTCGGCTGGTGTTTCCTTGGCAGTTTCCAGAGCTATTGCACTGGGGGGTGTAGAGCCTAGCTTTTCCAGCACTGATGACCTCAGTGTCAAGGACCTTTTGGAAGGATCAACCCCAGGACTAGAACTTTTAGAGCAAAGTAGTTCAGCTAGCCTCAACCCCAACTCTCAGCACCAGCTTTTGCTGAGCTGCCCACACTTCCTAAATGAGACCGGAAGCTATGGAGAACGTAATGTCAGCTTTTTGAGCTCATGGGCAGAACGAGGAGAGGCTGGTGCGGTGGAAGCTCGGCTTCATCCACGCTGCAGTAATGCTAGTGTATCCATACTAGAGGTGCTTCCAGAAGATCAAAACAGCAGGTTAGAGAGACTGCAGCAGCACTGCATCGAACACGTTGACCTGGGGGCCAGAAACTACCATGTGCACTTCTATGGGAAAGGTAGGAAATGTATTGCGTCTGTCTAGATAATGTAAAGCATTACACTAAGAGATGTAATAAATTTTGGGCTTGGTCAACTAGAACCACCTTTCACAATGTTATGTCACTGTGCATCAGAATATCACTGCATTTGAAACCTATAGTGTTTGTGGGATCAGCTTAAATCTCTGCAGTACAGTATAGTGTCTCACAGAGGTGGCTGTAAAATCTGATTGTATCTGCGCAGCTCTATCTTCAGTTATTGTCCTGTATGATTTCCCTTTATTTAGTTTCATTACAGAACTTTGTATTGGTATTTACTAGTGCTGAGAAACAGTTAATTGCGATTAATTGCGTCCAAAATAAAGGTTTGTTTGAACATAATTTAAGTGTGCGTCCTTTGTATATTTATATTAAATATTATATATTTAAATGTATACATTTAAATATCTATGTAACAAAATAGTTTTGTATATTTTTGTTTCTATGTATGTGTATCACATGTACATAATAAATATGTGTAATACACACACATATATTATGTCAAAACAAACTTTTATATTGGATATGATTAATTGCAGTTAACTTTTGCCCAGTACTAGTATTTACACATTTATAACATAATAATTTCTGCAAACCCAAGTTTTATCCAGTTTTTCCTTTGGAAGAGATTATCAAAGCATGCCACAATTATCAATGCTTCTCACTTGCCAGCAGAGCCACAAACTGGAATCTGCACTCATGCCACACATCTGCCCTCCAAATGTTAATCTTGCTAAAGGTCTTCCTTTCTAAAATGCCAGTGTTATAAAAAACACAGACACAGTGTCTTAAAATAGCATGCTTATCACCTCATAACCACATTAGATAAATCCTTGCAGACGTGAGGTTATCTAAATGCTCTAATTAGTTGTCTGTGTTTATTAAGTATAGAGTTGGTGATATAAAGGTTACCATTCCAGAAGTAATCGCTGTCATGATTTTTGTACATTTAATTTAAGTGAGCAAGCTAGGCTGCAATACCAACAAACAGCACAGTTTGACCAATCAGAGTAGAGTAGGCTTATGGAAACGAGGGGCTTAAAGCTTGTGCACACCAGAACGATTTTCGCTTGCACTTATCATCAGCGTTTCCCGAGAATTTTTTTGGGCATTCATACCCAAGCGATTTTCACTGGTGATGTGAACGTGCAAAATCACTTCCTGATCTTAGATGATGCTTAATGAACTTACAATTCATGAAAGAAAAGTGAAATGAAACTCACCATTGAATCCTGTTTAATCTTGCAATTCCTCTCCAAGTCTCCATAACTCCCTCCTGCCGACATTTTTTAAGTTGCTGTTGTGTTTATTGTACAGCACTTTCTGTTCAGACACCAATGAAAAACAGCTTCACATTCATCTTACCTCAGTGCATCTTCTTTATTAGGAATGTGTGCTTGCCTAGACCATTTTGTGCTGGCATTTTGCGCATTGCTGTGTGCAATCACATTGGTTCCCTTTTGTTTAGTTATAAAGCATAGAAGATTGGCAAAAAAAATGAACGAAAGTTGTCCCGGTGCACAGGCCTTTAAAAAAAGAATAAATCTTTAAAGTAATCGCATGAGACTCTGACCAATTAGATGATCTGAGATATTATGTATATTATGACAGAACAAACATGTATGTAAAACCTATTGTAGAAAACCTCCTAAAGAAAATGGAGAAATTTTAAAATAACTTGAGTAGGAACACTACAAGCAAAAATGCAGTCGTATTGATGGATGTGGATACAATAAAAAATGTCCTGTAAAAGAAATTGTAGATGGAGTGTGTAATTTCTTCACAACCAGAGGCATCAAATACTAACTCAAAATAATTCCATACATTTTATGAACCTAACCTCCACTGCGATTGGTCACGCTCAAAAATAGTCCAGCTTCACTCTCACAAAAACTCTTTCTGTTAAAGATGAATGTTCTGTGATGAATCTACATTATGATTAGCTTATGGTCATTGTAAACCAAGAAAGAGAAAGCATTTTAACTTTAGAATTACATTCTTCACCTTTAAGCCAACTTTTCAGTGTGCCCTGTGTTTTCTCAAAGAAGTGTTAAATGTTTAACTTAATGACTACGGATTCCAAGCCACCACGGTATTTTACCTTGTGGTGCCAATTACTTCTTGTTATCCGTTTACTTCATGTTCCATTTTAACAACACCTTGTTTAAGATATAAAAATACCTCTGCTTTGTCAGGAAGTCACTAAAGCATTGCGCGTGGATGTGTGTTGGAGTGCCAGCCATTCAACAGTACTGACCTGGCATTCCTCGGTCAGGAAGGGCAGCACTCTGCAGAGTATCAAAATCTTTGCTATGTTATTAAAAAACGTATCTGCATGCTCCTGAGATTAATAATTGTCTCAACTCAAGTTTCCTGAGCTTTCAATTACACACAGCTAAACTCATATCCTGTGCTGAAAACACTGGATGACAGATTAAGGAAACTTTAGTCCAAATGCCAACCAGAAATTAGGCTTTAGACATTGTGTTTACCTGTGTACAGTAGTATTGCCAGCTGATAGCATTGGTAGCTGTACAATGGCAAATGACATTTTTATGCAAAACAAACATGCCATGCAACATGCTGTCCCATTCCTAACCAAATAGCATTGGTATGAATCATCATCACTGAATCACCAATTACTCTTTCACGGACAAACCATGTAATGTGCAACTTGAACAAGCAGAACATTGCAACTGTCATGTTTTTAAAAGCAATGATAAAAATCCCAACAGAATAGTTATTAAAATTGAAATCTGTTTTTAATGACAGTACATATATACTGTAATGTGTTGTCTTACAGGGGGCGTATCACAGAACGTTTCTTATCTTAGATCTTAACTTAAGATATGATACGTTAAATTTTAAATTGCATCAAGTTTGACAATCCACTCTCGGGTCTGTTACCAATAACTGCTGCTAATGCGTTAACCTAAAGAAAATGGATAAACAAAACTGGCGAAAAAACTGAACAAAACAAAAACTGCTGCATGCAGATTCAATGCTAGCTACAATAGCAAGTGTGGCAGTCTGTGATTACTTATAAGTAGACCCGCACAGTCGCACACGGAATCTGCGTGCACAGAAATCCACAGATTTTTAGCCCATCATTGAGTCTATTTATTTAGTTGGGTAAATGTGTGTAAATTTATATTTAATCAGTTTTTAAATTAATTTCAGTAATATTATTGACTAATATGAAAATGTGATTTATGAAAATTATTTATTTACAATAGAGTTTGTAAAGTAATATTTTCTGTCTTTTAGTAGATCTATTATATAAGAGACTTCTAATTGGATTTGCATTGTAAACATTAAATAGAAGTTAAAAAGGTATGAATTTTTTTACTAAATTCTGTCGGAAAATAGTAAAAAATGTCCGCAGATTCTGTCTGGATTCTGTAACCAATCTTCAGGGTTCTTCAAGAGTCTTATAACCATTAAACATCAGCGCTATTATAAATGTGTTATCCTATTAGCTTTTGAATCATTTTGAGTTAGGAGAGCTGTCAGGTTTGTTCTAAAGTTAAGACAGTTTTTAGGTTTATTTGTCAACTTAAAATGTTTTTGTAATAAAACCTTCTTATCTGTAGATAAGATAAGATAACGCACTTAGGAAACCCACATGAAAAATATACTCTAGTATTTTATACTAAATACTACAGTGTTTTTGAACCAAACTATAGTAAAGTACTTGAAATAATCTTTTGAGGTAATTCTACAGTTGCATGGTAAAACAACAATTATAGTAATATAAACAAATTACTCAATACTGTAATATACTTTTCCACAGCTATAGGGTATATTACCTGTATACTACATTACACCACAGTTTACTCAATGTAATTAATATGATATAGCATTCATTAGCAAAGTGTTGTAAATACTCTAATATATGGAGTATACTACAGTTACTACACTCTGTATATTTGAATATTTACATATTAACTACACTTTACATCATATTAAATCACTAAAGTATTCTTTTCCTGTTGGAATGCTGTCCTGTAATAGTTTTGAATTAAATATGGTCTGAACTGAAATTACCATGGTTACCAAACCAACTTTCTGTAATACACTCCCAGAACCACAACAGAGGTTAGAGTTCAACAGAATAAATATCTCCATTGAAACGCAAAAATATCTTATAAAAATAGAATTGTTAATGTTTTACGGCTTAGGCTTGATTTTAGAATCCTGTATCCTGTGCTGCAAAAATACTTCTCAAAAGCATGAGCAGGATTGTATTATTGGGTTTCTCCATGGTTTTCTTTTAAACTTGAGTGTTAACAGCACCTACAGGATGTTCTAGAGCCGCCGTGACCTAGATTTGTAGATTTCCATTATAAATCCCCCTTTGTCTCCCGTGTCCTTCCATCCATCTCTCATCCTTCATATCAACTTCCACTTTTCTCCTCTGCATTGTCTTCACCTCATTAATTATTTTCTTCCTCATTCACTTCTTTTCTGTATTAATGGTATTAATCTGTCCATTTTATGTCTTCTTTCTGTTGTTGTTAAACCATCTGTTTCTTCACAGAGCACGGGAACTACTTTGGTACTGACGAGAAGCTGGGGCCCGTGGCTCTGAGCATCCGCAGAGAGAAACTGGACGATACCAAAGATTTAAAGGACCAGTACCAGTACCGCATCATCTTTCGCACCAGTGAGGTGTGTATGGCAGGAAAATACGTGTGAATTATTGAATTAAACCTGTAGCAGTCTCAGATAAATCAATGACATGGCAATTCACTCACCCACAAATACCAGCGGTCTCTGTGGGCTTCCCTGGCTATTTTAATCCGTCTCTTTGACTCTGAAACCGAAGCTTATTGTTGGCTGTCCTCGCTGCGATCTGATAAAACTGTTTGTGCTAGACTTGACAATAAAACTTGATAGGGGTTTAGGCCATTTTAGGGAACGATCACTTGGAGTTTTCCACCGTTGCTGTTTTTATAGACACAGTAGGGAACTATGTAGGGGATTTTAACTTTACTTTTTAAAGATGTAGTTTTCATAATGCAGAACTAAGTAATTCTGAGTTCTTTAGGCTTCTGTTCACTGTATGTGAGATTTACTTTATAAATTATAATTATTATGTGCACATAATACTGATTTTAAAAGGCAATATTGTGCTTTCATGTCAGCTGTTGGTACACAAATTTGTGAATGTACACATTTAAGGGGGTAGTTCATGCAAAACTGTTTGTTCCCCCTCAACCTTTATGAGCTTCTTTGTTCTGTTGAGCACTAAAGGGGATATTTTAAAGAAAGCTGAACACCTATAACCATCGACTTCCATAGTATGAAACACAAAAACTGGATGTCAGTGGTTACAGGTTTCCAGTTTTCTTCAAAATATCATTTTTTTTAGTCAAACTAGTTTGGAAAAAGTGAAGGGTGAGTAAATGATGATAGAATTTTTAGCTTTTTGGGTAAACTATTGCTTCAAGGAAGAAATAGCATGTGTATCAGTATGTTAGATCTGTGAAATGGCACATTTTCTTGCACATGGTGATTTCATGCTCAACCAGTCTATGGGAGTGCCTTGGGTTAGAATTAATTTGTGATACATTGGAGTGACATGTACAAAACACCATTATGACAACACACATTATATAGTAATACTGCATTAAAACAATTACCTGTGTTTAACAACATTGCATTAAAATGTGAGGTTTCACACTGGGAATTCCGGGAATATCACTTTTAGTTTTTACCACTCTAAATTATTAGATGACTTGTTTGTTTTTGTCCACTTTCAAAAAATAAAATTATGACAGTGGACTCTGATTTTATGTTGCACATGTGTATTTTAGCAGTAGCCAAAAATACATTGAATGGGTCAAAATTATTGATTTTTATTTTATGCCAAAAATAACCAGATTATTAAGTAAAATCATGTTCCATGAATAGATTTTGAAAAGTTTCTACTGTAAATGCATCACACCTCAATTTAATTAGTATTATACATTGCTGAGAACTCATTTTTGGGCAACTTTAAAGATGATTTTATCAGTATTTCGTTTTTTAAACCTTCATATTGCAGATTTTCAAATCTCGCCCAAATATTGTCCTATCCTAACAAAGTATACATCAATGGAAAGCTTTATTCAGCTTTCATAAATCTCAGTTTCACACTTCTGACTGGTTTTGTGGTCCAGGGTCACATTTAAATGAAATGTACTCTTAGATTATTTTGTAATTATTAAAGAAAATAAAGAAACTTGCTTTTTTTCTCTTTAAATAACAATTGTTTTCTTTTATGTTTTATTTAGTGCGTCCATACCATTTTTTTTCTAAAAGTACAGAAGGTTCATATCGCGTTTATGAATCTATCCATCAACTGTCCTATATACTGTTCTACACAGCGAATTGAAAATCTGCGTGTGGTGCCATGCCTGCAAAATTTGAGATAAAGGCCATGCAGTCTTTTTTGCTTAATAATGGCGTGTTTGAAAAGTGCTGAGCTGTACTGGTATGACTGCTGCTCTGCTGGGTTTAGTCAGATTACATGGCTGCCTGGACACATCAAACTCACCCACACTGAACAAAGCAGCGTCTTCAATTCATTCACCCTCATGCACTCTCATTCTCACAACTCATTTCAAAACAAACAGCCCCGGACATGTGCACGCTAGTTCATGAGCATTATTCTGATCAGTCTCGAATGATTGAACTGGTGACCGTCCATGTGACAAGTCATATGACGTCATCAGATGCGTGACTAACACGCCACAAGAAATTAGAATAAGCCTCAAATGAAAAATATATCAAGTATTCCAGCGTTTCCATCGATTTGTACTCATTTCATAGTAGCAAATGGCTTTAGCATCAGCATGTGTGAGTTTAGCAGAGGATGTGGCATTGCAGGAAGCAGTGGGGAAAGGATGCCACACAGTGGGCACTTCTGGGCAGCCATTTATAATCATTCTCATGCTCTGTCACATGCTCTCGGAGGATATGTGGTCAGTCATATGACGGTGTTTGATGGTGTTGTGTTTGTCGCTTCCCACATGGTTTCTCGTGGCTGCTGCAGATGGTCACGATGCGGGGAGCAATCCTGGAGGACGCGGTTCCATCCACGGCCAAGCATGGAACGGTTCGAGGTCTGCCTTTGAAGGAGGTTCTGGAGTACGTGCTGCCAGAGCTGAGCATATCCTGCCTCCGATTGGCTCTCAGCACACCAAAGGTCACAGAGCAACTACTTAAACTGGATGAGCAGGGGGTGAGTTAAAGATGGACTGAGTTCCGCAATTAATACTCCACAAAAATTAAACGGTATACTGTAAATTAAAGATAATTATATGTTAAAAAAAAAGTCAGATGTGGTTGCCTGAAATTTACATAAAAATAAACTTCTAAATTGTATAGTTCACTACCATATAACTTTAAATTAGTGTTAATACACTACAAGCGTTATCTACACAGTGTAGCTTTGTTACACTGACAAAAACAACCAAAAGCATGTGGTGATGAGGAAGTCATGTGATGAACCGATGCTCATCCCAAAGCATACTAATATATAGAAGGTGCTCAGTGTCTGCTGAACACTACCATGGTAACACACACATGAAACTAAAGTACTTCAATAAACATTATTTTAACAAAATCAGATCTAACATAAAACTCTAATGAACTAATGAAAAGAGCCATACTAATGTCTACTAAAAATAAAAGTGTCATTTAGGGACTTCTGGGAAAGTCATTTTTCTTTTTTTCAACATGTACATATTATAGAAATGTACTTTTAACCAGGTTACAGATTTTTACTGTAGCATTTTTTTCCAGTTTGTTTTACCATAAATATCACAGCCATTTTACAGAGCTGTGCAAATAGTCAACCCAAAAAATAATCAAACATTACTATTGTTATAACTAGTCTGTGCAGGACACTATATAGTTAATTTATGCAAATTTATAAGTAAGTAAATAAACATTCTTTTAACAAAATTTTATGTAACATAAAACTCTAATGTACATAACTGATGAGAAAAAAAACTAAAAAGAGCCATAATAATGTCTACTAAAAAAGTATCATTCAGGGAATTCTGAGAAGGTCAATTTGAGGTTATTCAATATACATACAGTATATTACGGACACTTACTTTTAACCAGGTTACAGATTTTTACTGTAGCATTTTAAAAACAAATAATAATAATTTACCATTATTATCACAGCCATTTTACAGAGTTGCACATAGTCAAACCCAAAATTATTCTGACATATAATGTTTTATTACTAGTCTTTGCAGGACACTATGTAGTTAATTTATGCAAATTTGTGAGAATGACAAAGCAAATATTATACATAAAGCTTCATCATACACTTGAATAAAAAAACATCAGGAACCGAAGAAGCTGCTGCAGCGAATCTGGGAAAAAATTGAGGTTCAAGTTTGCATAAACCTGGCTGATAGCATCAGGAGACTACAGGCTGTCATTGAAGCCCAACAGAGTGTTGAGAGTTGTGTACATATTCTCAAACTAACAGTTATCTGAATAATTTTTGATTGATTGTAATGCATTATATACTGTACCATTCTATCAAAGTTATCTCACATTATCACGATGAGTTGAGTTCTTGCATATTTTATTATCATTTTCTGAACTATAGCAAATAATTTGTGATGATATGAAAAATGTTGAAGTATCTGAATAATTTTTGTGTGTGACTTTGCCGTTTTGTGTCCTACAGCTCAGTCAGAAACACAAAGTGGGGATCCTGTTGTGTCGAGCGGGGCAGAGCACGGAGGAGGAGATGTACAACAACGAAGAGGCGACGCCGGCCTTTACCGCATTCCTTGGGCTGCTGGGAGAAACTGTGTGTCTGAGGGGTTTCAACAAATACGCTGCCCAGCTAGACACCAAAAGTGAGCATGGCTTTCTGTCTCTGTTACACGTGTCCTTAAAAGGCTCAACACGATAAAGTGCCAAGCGATAAATCAATCTCTTCCATGTTAATCGGAGTTCTTGTCCTAACTCACTGCGACCGTCAAAAGCGTAGTGTGAAATACATTTTGACAGTTTCCTGGTTATATTTGATACACCACACTGAGTAGCTCCATGAATTTACAAAGTAATTTCATTGGTGCAGAATGTTTCCTCAGGACCTGTTAAACAGTTTTAAATAAATCCTTTTTCTGGCGCAGCAATTACACACTACTCTTTTTAAGTTAACATCTTCTGTATGTAGTCATTTTGAATGCTTATCACACACTCTCCCACATGTTTGCTTAGATGTCTACATGCGGCTGTTCCATAGAGCTTTATTGTTTTTATATAGCTTGTTATTTATAACGTAACCCTGATATGAAGCTTTTTGCGGTTAAACTTTTTAAATAGCATTTTTACAGATGAAGACATCCCCAAAGGGAGATTTTGTCTTACTTCTCGATACAAATATGTCCCAAAATCATGGTTTAACCCTTTGATGCATATACAGTAAACAATGTGATCAGTCTTGGCTGGTCCCTGGAGCATACGATCACTCCGGTGTGATTATAACATTCAGTGCATCACGTCATCAGCTGCTAAATTCAAATCTGCTTTTCCGCAATGGCTCCCGCTGAGCCACAGAAAGACGTGTGTGGAGCTTGGTCAAAAATCACAATTGATCAGTGTTTTCAAACAAAAGACGTTTAGGTTACTAGAACTTTTACTCTATTCTTCTGCCAGTTAAACAAACACTTTATGTACTTTAGGAGAAATTCAACCACTGTAATCTCTCCACTGTGCGGGTTAACATGACAGCCATCACCTGCCATAGATCAAATAATATGATCATTATTAAGCTGTTTAAATGATGAAACGCAGGTTATTACACATATGTAAGAATTAGAATACCAGATATTTCACAATATAATTCGGATCTTTGTATAGAATATTTGCAGAAAAGGGGAAAAAGAAACAAAAAATGATATATGGATAAATCATCTGGCCTGTGGCGTGTTTCATGCTTTCTAAATAACGGTAACATACAAAAACTCAGGCAGGGGGCTTAGCAGGAGTTTTTAAAGCTTATGTGTGAAAGGGTTAAGAAGGTACACACACTCTAAATGAGTGTGATATGTTTGTAAAAATATGCCAATAGTAACTATTATCTTTGGGAGTGTGATTGAAACCAGAATATATAAAAGCTCCGCTAATGTTTGCACGCGCGCGCACGCACGCACGCACGCACGCACACACACACACACACACTCTATATTCAAAATCTTGTAGGAAACACTTGATAGACTCTATATGCTGATAAAAATTTATATTGCTGTCCACAAATCTGACATAACTAGTGAAGAATCTTGTGCTTGTATTTTATGGATTTAATTCTTAGTTTTTACAGCAAATTTGTTTTAATGAACATTCAAAGCTGAATGAAACTAATTCCACTAATTTCATATTTCCTGTTGAGGCCGTTGTGTTTTAAGCACATCTTGCTAGTAGGGGATGGACTCCTATTTGTTCAGAACTGCCTTAATGCTGTGTGGCATTAGTCATATGTGTGACAGCAAGGTGCTGGAGACATTCCTCAGAGATTTGGGTCCATACTGACATGATCGCGTCATGCAGCATATTTATTGGCTACACTTCTTTGATGCGAATCTCCTATTCACCAAATCCAAAATGTGCCCTGTCTGCTGAATGAGGAGTCATTGTCTGGTTTGATATGATTTTAGATTTGTGATATGCCGTATTATCAAGCTGGAAATATCCATCTCAAGATGAGCACACTGTAGTCATAAAGGGATGAGCGTGGTCAGCAACAATCCTCAGGCAGGCTGTGCCATTTAAACTTCCAAAGTGTGCCAAGAAAATCTCCCCCACTCCAATATACCACAAGCAACCTGCATAGTTGGTACAAGAATGGATGGATACACAATTTCATGCTATTTTGCCAAATGCTTACCATGTTCATTAATACAATTTGCTTTAAAAACTAAGAATCCCAAAAATACAAAGCACAAGTTTCTTTACTAGTTATCTCAGACTTGTGGACACCAATGTAAATTTAATCAGCATACAGAGTCTATCAAGTGTTCCCTACAAGATTTTGAATATAGAGAGTGTGTGGACATTAGCAGAACTGTTATCTATTTTGGTTTCAATCGCACTGCCATCTGAATGTGAAGTCGAGAGTCAGGCAGACTCACCTTTTTCCAATCATTTGTTGTCCCATTTTTGTGAGCATGTGCAAATTGTAGCTTTAGTTTGCTATTAGCTGTCAGGAGAACTGCTGTGCTCTTCTTCTGCTGCTGTAGCTCATCTAATTCGAGGTTTGAAATTGTGCTCATTCAGATTTGTTTTTTTGCTGACCTCATTAGTATCGATTGGATATTTGAGGTAGTATTGTCTTACTATTAGGGATGTGCGCTAAGATTAATTTGTTACTCGATAAAATGAAAGTTTTGTAATCGACTAATCTAAAAGCTCAAAACCCCACAAATACAAATAGAAAAAAATATTATGTATACAACAGCCTACACTTGAAATACGTTATATATTTTAGGACTGCTGTCAAATCCCTCAATTAATTCTGCTAAAAGGTCAAAAATATGCCATCACTTGCCTTGCATTATTATCGCATTATATAGGCGAAGAGCACACACTCAACAGCAGCCAATGCATAGCTTATTTATTCAAAACAGCCATACAGAACAATAGAAAATCTATAAATCAATCATTTACACACTCTTGACATTTTCCAAACCGGTTTGTTTTGTTTTGTTTTGTTTTGTTTTGTTTTGAAGAATATTGGAAATCCATAACCACTGACTTCTATAGTAGGAAAAACAAATAATATGGAAGTCAGTGGTTAACTTGGTTAGTGGTTTGGGTGAACTATCCCTTAAGTGCATTGAGCTGCCATGTGATTGGCTAATTAGATATTTTTATTCAAGCTAGCAGTTGTACTGAATAAAGTGGTTGATAACTATGTGTTTAGATTTTAAAAACTTTTAAAGAAGTTTTTTTACATTAGTTTTGTCAATTTAAGTAAATTATGGATCTAATTGGAACTTTTATAGATCATTTTTAATGTGGTTTCAGAGTTTTGCATCTCACTGTGAGGGGCTGTTTACACGACAACGTTTTCTGCCAAAAACTGGAAACTTTTTATGTGTTTTGCATGTTCGTTTACAAGACAACAGCGTTTTTTTGTAACTAAAAACGGATGGATATGAAAATGTTGTCATGTCCTTGTAAACACCCGAAAGCGATATTTAGAATTTGTATATTATTTTTAGGGAGTTGTAGAAGGCAAGAGTGAACAAAGACAAAACAATGGTGGAGTACATGGCACAGTTTACTAACACTTCATCAGCAATGTGTTGATTTACTTTACATTAAAAGCAACAGCGGTGACACATTTTACACACACTGCAAATTCTACACACACAGCAATGCTGAGCCACCGACTGCTCGAGTCCTCGTCACTTCCCTATAGGTACTGTTTACCAGGGCCAAATCCTGGCCTGGCATACATAATATTTTTTGGTCGTTTTCACGGAAGAATGCTTTTCTTAGAGTTTTTAGAGTGTTTCGAGGCCAATTATCTAAAAATTCTGAAATCAAGAAGCATTTTTCCAGACAAATAAAAAATATTGTCTCATTTTCAGAAATAAGTCTAAAGTAAGTGAGTTTATCCATAAAACAAGCAAAATAATATTGTCTTCAGTTTGAATTAAGATTATTGTGCTCATCCCATTAGCAGATTCTTTTGCTTGTTTTAAGGAAAAACTCACTTTATTTTTATTTATCATTTCTAAAAACAAGACAATATTGTTTGCTTTTCTAGAAAATGCTTCTTGATTTAAGAATTTTTACATATTTGGACTAGAAACAAGACAAAAACTTTAAGTAAGAAAAGCATTTTTTTTGCAGTGAACACTGATAATTTTGAAAACGTCATGTAAATGTGAAACTTTTTCATTATTGGCTACATCGTTGTTGAGTAAACGTAGCCTACATTTTCTTCAGTAATCACTAATATGCTTATGTGTGTTTTACAGCGGACTCGACTGGAACACAGTCCCTGTACACCATCTATCAGGACTACGAGATCATGTTTCACGTGTCCACCATGCTTCCATACATGCCCAATAATCCTCAACAGGTAAGAAAATCTCAATTCTGCATTAGCACATTCAACATTCTGTATAGTGCAGTCATGACCCAACTTATCCTGAAACATCCCTCCCCTTCTGTTCCACCTGGACAGTCTCCCAGAATACCTAATGCATTGTTCAGATGCTATTCATATTCTTTGCTCATATTTGCCAGTGTGTTTTGTGGCGAGTTCTGCATGTGGCAGACCCAGTTTCCAAAGAAACATCTGGAATGGTAGTGAAGTTTATGGAGGGGCAGCAGTAAATCTAGTGGATGCTCTAAAGCTCTTTTTTTTTTTCATTCAACACAAGTGACCACAACTTCTGGACAGCCTGTATTTTTCGTTATGTGTGGTTATGAAGGAATTATTCTTGCTCTTTCTCTTTCAGTTGGTTATTGTCAAGTTCTCCTGCTGTTTTTTTATTTGCACTGGGTGTGGTTGTCTGGTGATTTTCATGCTGATTGCAATCCAATAATATGGCACATTTTGCCCTCGGGAAAGCGTCATGCACATAGATATGCGTCAACAGCTTCACGTGGAAAATCTTCTTTGAAAACAGACTTAAAATTGAGCTGGTATTTGTATTCAGGGTTATTATTGTCATCTAAAAACCATAAAACAAAATGCTTTGTTACTTAAACGGCAACTAAAAAAAGTGTGTGCGTGTGTGAAATTTCAGCTAGTTAAAAATATTGGAAATTTTTCAATGAGAAAGGGAACTAGAAAATATCTAAATAACTTATTTAGGTTATTAAGCTTCAATAGTAATAAAACTAATAATCTCGGAATTAATCTAATCATCCATCTTTATAGTAATTTTTTTTATTGTTTTGTTATTATTACTCCCATTTGAGGCATAACAAATCATATTTGTTTATTTTTAGTACTGCTGTTTTGGTATTAGGTGTATTACAAATTAAATGTATTGTTTATTAATTTAATTTATTATTATTTGTTATATTATTGAGATTTGAAGGCACTGTTGGTTCGGGGGCAATGCTATAAAACCAGTTAGGATATTTTATATACTTTATACTTTTTATGAGACTTTAAAATTTTTTATTATTATTTTATTTATTTAATTATTTTTCATCTTGCTTTAATAAGATGAATATTACAAATATAATTTATTATTATTATAAGTATTATTTAAAAAAACATATGTATTTAGGGACAATAAAATGAAATGTTAATTTAAAAACATTTTTAAAAACAATAACACTAGTAATGTGTATTAAGTGATATATAGGATATTTAAAAAATGAATTTTTAGTGCAGTTTGGTTTAGAAATCTGAGCTGCTCTCTCTAAGATGGACTGCAGAGGGCAGTGTTTATCTGTTACATCTTTTCTTAAAGCACACACACACACAAACAAACAGCGACTCACATGGGAGTGTGTTGTAGTGATTAAGGAGAGGTAGAAAAGGATGTCAGGCTGTAGAAAAACCTCAGGGTACAGGATTGCCCCCCCACCCCTCAGGACTTATTACAGGGGATGGGAGGTCTGTGTCAGCATTCACGAAAGACCAGTGTTTCCATGGTTTTTCTTTTGTGTGTCGTTGAAATGTAAGATAGCTTATATAATTGATGCCCTCACACTTGTGAACGGGTGGGCAGTGTCTGTTTGCTCTGACTCAGATTGGAGGCCAGTCTCTCCAACACACAGAGAAACTCTTAATTTCACAGTCTGTTTATAAATGTAGATTAACAGCAGTTTTAAACATGGGTTCTCGGCATCTCTCCTGTCAGCACTCCTACTTGAGTTCAAATGAGTCCATGCACAGAACAGAGCACACAGATCTGCTCATAGTTTGCAATCGACAAAATTAAATCCATACAAACATTACAGCTGAGAACGACGCTCCTGATTGATTTCAGATGCCTTTTTCTATTGTTTGCCAGTCAGTACTGTATTGATATTGCTCAAGCATTCAGAGTCTGGTTCATACTAATCTGCTAACCTTAAGCAGTGTTTTGTGAAATTTAATACATTTTAAATATATATTTTTTACTTGCTTTAGATTGATTCTACAGCTGCCTTTATACACTAAAATAGTTTTGCTTGTAGAATTAGTTTTTTTCTCTCCTGTGACTTTAAATTAGAAATTTCTGCATAATTACAAAAGTCTTTAGGAATCATTCTAACATGCTGATTTGGTATTGTGATACTTTTTTCCTCTGGATTTCTTGATCGGACCTTTCTTTTATTGATAAATGTATTTACTGTTCATCCATGCTGATGATTAAAAGTATTTATTAATCTTTCTTCATATTTTTTTTTAGTTGAATCAATTTAACTTTTCTAGTTATGCCAACTTACATCAATCAAAGTGACTAAAATATTAAGTTATTTATTTACTTTGCATAACTGAAAATTTAGTTGAAGTCTGATTAACTTATTAAAATAAGTTAAAGCAACATAAAAAATATTTGTTGTCTTGACTTTTTGTCATGACATTTTTCAATTAGTAAGACAGCTTTCTGGAAGCACATAATGTCATAATAAACATAAAATGCATAGTGCATATATTGGCTACTACTATTTAGGATTTGATAAGCAGTTCAGTTTTTGGCATTAAATTGATCATTAAATTTGTGATGAACTCCACTGAATGACTTTATAAATGGGTATGGCTCTGAGGCTCCGCCTTCTTTAATATGGAAATCTGCTTTAGTTCATTTCCTCACTTCAGTCCATCACGTCAGAAGTCTGTGGCTAAAAAAAAACTAGAGCTGAGGTGAAAAATTCTTCAAGAAATCAATTCTCCTTTTTTTTTAATTTTCAAAATCCATCGCTATTCTCTCTTGAATCGTTTTTGACAGCAGATGGCGCTGAATGCTTTACAAACAGCCATACTAGCTTGAATCAGCTATATGCACAACCGCTTTTCTTTGTGAGCATTTGAGTGTACAGTTGAAAACTAGCAATCTGCAAATACAGCATAATCTAACTGGTTGGATAAAATGTCAGGACACGGCACAAAATTCAAACAGGTCAATTATGGGATGTAAATATACTCAAGACTGTTTATAAAAAAACAAGCTGCAGGTTTTCTTTTTAACTTATCTGAGCTGACACTGACAGACACAGCACAAACTTAGCTACACACACACACACAAAAAAATCGACATGTATTCCGATGTCATATTTAACGGCTGTTTTCTTGCTGCTTTCATTTTACTTGCATTGTTTTGTTATTGGGAGGAAAGCTGGCAGCACATGTTTACATATTCATTTAAACACTGCAATGTTGACAGCATTGGGATGTTCAATAACAGTATACTGCTGCTAAAGTATTCAAAATGTATTTTTAACACTAAACAAGGAATGCAAAAGAACTTTGCTGGGCGAATATATGGGCCTTCAGAGTTCTGTCTAATGGATTGTTCTGACCATGGCAAAGTAGCTCAGGCATTTCATTTACAAAGAACTAAACCTAAATCCCGAGATTACATTGCTGCTTTACTCACACCAGTATTTCCTTCAGGGTATGTAATCTTAATACAACTTGAGCTTTTTACAACATACGTACATTTCTTTGCTTGTGTTTTAGTGGCTGTCTCACAGATCTGTGCTGCAGTGCCGCTAACAGGCTTTTTCACACCTCTGTGTCTCTCACCAGAGGAATCATTGTGCATCTATGAAGATATTTCTGCCAGTTCCTGCTTTTTTGTGTCTTCAACAGAATGTTCCATCCTTTCTCTCTCTTGCTCTCTCCTACTCATCCTCTCTTGGATTCTGTCTTTCATTTTTTTGCTACATTATGTGCAATAAACAAAATAGTACTTGTGTTAAAGGACATACCTGAGCTATATCTAGCATCCCAATATCATAGAGACCTAACACCATGTCCTAACAACATGCAACATAACATGTTCTAGCAACAAGCTGTTTGGATGTCTGCACCAGGAGCAACACAACGAAATATTTATATTCCACAGTCAATCAGAAGCGCAGAATAGTTCACTGCACTCCCATCCAAATGGACAGGGTTATAGTGTAATCAATAAATATTAAACCTCATTAATAGTATTGAGAATGCATGTTGAGTCTACCGAATTAGCCAGTATAATTATGAAAATTTATAATTAATAATAACAAGTTATTATTAGATTATGAATGTGTATAATTAAATGGGCTTACTCGCTACATGAGTGACTGATGTTGTTGGTTTGCACTGATTCACAGTTCTAACTTTCATGTTTAAAGTGTACTGTATGTTTGCTAGTTATTTTATTTTCAAGATCTGAGGTAAACTGTCTACCGGTGCTTTCGGTATGACTATAAATGTCATGTAAAGTGGTATTCAAACTCATACTTGTAACATTTAACACTGAATAATGAACATAATCAGCTTCTAAGGTGATCATTGGCAGTATTTTATGATGTTGTTGAGTTGTATTGTTGCAGAAATAGACGCCGTCGCAAATAGTTAGAACATAATCTCTGATTAACATGCAAAAAATAGGTAACACTTTATTTAAGTCATGTTTCATGGTATTAACAAACCATTAACTAACACTACTAGCTTCATAAACTAGTAATTAGCTGGGTATTGATAGTTAGTAAGGTAGAAGTTAGGTTTAGGTTTTGGGTAGGATTAGCGATGCAGAATAAGGTCATACTTCATAACTACTAATGAACAGTTCATATCTTCAGTTCAAATACTTTTCATCACGTGTTGCATGTAGTTAGCAAGGTTATTTTAGTCAATTAAAACGAAGACTAAAACTATTGGTCCAAAAACGTTTTCGTTAACTGAAATAAAATAAAGTCACAATGAATGAAAAACTCAAGGTTAGCTAAACTAACCACAATCACTGAAAAGCTATATGAAATAAAATAATAATTAGCAAAACTCATTTGTTTGTCAGAATTCATAAGCACTAATTATTTAGTGGAAAATCTGCTGCTGTTTGTACAAGTACCTGTAGATGCCAAAGAATATATACAAATCTTCCTTTCTATAGAAACATAAAACGTGTTTAATCTTTTCTTTGCCATTTGTAAGCTAGGCAGTTTTATCCACATATATAGTATGATCTTTAATATGAATTATTGAATTTATTAATTGAATTTGTATGGTTTTGGATTTTGTGTTTGTTCAAACAATTATTTATTTTTTATTACTAGGAGGTCTGCATAACACACAATGTAAGGTGTGCTAATACTAAACTTTGCTCGAAACTGGGCATGTTTCGTTAACTCCGCTAAACTATAATTACTCAAACTGAAACTAAATGTATAAAGACTAAATAGAATTGTGTTCACAAAATAAAATTTTAACTATAACAAAATCATTAATGAAACAAACTAAACTGAAATGGAATGAACAGCGAATTTAAAAGTAGTATTGAAATAAAAACAGAAATTTAAAAATGCTAAACTATAATAACCTTGATTGTTAGGAAATGTTAATAAGGTGGGCTTTGTACAGAAACAATGCGTAAAATGAAATCTCATACAACATGCTGCAGATCCAGATGTAATGCTGTTAATAGACACTGGATTTTCACTTAAAACGAGAGATATAATATAGGTTAATTGTGCAGGGGCATTTTTTTGCCCCCTTATCTTGAATTTGTCAGGCATTTTTGAAACATTAGGTGGCTTTTTTTTTTTATCTGTATAATATAGAATAATGTATAATATAGAATATAGAAAAATCTCGTATAATATAGATAAGTTCATCATAAGTAACTTTACTAAGTGAAATCTTCAAATGTGGCCATCATGTCATGCACACAAATACTAAATTGACAGTATTTTATTGTTGTAAATCACATTAAATGTCCCAGTATGTTGTAGATTTTAACTGTATACAATAAGGAAACTTACTATTATCCAGTTTAGATTTTATTTTTTATTTTTTTAACTATAGCACAGTTGTTAAACAAATGTCACCTAATATAAAAAAAAAAAAGTAAATATAAAATTCAGCTAAAAAGCCCTAGCAAACTGCTTAGCAATGCACTTACAACCACTCAGAACACCTTAACAACAACAAAGCAACATACTGGCAAACATAAGCAACAAACTAGCATTGTGGCAGCATTTTCTCAACAGCAACAAAAAATGTTTTCACTTCATGGAATGTCTCACTTGTTCTCCCTTCCATTTCTCTCACAGCTCCTGAGGAAGAGGCACATAGGAAATGATATAGTCACAATAATATTCCAGGAGCCGGGAGCCCTTCCATTCACCCCACAGAATATCCGCTCTCACTTCCAGCACGTGTTTGTCATTGTCCGTGTGCACAACCCTTGCTCTGACAACACCTGCTACAGGTTGGCCTTGTTTCCATAGCAACCCTTTCTTGCATGTTTGGCCTGTAGCCGATGATAACTGAGATATGTAATGAAAACACAGCTCAGCGAGTAAAAGCTCTGCTCTGATTGGTTGAAACAAGTAATCATCTCTTTCTCATTTCCTATAGTGTGGCAGTGACCCGCATGAAGGACGTCCCTCCGTTTGGTCCGCCACTACCTTCAAATGGCATGATGTTTCATGACCCTGCTGGCTTCCGCTCTTTTCTGCTGGCCAAGATCATTAATGCAGAAAATGCTGCTCACAAATCGGAGAAGTTCCACACCATGGCAACCCGAACGCGCCAAGGATACCTGCGGGACCTGGCGGAAAACTGTATTTCCACTACGCCGCTCGACACTGCTGGCAAACTGAACAGTCTCATGTCTCTGGCTTCTAAACGCAAGGAACGTGTCCGAGCTCGCGAAGGAGCAGAAATGGGTGCCATGGGAGCCCTTGTTTGGCGCGTTCTTGCGCAGGACTTTAGCGGTGGAGTTGCCGAGCTTCCCTGTGCTCTAGCCATCTCCAATGAGTATGTTGTGCTGGCAGACTGCTCCACCAAAGAGGTGGTGTTTAACTGTTTCTGTGCTGATGTGATTGGCTGGACAGCAGAGAGACTTGCACTGAAGGTTTTCTATGGCAGAGGAGACCATGTGGCCTTACGGGTACCTGAGGGCAGTGCGCAAGAAATCAGAGAGGTGCTGCAGAGACTTAAGGTACAGAATGATGCAACATAATTAAAGTGCCAAAAGCCCTATTCAGATGGCAGTTGTTTCTCATGGGGACCTTTCTAAAAAGAAATTAGAATCTCCATAGGTCATCTGTGATTAAACACATGCTTTCAGATTAAGATAAAATCGTAGTTAGTATTTAGTTAAACATTCATTAATTTTTTTATATTAATAAAACATATAGGAAATAATAGGTAATGGACTTATTATTTGTCAATAGTAGACATTTAAACGCTTAGCCTTTTAGATTAAATAGGTTTCATGTGCTCTCATAATTTTGCCTTTTTAAAAATGTCCAAATCACCCGCTAAGTCTTTAAGACTAAAAGCTTGTCTGTTAGACTCAGCCTGAACAAAAGAAATGTAATCTGCCTTTTTGTAAAATAATTTTGTATTTTATGTCCTTATTTATTTATTTATTTATTTATTTATTTTTTGTTTATTTAATTACAGTTTAATTCAATTTTATTATTTTTACTTTTATTATAATTTTTCATGTTGGGGTCAGGATTCAAATTATATGCATGATGGATATTATCTTATTACTTAATGTAAATTTCTGCACTGTTTTTGCACTAAAAACTTTCAATAGAAATATAATAAAAAAATGTAGAAATCAAAAGAAATCAATTAATGCAACCTTACATTAAAAAAAATATATTTGGCTTATGTGTTTATATATTATTGTAAAGATTAAAGTTTTTATTATAATTTATAGTATTCTGCATAATACCATAAAATGTAACATCTTTGTTTGTCTTCAAACACAAATGAAGATATTTTAGGTGAAATCTGAGAGCTCCCTCATCCTCTATAGACAGAAAAATACCAAAAACATCCTCAAAACAGACCATATGCTTTCAGTGGTTCAATCTGAATATTATCCAGCTATGAGAATACATTTGTGCGAACATAAAACAAAGTTGATGACTTTAACAATTTCTTCTCTTCAGTGTCAGTATATTGCTCGTTTTCATGAGCACTGTGCAGTGATGTATACCCCCTCGATGCCCATGCATGACTGGCTCTGTTTAAAACAAAGCTCAGACACATCCAAGGTAATATGTCAGAGGCGAGCCCTATACTGACACTGAGGAGAAGAAACTGTTGAATAAAGTTGTTATTTTAGTTTTATGTACAAACTCTGAAGGCATAAGATCTGTTTTGAGGATGTTTTTTTGGTACCTTTCTGGACTTTCTGAACAAACCGGGAACCTTGCTCCAACCCTCATTGGAGGACGAGGATGCTCTCAGATTTCACTAAAAACACCTTCATTTATGTTCCAAAGATGTACGAAGGTCTCAGGTGTTTGGAACCACATGACAGTGTGCCGTTTTCATGTTTTTCTTCTCTGGCATCATATTTTAAATAGCACCCAGTTGCTGTATTGAAGCGTTGATGCAAAATTATTTTTGTAAAAATGTTCATGCATGAGATGACACTTTTCTGATGCAGCGAAGTGCAACCCTACTGCACATTACACATGCTGTGGTCAATTAGGATTTACAAAACAACTTTTGGATTGAACTCCTTTTAGAAACTCAAAGACGTGGATTTGGACCGCAAATAAATCACCACACTACCTTGATGTATGTCAAAAAAACGTAGTTAATTCAGCTGGGTATTTTCACAAGGGTGGTGAGAGGAAAATACAGACATTCTGGATTTGGATGGCAATAAAAACACAAACTGCCCCCTTTAAATGGTGCAAGTCCTTTATGCCCTTCTGAGAAACAATTACCATCGGTAGGGATAAAGAATTGATTTGCATTATGCCATTTACCGAGTTTAAGCTTCTATTTCTGTTTTTCCTCACAGGCATTGACTGTAGGCTGTGAGACAGTTGACATGACGTTGCGACGTAATGGATTAGGTCAGCTTGGTTTCCATGTGCGTTTGGACGGAACGGTGTCTGAAGTGGAGGAATATGGTTTCGCTTGGCAGGCGGGACTTCGACAGGGAAGCCGATTGGTAGAAATCTGCAAGGTTGCTGCGGTGACGCTCTCCCATGAGCAGATGATCGACCTACTGCGGACATCGGTCACTGTAAAAGTGGTCATTATCCCACCTTTCGAAGAAGGAGGAGCTCGCAGGTTAGTATCTGAAAATTTGCACATATTTTGGGGGTTTGACTTAATTATTTAAGCAAAAGTGGTGGTGTAAACGACTGCTGTTTGAGAAATCAATGACCTCCTGGAACCGTAAACCTCACAAGACGTGCAGTGTTATTTGTTACATCACAGAAGCCACATCTGAAGCAGCACGTGGTATATACAGAGTTTTTGTTGTGGCACAGAGCAATTACAATAGGGTTTAGTCTGAAATCACATGACCAGACAGTAAGTTTATAGTGAAACTTAAAGATAATCAGCGAACTTAGCCAGTGTTTTTGCTATTTTATTATATCCACATGTCAGTAAGGAAAAAAATAACTTTTGACTTTGATTTAAAACAATAGATTTTTAGTTCTCAGTGTTTAATTTTTATTAACTTAAAGCTGTATCTGTATTTAAATCTGATATTCTGGAGTTAGCAGCCATAACATAATGTATCAGTAAAATTTCTATCTCGAAATTTAAGTCAGTGTTGTGGATGAAGGACATAATGTCAAACTTAAAAGTAAAAGAACAAATACTTTACTGAAATATACTACTGTAGTAAAAGTTATAGATACCCTCTTTTAATTTCACTCAAATAAAACCTACCCTTTTCACACAAATGTAGACGGGTCCACATTCAAGATTGTCATAAAGCAAATTTGAGAAACTCACTTTCTCAGCAAATTTAGTTCATATCTGACAGTCATCTGCTAAAAAGGAAAATCATTTACAATAATAAACCATAAAATTCAGCATTAGAAACTTACTTTTCCTGCCATTAGTCACGTTCAATTCAGTGTAAATTCAGGAATCTTTTAAATGAAGACTCTCTGACGGAGTCATTTGAATCAGTGTTGACTCGAACTGATGCAGAACAGATTGAACAGGTTAAATGAAAATAATTAATAAACACATTCATGAATCAGACAGTGCTGTCACATATGGAGCATATCACAATTTCTCTGGTTCAAATTAGATGGAACAAGATGCTTTTTTGCATTGCTTGAAAAATTGTGCTATTAAAGTAAAATTACTTAGGGCGTACTCACACTAGGTACAGTTGCCTTGAATCGTGCTGAAGCGCGCTTGTCTCCCCTCCTCTCTCCCCCGACGGCCTGCACTCACACTGCTTTTACCTTCCGAGCTGGAGCACACTTACGTCATCGATGATGCGACTGTTCAGTTTAACAGGAAGAGAAGCTCTCTCGCTCAGCACAGTGGACATTGTATTAGTTATATCGTTTTGTATTATTTGTAGTCATTTATTACACGCAGTCAAATATTTTGCGGAACAGATCCACCACTTTTGACGTTTATAAATTATCATAAAAGTCCTCGTGCTAAACGTATTAGGAGGTTTGCTGAAGGTGGCAGCTGACGTGCTGCGAGGAGTTTCTATCTTTAATAAACTATGACTGTTCGCGTTCATTGAAAAGTAAGAATGATTAATAAATCGATAAAATTAACAGTCCCTTAAAAGTGACGTCGTGTCGTGTCGTGACGAACCGCGCTCTGGCACACTTCTTCCAACCGGGCCGGGGCCGGCCAACTGAACCGCGCCTGGGCCCGATTCGGAACACTCACACTTGTGAATGTACCGGGAAACGTGCCCGGGCATGGTTTGGATAGCCTAGTGTGAGTGCACCCTTAATCGCTGTCCACCACTTAAAACAGTATGGATATGAACATAATTAGAAGGAAAGTAGTGATCCAAGTTATAGTACTGATGCAAATAAGGGAAAACTGCATTGATGAAATATTTTGCATTATGTTTATGTTTAAAGGTCACCATGGACCAGTTCCAGACCACACATCATTTCTCATTGGTTAATCCTTTTCCATTTTAAATAATCCAAAAATTATAATTTAAAAAAATTATAAAATAATAATTTATAAAATATAGTTTAATAAGTTAAAAAATATGTGCAAACCGTATTACTAAGTACTAGGCATGGGACAATAACCGTTTTCAAGGTATACCGCGGTTTGGAAAAGTCAAGGTTTTAAAACCGTCAAAATTTTCTGCAATACCGTTCCTAAGGTATGTGTAAGATTTTTTTATTACTTTTTTGTTTTTTAGGACAACAGTTTCTCCAGCAGAAAAGATATCCAAAGATGCCGTTTTAAATTGTAAAAATATCTGTTTTTGAAATAAATTAAGCCAAATTAATTCATTTGAATTATTTACCCTGACATGTTTACTGTTCCAAAATATTTTAAATGTTTCTCAGAATAAAATATACTGTGTTCAAAAGGGAAAAAAGTCTTTGTTTTTTACCCAGTCATTTAAAAAGAATATATTTTAGAGCAGTAATCACAATACCGCAAAACCGTTGAAACCGTGATATTTTTATCTAAGGTCATCATACCGTCAGAATCTTATACCGGCCCATGCCTACTAAGTACTCTTGAAATAATTTGGACTATTTAATATATGTAACTCTGAATTACAAAGCAATTCAAAATGGTCAATTATATGAAATTTGAACAAAATACAACTATTTGAAAATCTGGAATCTGAGTGTTAATTAGGTCTGCACAAGATATCGCAAAATTATTGAGCTTGTGATAATAGTATGTGCAATATACGCATCACAGACGTGTGTGATACATTACATTTATTTTATGCATTGGTCGTTTATCTGGTGGTGGAGTGGAGAGACCCCCCTAATGATTGTGAAGCGCTTTGGGTGTATGGCCATACACGATAAATGCACTATATAAGTACACATTACATTACATTACATCTAAATTTGACCAATCAGATGGGGCTTTACTGTCTTTAGTGAACCAAGAGCTGAAAATAAATACTTATAAAGACATCAGCCAATCAGAGTTAGAATATCTGCTGAGGTCTTCACTCATTCATAATGTCTTAAAGACTTTTTAAAAGTGTTTTTGCACCTTTACACAGTTTTTTAGTTTGAATTCGAATTAATTAGATCTGAAAAATATCTTTTACCTGTTTATTTTAGTGTCATTAAATAAATGATTTAAAAACAGCATTTTTCTAGGGAAATGTTTTATCGTGAGAAATATCGTTATCGCAATAGTCAACAACAATATCGCATTTCACAAATTTTTCCAGTAACATGCAACCCTAGTGTTAATAAATCAAAGTATTAAGAAAGATCACCTGTAAAGTTTTCCAAATTAAGTTCTTACCAATTTATATAACTATTTAAAATTTAAAACCCGAACTTTACTTAATATTCTAAGGTTTTTTGGCATAAAATAAAATTTGATAATTTTCACTCAAAATTTGATTGTTGGCTTTTCCTACAATTATACCCATTCAACTGAAGACTGTGTCTGTTAGGACATTTGCTGGGAAGGAACCGGACCTCTTGGAACTTTTAATTGAATCGCTCTGCAGATGACGAGCCATTAGCCCAACAGTTGTATCATAATGTAAGATAGCCTTTGTGACTCCATTAAATTCATTCCACTTTGATAAATCATTAACAAGAACAACATAAAAGACCGTCAAGACTCCAGCCTGTCTCATAGTCTAGAGACAAAAGCGCCGGCTGCTCACTTCATTTAGTGTGATGATGCCTATGATGTTCCCGAAATCCAGAGAGAACATCAACTCTGCTACATCTGTTTGAAAAAATGGCAGACAGAGCCTAAAAAAAACGACCATTTTATCAGTTATATATCGAACATATTATTAAGTATCATTCTAATACAATTGGTGTAAAGTATTTAAAGGGATAGTTCACCCCAAAAAATGAAAATACCTCATTATTTACTCTCCCCCATGAGTTTCTTTCTTCCACAAAAAAAGATATTTTGAAGAATGCTGGTTGCTGAGACCCTTCAACTTTTGTGGAAAAAAAGTAGATACTGTTGAGTGTGTAACAGAAGTGTATGCAAGCATTGGACATAATACTTCCCCATTAACAGACCGTTCTGTTGCTTGGTTACGTGCCCTGTCAATCATCTCGAAACATCATCCACATTTTATTTCATATTTAATTTCTCACCATATTGGACATACAGCAGCAGGTTCATCTGCCATTCATGAGTCTTTCATGCAGAGAAATCTCCTCAGGTGTTTGCATATTAATGCATTCAGAAGTTAGACTAAACACCTCTGTATAAAAGTTTACATTGTTGCAGTTTAAATGTTATGCGGGAAATGTGGATTAAGTGTTTTCCAGTAGGTTAGGTATAAATTACACTTATTTAAACATTATTATCAAAGCTTCTCTACTTAACAGTTGGTCTTGCATGTCTGCCATATTTGTAGTTTATCACTTTTTACCCGTGTTTGTAGTTGTAATCGACATCACATCCAAAGTATTGTGAGCAGTATTAGTGTTTAGAGTACGCACGGATCTGTACTTTGAATTTCGATCGAAAATAACACCAGCTGGGTAACTTCGGAAAGATTATGACTGCATACTATGATTTGGGACACGCTAATTTTATTTTCAAATACTATAGAATGGATAGTATGCAAATTAGGCAAATTAGGATCTTTTGTGTTCAACCGAAGAAAGAAATTCAAAAAGGTTTTGTCATCCTGCAAGTAAACGATGACATTTTGACAATTATGACAAAGTAAACATTGACAATTTTCATTTTGGGGTCAACTATCCTTTTAACAATCACCATTTTAAATTGAGTAACAGCAAATAATTGTAAATTGTATAACGGCAGATGTTTATGGCTGATAAATTCTTTGATTTCAGACATGCTTTTGTTTATGTGGAAAATCACAAGGAAAATGCTTTTTTTGAAATGCTGATATTTTTATGAGCTGCTGATGTGAAAAAGTGCTGCATATTACGTTGCACATTTATAGAATTACAATTTGATAATCATTCTAAAGCACATCGCATTCTCAAGCATTTTTGGTATTAAAGTAGTTACCTGCCAATTAGTAAGTTCTTTCACTCTCATTTGGCGCTTGGCAAGTGTTCATTTTAGAGCCTGATGCCAGATACACAATTACAGCGGAGCACAGCTGAAATCCTCCTCAATCCTCCTTTCCTTTTTTCTGAATAAGACAAACACAAAATATAAGCGCTGTCAGTGTTTACGCTCTTACAGAATAGACACTATCTGACAGAACCTCAACTCAGCAGCAGTTATTCTCAACAGAAAACAGCAACTTTAAGCTTAAAATCTGGGCAGCAGCACATTTCAGATCTGACAGGGCTGCTGTTATTTTGGGGGGGGGGTTTGCACTTCGCACCCCTCTGGAGACGCATTCTCGTTTTGGAAAGATTAATGATAAGCCTCGTGGCTGAATTAATGTTGCTTGTTGCAGATGCCCGCCGGCTGCTACCCCGCTGACATAATTCAAAGATTCGGTTTCACTCTTTTTATAGAGGATACAGAAAAAAAAAATCATCACATGTATCTTCAAACGAAAAGGAAGGAGTCTTTGTTTTCTTGCTCGTACCTCCTCTTTGTCTGCTGCACAAACACACAGGCGCACACAAATACACAGGCAGGCAGGCAGGCACTCACCAGATTTTGAGAACGTTGGCAGACGCCTCAGTTCTCCGGGGAACAGTGAGTGGGAGTGTGTGAGCGAGAGAGTGTTTTAGAAGAGGAGAGGAGTGAGGGATGGAACAGTTTACAAATGAAAACAGTCATTATGTGAAGCCTCAGTTTCAAAGTGTCGAAAAGGTACGTATGCAGCTGCGATTTAGACTTTTAAACTTGCTCGTTTTACATTTTTTTTAATGTCACTTTACATAACTTTGCATATTTAACTCTGAATTTTCCAATCTGATCTCACGAGGAAACATAACTATTTTATGCATTGTCAGAAAAGTGACTGATTCGTACAAATTTATATGATTTAATTCATTTGAAAACACACTATTTTTAAAAGGAGGCTTTTCCCCAAACCCCACCCCTAATCCTAGCCCTCATTTGGGGTAGGTTTATGCCGGTGTCAAATTTTCTTGTTGCGTTTAATTGCTGAAGTTTTTTATCATGGTATACGGTATTATCAAGGTTTTATTGACTTAAGCTGCAAAAAAGGTTACTTTAACGGGTTTAATAACAAAAAATACTTTGTTGTACTGCTTTATTTTATACTCATGTTCAGCATAAACAAATGTTTCAACCAGATTAAATTGGAAAAGTGAGGTTTTTTTTGTTTTTTTTACAGTTTCCATGTTAATAGTTTAAGAAATACAGCAGAATTGTATTAGTTATTAGCTCTATTTAATAAAACAATTACAACTTGTAATCAGATTATGACTACAAATTTAATGCGTTATTAGGCATAAACTAGAAATTAACATGACTAAAGATTTTTATGAAGATGAGTTTACTTAAAATAACTATTCACTATTGGAGCTGTATTGAACGGTGTTATTGTACAACAACCCTAAAAATAGTCACATAATTTTCAGTCACTATTTCAGCATGTAGTAGGCCAGATTAACGTGAAAATCATAATCTGTGAACTATTAAGCTAATTAACCAATTATGCATTTGGCACTGTTATGAAAAACAGATACTTAATACATTTTAAGACTAGATTTTTACCAGATGTCGTATTGGACATGCAAGGGGAAGACCCCAGTCAATGTTTGTTCTGCAAAACTCCTATTACTGTAAAACACAATCTATTCGAATGTCCTGCTTTTAATGACTGCAGAAGGCTTTTTTATGAAATTAACTCACTCAATGAGATATTCAACAAAGTGTCACCTTTTTTTGAATTTCTATCATATATTAATGTTTAAAATAGTATCTAATTTATGTATTCATTTGTTTGTGATTTTAAATGGTATATTTGTTAATTAAATGTTTTTGCCATGAAAACAGCTGTTGTTGCTGACATGGCATTAAATCAAAACATATGATATATGATGGCACTGTTATGAACAAACTCTACAAATACAATGTGAAAATTCTTAAAAAGCACTCTAAAAGTATAAATAATTAATATTTATTCCCTAATTATTCCCTGTATTTTGAGGTGCCCACGTCAAGATGTATATTGAATTACTAAATATCGACAGATGTCTAATTGGGGGATTAGCAAGTCATACTAAAATGTACGAATGAGATCATATAAATAAATGCCAATTAGCCACTAAATCAAAAACGTTACGAATTGCCGTGAGATAGCGTTGGAATTTCTGCTGAGCGTCTGCTGTCTAATTACTCAGCAGCGTGTTTGATTGCGTGCAGAGCAGGACATGTGTTTGCTGTTGTGGTTAAATTACGCAAGTAAACTCCTTTTCAAATGTTCTCTGGCTCACACACATGCACCCCCCATCCACACCCCCACCCACACTGTGCTGTGGAACGAAAGAGCGTGTTAATTACATGCTTCGACATGCTTGTCTCTCTGTCATTCAATCTCTTTCTTTTTCCCTCCCCTGTTTGTATGGCTTTCCCTCTCCGTGCTCCAATCTCTGCGTGCCGGAAACTACCGGGGGAGCAGATTGCATGAGACTCGAGGCTGAAATGAAATAAATAAAGGGGCTTTAATGAAGAAATCCATTCGGACGGCATGTTTAGCATGCAGGGAGAGGATATAAAGAGCGCGGATGCTGAGGCATGTCTGAGCGTCTCCTCGCTGGGAAATAAAGTGGGAGGGTGTCAAATCCAGAGGAAAGAAACAGCCCTCCTCCTCTTTCTCTCTCCCTCTCTCCCTCCCGCTCTCTCGTTCCTCTTGTTATCGTAGTGAAAGAGAGGATTGGAGTGTGTATGTGTGTGTGTGTGTGTGTGTGTCAGGGCTGGTTTGTACTTCAGCTGTCAGTCAGAGCCTCATGGCGCTGCTGTGGACATCCGATACAACAGTCTGCTCTACACGCGGAGGTTAGTGATGATGGGAAACAAAGAGAGAGGGCGGATGATGGGAAATGCTGGAGCTCAATTGTGTTACAACAACAATGAATGAGGCTGGAATGAACATACTTGGAGACGGAGGTGGAGGAGGAGGTGATGGATGGATGGTGGACGGCAGTGAAAGAGGAGTGGTGGAGCTGACAGCACTCTTTTAGTATAGAAGAGGAAGATCTCCAGTGCAGCAACACGAGGCTGTCTGTGCTTGTGGCTTTTTCCAGCCTTTGTCCACTCGTGGCTTCAGTCTCTTTGATAAAGCAAGCGTTTCTTGTGTGCTGAAGAATTATCATGTCTCGTTGTGTGTCTTAAAGAGATTCAAAATAATGCATGGGCTGGTAGTTGTATGAAAATGTGTCTTTTTTTAGTTCTGAACTATTTATGATAGGGTCCAAAAAGTCTGAGACCGATTTATTTTTTTATTTTTTTTATTTTTTATTTTTGTAAATAAATTGTACATTTTATTCCATTTAAAGCTGTAAAAGGAACAAATTAACTGAAATGTTATGAGGGAAAATAGAAAATATTTAACAGTAAGATCATATTACCTACCAATGACCAGTATGTTTGTTATGTATTTATTCATATTTAACATTAGTTAATATAATAATATGATAATTCAGTTGTTGTTTTATGTTTGTTTTTAAACTAAAGTGCATTAGATTATATATATATATATATATATATATATATATATATATATATATATTTTTTTTTTTTAATTGTTTTATTTTTCCCTTTAATTTTATTTGCATGTTGCATAATGACATAAATTTACATTACAGTATATTTTAACATAACATTTATGTTTTGATTTTAAAGTGCAAAAATGATTAGGATTGAAAGACAAGACTTCCCATATTGCTGTTCACTACAAATTAAATGTATAAAAGTGATTTTATATACATTGAAAGCATATTAAATGCAAGTAACATTTCTGCTTTAATGTTTTAAATAACCAAAAAGGTCAAAATAAAAGTGAAATAATGTTCCATCATTGTTCAGCATCACATGTATATCTAATTATACCTATTCTGACCTTTACGTATTAAAATATAAAGCATTAACAACATGTACTTGCTACAAAGGTTTATGTTTTTTCTTTGGTTTAGGGTTTGTTGTATGTAACTGCATCATTTACTGTAGTAAGTACACAGTTCAACAAATTGAAATAGGTGATTTTGCCATAGTTTAACTCACAAATAAAACAGTAAGAAGAGCTTCTTTGTTCACTGTATGTCATGTGCAGGGCTCTCTACTGGGTCACTGATCAAATAAGTACATTTGTAACATTGACCATGTGACTCTTTGTACAGATGGTCAGATGCTCTCGCTGGAGAATGTGATCTTCAACTTTTACACAAACAGCTGCTGTCATTAGATCAAACTTTCAAAATTCTTTAAATCCATTTGTTTTATCTGCTCAAAGTTAGTGTTATGTACTGATATATGTTGTAAAATGCGTTGTTATACATTTTTGCATCATTAAAATATGAATCTATTGTTTGGAAATTAAATATTTATAACAGTGGCTTGTTATGTAGCCTAATAATATTGACCATAAAAATTGTCTTTACATTTTTAAAAACTGCTTTTATTGCAGCCAAACTAAAAGAAATAGGACTTTCTCCAGAAGAAATAAGTATGTAGGAAATACTGTGAAAATCTAAAATGGGCTAATCATTTTACCTTCAACTATGTATAATATTATAATGGTCTCAGTTTTTTGAACCCTTGTGTAGGTGGTGGTGGGTTTGTTTTATATAAACACAGACTGATGGTTAGTATTCAGTTTCCGTCCTCAGTCTCCAGTGTGTCAGCAGTCAGTCAGAACTAGTTGATTTGCCCTTGTGTTCTTCAGAAGAGAGTTTTTGGTGTATTAGACAGAAGCGCTGAGGGTCCTGCTGTGTTTTCTCTCTCTCTCCCCCTCCTCCTCTCGCCCTCCTCTGCTTCCTTTTGTCTCGTTTTGGCTTTCTGACTATTGGTTTGTCTGTCTTTTTCTCTCTCCCTGTGGATGGAGGGTAATAATGGGTAGCAGCTTACTATAATGATGATGATGTGTAAAATGTAGATGTCGGGGGGCAGGAGGTGATGATGCTAGTAGAGGCTGGAATATCAGGTGAATTTTGGGTGCTTTGATTGTGTTTTGGTAGCAGCTGAACAGGTGGGATTCACAGGATAACAATCTCATGTGGTAGTCCTTGTAACTGTTGGTAAGCTCCATTTATTTGATCAGACATATAGGTAATGCAGTGAAAATGTGAAATGTTATTGCAGTTTATTTAAAAATGCTGTTTTCTTTTCATTCAGTGTATTTGAAATGTAATTTATCTCTTGGATGCAAACCTCATTACTCCAGTCTTCAGTATCAAATGATCATTCAGAATCATTCTAATTTGCTGATTTCATTGTTTAATGTTAATGAATAGAACGTTCAAAAGAGTACAATTTTTTTTTTTTTTTTTTTGTTAGTTTGTTTCATTGTAGAAGTCTTTACTGTCACTTTTTATGCATTTTTGCTGCATAAAAAATGATCACTTTCTTATAAAAAATGTATCTGGCTTAAAACATTTGAACATTTATGTAGATATGCCTGGGTGATATGGCTAAAATCATGATCAAATTTTTCATTTAATTTTGGCGCCAATAGCCAGGTGGCTTGTTTGTCGACATAAAGCATTGAGATGTTCATGGCGACCCGAGTTTGATTCCCGGCTCAAGGTCCTTTGCTGATCCTTCCCCTCTTTCTCTGCTCACTACGAATTCCTGTCTACTCTCTACTGTCCTATAAAATTTAGGTTAAAAACCCGTTAAAATAATTATGTTAAAAAAAAAAAAGATTCAGGAACCAAAAATATTGTGTGACTTCATTGGTTCCACTAAAATTATACAAAGTTTGTGGTGCAAACAAATAGCTCTGTTTAGTTCTGCGTAAACATTATATTGGACATTGATCAAACATGTTATCAATCAATCAATCTTTATCTTTATTTGTCTCCCTAAGGAGAAATTTTCTTGGGCTATAGAGAGTACATTTAGTGACAAAACAGCTATTAATAATATTTAAGCGAAAACATAATACATCCCACAAAAACCAACACCTTCCCCTCACACAAAAAACTTGTTTTTTATTTATCGTTTTATCGAGGTAGAATTATATATGATAATTATCGATATTATTTTATCACCCAGGCCTACATAGGGGTGGGAGAAGAAAAAAAAAAATCATTGATACATCGAAATTCTTTCTTGAATAATTCTAAATCAATTCCTAAAAGATTTCATTCTGTATTCAAATTAGGTTGTGATGGTGCTGGCCTGCACGGACGCGAGCTAGAAACAGAAAAATAATAACCGTAGGTATGCTGCCGAATTTGTTACGTTTGGATAAAGATGGACAAACTTAAGAATTTTAAAGATGTAGCCTGATGGTACGCTTCTCGTCCGGTGTCCTGCCACGTCACAAAAACCAATAGATTACAATAGAATTGAGAATGAAAGTGAGAATGAAAAGTGAATTACTGCACACTTTGGGAACAAATGAATCACTGTGTTTTAAATCTAGTTCTCTGTGGCTCTGAGCTGAAAGCATTTCCAACATAATTTCCGAATATGCTTTTAACACAAACATTTTCATTTGAAGACACTTCTTTATTATAAAGTTCTAAACAAATGTAATATCCACTTCTTGAAACAAGAATGATTTGTTCTTTATCTTTGTAATCTGGAGTCTCAATATTACATCCAGAGCTTGTTCATGCTTAATATGACTTTGTTAGTAAACAAATAATTTTTAAGATTTCAACACTGTCATTTATAGATTCCAATTATAAACAAACACATAAAAACTCCAATTCTGGTTAAAATGTAAAGTTGGGTAGATGTATTTGCTCAGCCAAAGCAATAGGAAAAAATGTAAGTCAAGAATCGCTTTGGAGTCGAATCGTGACTCCCAAAAGTCTCTAAAGATTCCCACCACTAGCCCTACATTACTGTGTTTATAATGATCTTGTCAGGAAAGGTAATGAATGACCCCTGACTACTGACGAACTAAATAAGGTTTGATGAAACTGTTGTCTAGGAGAAACCCGAATCAAAGGACAGTTACCTTGACTTGAGTCCTTGTGTGAAAGTGCTGACAGTGAAGGGAGGCGTCCGATACAGAGCGGCTTTGGGTTTCTCATCCTCATCAGAAAGCAGAGAAACCCATGGGACTATGGCGCTGATCAGAGCGTTTCGTCCTCATGCTGTTTGGCATTTGGTTGGGGTTAGTGTACTGGTCAACAGGGATTTGGGACTAATCTGCCAGTGAACCAGACTCGCTGTGCTCAAGTATGCACTCAGATTACTGCACAACTGTTTACTCAAATCATTCCCCAAAATCTCAAACCTTTAACACGGGATGAAGAGGTTTCGTCTGGAGCAAGGGCTGTCAGATGGTCATGATCACCCCAGTCTTGTATAACCTGACTTTTGACCTGCAACAACATGTCTTGTACTCATTTTAGTTAATTCTGGCCAAGAACCACTCATTTAGACAGGATTCTAACATTATTGACCACCATGGAAGTATTATTTGAAGTAATGGTACGTCTGACTCAGTGGCTGTGACTATGATCGCTTTAAAGTAGGTGTAGTGATTAAATATATTAGCTTTAATATATTTATATACACTACAGTTTTTTATTTTATTTAAGATTTTCTGTTGCAAATAAATTATTTTTATCTTTTTACTCAAGAATAATGGGAAAACTATTATAGTTTATAAAAAATGTCAACAGAAATAATTGCAAATGGAAATGGATTTTTTTTTCATTAGGAAACATAAAGAAAGTCTCAGTTTCTCTGGATTTACTATTTCTAATTTAGTAATTTTTTCCTAAAACTAAAATATAAATGTTGCCTTTACAGCCTAACATGGCAATTGGTCAAAATAATAAAAGGTACCATGTTTTCCAATATAATATATAAATTTTTAGTCCAAATACCATACATTTGACCTTTTAAGAGTTAGGAAATCAATATTTTCTGAAAAAATAAGACTTGAAATTTGTTAGAATTGTTGGTAAATTGGCTTAAAATTAAAATTTTAATTATGAAATGTTATGAAGCGACGACAGGTTATAGCATCAAATGTTTTTACATCTTTAAATCTGAATAGCTTTTCGTGATTGTGTGTTGCAGGGGCTGTACGGAGGAGTACGAGATGAAGATGATGGAGCAGAAGGGAGAAGCGGAGCCAGTGGCCGCAGGCTATCGAGCTGGGCAGCGAACCCCAGTATGGCGCTGGGACAGTCCTCCTGCTACACACAGCTCTGCCCAACGCTGGACCCCCAGCGGACCCCCGCCAGTCCCCAGCCGCACACACAAAGCTCTGGTTCCCATTCCATACAGAGAGCCCCAACACATCTCTGCTAAACGGTGACGCATTTCAGCATATGGTTGAAATCTCTGGGAAACCAGTTATTGGCCACTTTTTATTTTTGGGGCTTTGTTTTTCTTCTCACTAGCTATTTCTGTCTCCTCCCACAGGCCTGTCAGTTACCCAGAGAACCATTACAGTGTGTCTCCTCTTGCCGGGGACAGAGGGCCTTACAGAAACCCTTCGGCTAGTTTCTCCAATCCAGGCTCTGGCTTCAGCTCCTCTGCGTTGGGGGTGCCGGGACTCAGTGGACCCTTCGTCCGCTATAAACCCTCTCGAGACGGGTCAGTTCTGGTCCATTGTTGTTAAAAGAGACTTGGGGAAAATGTTGTCTGTTGTTATTTTAGAATGGAAACGGAGAGTGTGATAATCTAAAAGCCACGCCCACTGAAAGGAAACAGTCCAACCCTCTCTACTCATTTTCTGTTGCGGGAAGCTAAAATGCAGCAAGGGATTTGCATCTTTGATAAACTATGACAGTTCCCTTTTTAAAAAAGAAAGAATGAATAATAAATCCATATGGAACCATCTCCTAAAAGTGATGGATTTATATGGATTATATGGATTCATGTGGATTTATGGAGCCCAACCGAATCGAACTCTGGCCCACCTATTCCAACTGGGCGAGGGCTGGCCAACCAAACCAGGTGCTAGCCCAAGCACTCAGACTAGTCAAATCAACTGGTATATGGGGTCGGTTTGAATAGAAACTGAGAAATTAGCTTACAGAAAAAAAACAATATATAAAACTGACATTTGGATATTTAACTTTCCAGTGACTAAATGTACATGTAGGCAGGATCCCACAGTTTGCCCATACTTTTTGCACACTCTTCATGTTATTCCATGTATCCACTTTTGTCTGCTTTTAGACTGGCTTTTATGGCTCCAGTAGCTTATGAAAACTTAGTTGTGTTTTTTTTTTAGCTTGTTTACTGTACACCATGTCAAACAACAGCTTTTAGGCATTGTTCTGTTGTTTTGTCATAAATCAGAAATGACAAGGAGGAAGCCTCCCACAATAGAAAGTCAATGGAGAGGGTTGGATTATTTTCCCTCCTGGTGTGGGCTTGGTCTAAATACACACTGTCTCTATAAGAGAATTTGACCGATCCTGTCACTAACATGATTAGCTGAACCAGTTATTGGAAACTAACTGTGATGTTTTTAAGCATTTTGACACTATAGAAACACACACACACGCACGCACACACACACACACACACACACTATACTCTGCCTCATGACAAGTGAACAGGTGATCGTTCTTTTTTACATGGATATTGATATGAATATGTCACATTAATTTGACCTGAAATTTCTTTATGCGTGAAATAAAAGACCAATAAAGGTCATTAAATTTAAGGGGTGTGTACATGACAGTTTTCAACTAAAACGTCATTTTGGCCCTTCGTTTACACAGCAACAACAGTTTAAGGCCTGAAAATGCAAACTTTTGAAGAAAGTTGACAGCATAAGCAATGCTGTACTATTGGGCCAATTGTGTGCAGGCACATTCCTTTATAAAATGATATCACCAACTACTGACCTGCAATGCAAAATATAGTGTTCATTAGAATACATATTATATATAGTATCATATTATATATACAGTATATAGTGTTCAAATATTTCTTTTACATTTATTAATTTAGTATTTTTTTGCAGTTGTTGTACAAAACTACAATATAAAAATACTATTTTTTTTTTTTGTAATTGTACATGTAATTTTCAAATGCACATTTTTGGAATTAAAAACTACTTTTATGTAGAAAATATATATTTCAAAGTAACTTAGACAACACCATGTCATTTGCAAGACAACAAAAAATGAAAGCACAATGGTCAAATGCATCCATTTAGCATGTTTGTTTAGAAATACAGTTGAAAAGTGCAGTGTAGTGGAATTCAAAACAGGTTCTGGGTGAAAATTCCCAAACTGGTTTGTCATTAAAATGGAAAATTCAAAAGAACTTATGTGACTAAATGAATCACACTTCCCAATTCTTCAGCATGTTTTGCATTGGAAAACTAATACAATAGAAGCTGTAAATGTCAGGGTGGAAATGAACATCTTCAGGCAGTGTTTAACATCTTGAGTGGGTGTGACTGATGGTAAAAGAGGCTGCGGTTCAGGCATGTTTCAGCTAGACCTCCACTGCTGATTCACAGGCCTATTGTGTGTGTGTGTGTGTGTGTGTGTGTGTGTGTGTGTGTGTGTG
>CAIGQV010018227.1:23351880-23369196 GCA_903798115.1 Danio jaintianensis | reverse complement strand
GTGTGTGTGTGTGTGTGTGTGTGTGTGTGTGTGTGTGTGTGTGTGATTGTATATGTATATAATGCAGAGGTCATGGCATGTACAGGCACTCTTAGTGCTCAGTTGTGTGCTGCACTGTTTAACCAGAAGAACTTGTTATTAATGCCACCCCCAATACTGAATCCCTGAATTGGTCACTGTAAGACTAGGAACAAAAAAAATCCCTTATTTAGTCCCCTATTCAAGTCGCGTGCATTCATATTTAATGCAGTTATAAAAAAGTGGGTCACTGATTAGCATATTGTGGTTGTTCTGCATCTAATTAAGGCTTGTCCCCTTCAAACACCAGCCCCATGACAAACACCTTCCATATTTAGAGAGCTCACAAAGAGATTTCAAGGAAGACTAGTTCAGCTTATTGTGTTTTTGGCCCCGTTTACACCAGCTATTAAGATACATTTTCGTCAACCTGATCACAAGTGGACAACACTAAATATTTTTGTAAAAGGGGTTTGAAATGTTTTGACCTTGTCCACTTTCTACCACTTCCAGAGGTAGTTGAAAACACATTTGATTGGATTGCTTTTGAAGTGGAAACACTTTTGTGGTCGAATGTATTCAAACATTTACAAAAGACCACTTACTCTCCATCAACTGACGTAATGTGGTATTTATGGGACATGTTGTGAGAAACAGCATCAGAACAAGGTATTCATATTTCACAGTGTTACATACGTACACAGATTATAAATGAAATAATTTAAGCTTCGCTGCTTGGCCCCTAATGTAGTCTCCATCCATGGCATAACATGGGTTCATTCATTCAATGCTATTCACTTCAACTGACCAATAAAATGCATGGTAAAGGGAATGTTCACCACAAAAATCTCCTCCACTTTTTTTCCTCAAAATGCTCCTTCCTTTTGTGTTCAACAGAAGAAAGAAACTCAAACAGGTTTGGAACAAGTAAAGGGAAAGTAAATTATGACAGAATTTTCATTTTGGTTCAACCCTTTAAAACCAGGTGGAAACAAGGCCATGGACCATATTTAAAGTTCACATGAAACCATGATAGCACACATTTCTGGTCTTGTGCTTACAATAAATACATGCAAGTTAATCCTCCCAAGAAATGGTGGCCTTCATAATATTTTATTCAAAATTTGAAGATTTTGTGGTGTCAGTTTGACTTCAAAGACTTTTGCTAAAATAAAACACACTTTTTGATGTTCATTTAGTTTAAAATATATATATACAATCAGGTAGTTAATTCTAACTTTTAGCAGACTAAAGTTGTGTTAATTTTGTCACCTATTTTCAATTTGACTCTTCGTCCTGTGTTTGTGTAAATGTCCCTGTTAGTTTTTATCATATTTAGTCAGCTTTTTTATTTAGTCAAGTTTTCAGCAACTAAAAGTCTTTGCATTTTAGTGTAGTTTTAATCAAAGTAAACCTCAAGTGTTTTAATCTAGTTTTAGCCTTAGTCTAATTTTAGTCAAATTAAAAACTAGACTAAGACTAAAACTAGACTAAAACACTCGAGGTTTACTTTGACTAAAACTACACTAAAATGCAGAGACTTTTAGTTGCTGAACACTCTAGTTTTAGTCGAAGTAAACCAAGTGTTTTAGTCTAGTTTTAGTCTTAGTCTAGCTTTAGTCAAAGTAAAACCTAGACTAAAATACTCAAGGTTAACTTTGACTAAAACTAGACTAAAATGCAGACTTTTAGTTAGTCAAATAGTTTAATCTAATTTTAGTCTTCGTTTAGTTTCGGTCAAATTAAAAACAATAGTGTTTAGTCTGGATTTAGTCCAGATTGAAACCTTGACATATTAGCAATAAGATTATTATTATTTAACTTTACAGTTAATCCAAAATTAGATTCTTTTTCCCACATTAGATTCACCTTCTCATAACAATTTATTGTTTCTCACAGGAGAGGCTGGAACAGATGCGCATTACTTCTTAACTGCCCGTTGTCTGACTTGACTAAATTATTTCTAGTGATGCCTTTTTGGATTAGGCTGTTTGAAGGGGGGAACAAAGTGCCTCTGAGCCCAGATTTGACCCGCAGACCATCAATTGAATAGTCCTATGGCTTGAAACAAAAGTGAAAGTTGACATTGCTGCTGTGGCACTAATGTGGCTGAAAACTATTAATGTGTGTGCTCTGACCTGCTCATCTAATGAATGAACAGTGCATCGTAACTTAAAGAGAGATTTTTGGTTAGTTTTTAGCTTTTTAAATACATTCTAGTCTTGTATTTGTTCGTCAACAATATTTGTCACTGAAAAAAAGAGATGAATATTTTTCATTGTTTTTTTTTAACTTTTTTTATTTGTATTTTTATAAAGTTTCCCTGACTTGTGAGCAGTTTAAAGTGCATTAGAGTGTTCTAGAGAGCTGTTAGGGTACTGTTGGTCTGTCACGACCAGTTTCACGGGCTGTTTCTGGTGGTGATTCAGCGGGATGTGCTAATGAGTGCTATTAATAGTCCCGTCAGATTCAGCTGAACATCACTCAGACCCACAGGGTGACAAGTGACAGAACACTCAGGCTCCAACAGACTCGGGACTCCTTATGGTGCATGTATGATGCAAACCTAGTCCCACTGTTTCAAAACCGGCCTCTGTTGGGTTTCTTAATGTACACAATGTGCTTGAATGGGTTTGTTTTACCAAATAAACTGTCGGAATTTTGCTTGTTCAAGATGTTGCTTTTGAGATATTACTTAACTATATAATATCTTATAGATTTTGCTGGTTGACATGACTTTAGGAAGCCAAATGAGAATATATTCAATGCTAATTTGTTCATGTTTGTTGTGTGTGTGTAGGTTTGGGTCTGTACAGCGGCCTCTCCAGCCATTTGACCCACATGTTACTGTCGATGTCTCGAGCGGAGAATCATCTTCTGGTTTCACTAGTCAAGAAAGCACAATGGAGCGCAACAAGTCAGGTAAAAAAACACTGCAAAACTACAAAGACATGGTGCATCAGTCTTTAAACTGTTTTTTTTTTTGTATGTGGCGCTATCACTTTGTGAACTCTGCCCTCTGTTGGATAAACAGAAAATAGGCCTTCTTAAAATAAAATAAACTTTCTTAAAATAAACTTTTCTTTGTTGATTTCTGATTTTAAATTGAAGATAACTAAAACTAAAATTAAAGTTTAATAGAAAAATATAATAACTCATAAAAATTCTTTAATATTTCAAATGAAAATGAAGCTAAAAATGTAAGCCAATTCAGAAAACGAGGAGGAAAAAACAATAATAGTATCAAAAATACTAAAATAACACTGACACAATGACTGACTCAACAAAGATCTGATTAAGAACAAAGGCATTCTCTTTACAAAGGCCACATGCACAGCATAGCTAACTGTTAACTTCAGTTGTCAGATCAGCTTTTAGTGCTTAATATAGTTTAATGTAGTTTTGTCATTTCTAAAGTCAAAAAAATCTTCTGTACAGTTTGGTGAACAAAACCAAACTAAACCGTTTTAATTATGTTATTAAATCCATATTAGAGACGTCTCTCTTTTCTGTGTACAAGGTGCTAGAAATCACAGTGGTCAAGGTGCATCTTGACTCAGTAATGTTGCCAGATTTGCTACAAAAGCAGGGGTAAAAAAGTAAAAACAAAACAGTTAATTTTAGAAATTAATTAGCCACATACCAAAATATTACAACCTGCTCGTTTTATTTTAATTTATTTTAGTAGTAGACTTGGCAACAACACTACAAGAATGTGTTTTGCAAAGCAGCCTTCAAGACATAGACAGAACATGTTAGTACCAAAAGTGTATCTAAAAAGTATATTTATTTTTTTATCTACAGCTGTGGTGAAAAATCGGTTTCAAAATGCATCGCTATTCTCTCTTGAATCGATTCCGAGCTCAGCTTTAAAGTATGTAAATGTGAACACTCTAGTAATTCGCTTAAACATTTTCATTTAATCATAAAATGTATTGTTTATTGTTTAAAGTTCAAGTAGTATGTGTAAGTATCAGCAGAGTTTGGTTGTTTGTAAAGCATACAGCGCCACCTGGTGGTAAAAACTCCGAAAATGCATTCCGAAAATTTCAAAATCGATGCAGAATCATTTGTTGATTCACAATCAATTGGTTTATGGTCCCAGCCCTAGTGAAAACTGAGCTCAGAATCAATTCAAATGTAATCGATTTTTCACCACAGCCCTAGCAGTGACCACTTTTGTATCTTGAATTCTGACAATGTGTGAGATACTGACGTCAATTGTAGCCAAATTTATATGCTATTTTAGAAAAGATGAATTGTAAAGCGCATGTGAATTAGTGTTTGTGTGTGTTGGACAGAGCCCATGTGGCACGTTCCTGCGTCCTCAAGGGGTGTATCGGCGAACTCAGCTCAGAGAAGACAGACCCGACAGGATGGCGCAGGGAAGGACTCTCCAAACCGACACTCAAAGGTAAAAAGCCACCTCATCATTATATTAACCCTTAATTAAACTGAGGTTTGATTAATACATCCTGCTCTCTTCCTCAGGGTGAAACGCACTACTCCAGTCACTCCAGCAGTAACACACTCTCCAGCAACGCTTCCAGCAGTCACAGTGATGAGCGCTGGTTTGACGGGGTTGGAGGTGGGGTTTCTGGGGCCCTCAGTGACCCCTCAGACCCCGATCCCGACCCCATGGGTAAAGGAGGATCCAGTGACAGTGGAATCGATGCTTCCCTCTACACGCCGAGTCCGAACATTAAAGGAGCCAAACCCAGCCGCAGTCTCGCGGGAACCCCCCACAAACCCCTGCACGGCTCCGCTACATACAGCGGCCTGCAGGAGCTGGCAGGAGCAGGAGGGTGGATGGTCGGAGAGGGTCGACGCAGAGAATCATCACCCATCATTGCCGCATCAGCAAATCAAAGCAAGAACTACCGAACGCGTACATTCCCCCCTCCCGGATCAGCCAGTGCTGATAACTTTAAACCCAGGTATTGTATTTGTTGATTAAATGTATTTAATATAAAAACATCTTGGGTAAACTTTCTATGAATGCTGTATTCATAATCAGTGTTGGGTAAGTCACTTCAAAATAGTAATTAATTACTAATTAAAGCATTAAAATGTATTTAAATTACTTTTGTAATTGCTTTATCTGAAAAGTCATTTAATTACTTGCCGCAATACTGCTTAAAATCCCTATAAATCTCAATGTTACACTCTTTTAATTCTTTGTAATTGGGTCAAGGAGGGCCTTTCAGCTTTATTTAAAAATGTAATACTAAAAAAGTTTTTATGTTTTATTTAAAACATTATATGTAATATGTAATAACAGCATATTTCATACATATCATATATTGTCATTCATTTCTGACTCTATCCATTGTTTAGAGATTAAAAAGAAATCAAATGTAAAAAATCAGCCGTTACTTTAGTTTAAAATCTAATTATTATGTTTGTGTAACAAAAAATACGCTTACTCTGCTTCTCTGAATTTATTTTTACATAACTGTTTAAATTATTTACAGTATTTAAGGCCAGTATTTGATAAGTAACTATAATTAAATTACCTAAAAATGAAAAGCAATCCCTTACTTTACTTTTTCAGCAGAATTGAATTAATGCAACATGCTAATTTGTAACTAATTACACCCGGCACTGTCCACAATGCATTATAAGAATATGTTTCAACGTGTGTATAATGTCTTATAAACAATGTTACAGTGTGCATCATATAATCAGTAATAATAATATTAGTAGTATCGATGTCAGACGATAAATGCTATTTTAATGTTATTATATATATATATATATATATATATATATATATATATATATATATATATAAGTTGAAAAATTATGTATTATTTGCGATGTTTGAAGCTGCTTTTTTAATTGTTTTTACTGATTTTGGTTAATATTCAGTGTCTTGATTTCTTTGTGGATGCATTGCTTTTTGTCAGGCAGTAGATTTTATTCATATAAAAACATTGGCTTTAGAAAAGAGCATTTGATTAATAAAGTTCAGAGATCAGTTTAAATCAGATGTTCACTCTATGTGTTTGCCTTTTGATTTTGCAATCATGCAGAAAAATGAGAAACATTTATATTTATCGGCTAATATATCCGCCTCCAAATGCTATTGGTTATCAGTATCGGTCAAAAGAAAAATCCATATCGGTGCATCCCTAAATATTAGTAATTACACTCATTACAAGTTTTAGTGGATTATTTATTAGGCTATAGTTTCTTGTATTCTGGTTTCGTATCTTGACATCTAATTGTATTTTCAATGGTTAGGGTTGATTAAATTAAAAATGGTTGCTTACTTTTGTTCATATCCTTAAATAACAAATCTAGGAAATTAAAATGTAATAAGAAATCTTGTTGAACAGTTAGCATTATTTATTTATCTTATAATGCAATGTTTATATTTAACATTAAAAATACCCTTATAACACATTATACAAATAGGCTTCACAGAAAGTGTTACAAATGATTGGCGATAACAAATTAATACCACCGCTATAGCGTGTTATAAAGCTTATTTTTCACTGTTAGTAATTCTGTATAATCCTGGCCAGCTGGCATCTGAATTGTGTGTATCTGTGTTTGGGATTTAGGGCCTGCTATACTCCTCAAGGATATAAGACCCCTGCTGTGCTCGATAAACCTCGGCCTTTCAGATCATCGACGGTCACGCCTACATCAGGCTCCGCCCAGCTGTCAAGCGCAACACAGCTCTCAAGCTCCGCCCCCAAGTCATATAGTAAAAGCAAGAATGCCTGGCAACAGGAGGAGAACAGCACAGTAACCAGCAGCACCTCCACTGACGGCAACAACAGCAAGTATGTGTTTGTACTAGTGTCGTTTTTTTGGTGGCCTGTTTTCATTTTAGTTTTAATCTAGTCTTTGTGTGAAGCTGACATTTTAACATTTTCACATTCATGCTCTTTTTAGTCTAGTCGGGTTTTAGTCGACTAAAAGTCTAAGCATATGTATTTAGTCAAATTCATCCATGACTATTTTCGTCTAGTTTTAGTTGACGAAAACTGATGACATTTTAGTCTAGTTTTAGTCAATAAAAATAGCATTTTAGTCTCTTTTTAGTAATGAAATTTAATTTAACTTAGTCAATATAATATAAATACCTAGTAGTAAAGACAAAACCAAAATGTTCTTTTAGACAAACCCATTTCAAACACAGTTATCATATTATATTATTGTTACCTTATAGACTCAATACCACATACATTCCAGACATGGAAGGTGACACTCTGATTTGAATTTACAACATTTATTTGACCGACGCAACATGTTAGAAGTACACACACATAAATTAATAAAATAAATCCAATTTTATTGTTTTTTTAATAATAAATAAAATAGCATCACATAACAATGCCACAAAAAATGAATACAATACATTTTAACAGAGAAACAAGGTGCTTAAACAAATACACACACACACACACACACACACGCTGTCGTCTTTTAAATAATGTGTGGTTAGACGAAGTGACGTTGCCTGCTTCTGTGCAGTGTGACCTTACTGCAAATTAATAATAATGCGACAAAACAAAATAACGTTATAACATTGAATTCAATCTCGTTTTAGTCAACAAAATTTTGACATTCTAGCGTAGTTTATATTTTGTAAAACACATTTAACCTCGTTTTTATTCATAAACAAAATTGCATTATAAATTTAGTTAGTCATCGTTACATGACAAGCATTTTCATCTCGTTTTCCATCACGTCATAAAGGTTCGTTGACAAAGATATTTAGTCATAGTTTTTGTTGACGAAAGCAAGTTTGTACAGTGAATTTTTATGGAAAGTTGTTTGGATTACTGGTGGTCCTGTTTATTGTGTGTTTTCAGGCAGGTGGACTTGAATAGTAAGAATGTGTTCGGACAGCCCCGGTTACGAGCCTCTCTAAGGGACCTGCGCTCGCCCCGCAGATCTCACAAGAGCACCATTGAGGATGATCTGAAGAAGCTCATCATCATGGACAACCCCGCAGAGAGCCCGTCACGGGATGCGGTGAGCAATCGTTCTATGCTAAAACAAGTCTGTGTTTAAAAAAGAGACGGGCGCAAATACATCACAAACTATTTTGTTACAAGCTACAAATACTAAATGTATTTAATTAACAGACAAGGCATTTGTAAGTTGGAAATGCATCGACAATTTAAAAGCAGTCATTTAAGGCAGTGGAACACAGTATTGTTGCTTTTTTTTTGCAATTAAAGTTAATTTGATTAAAGTTAAAGATGTTGTAGACAGTAGTAGGTTTAAAGAGATAGTTCACCCAAAAACTGAAAATTCTGTCATCGTTTACTCACCCTTTACTTGTTCCAAACATGTTTGAGTTTCTTTCTTCTGTTAAACACAAAAGAAGATTTTTTTCAACCATTGATTTCCATTGTATTTGTTTTTGCTGCTATGGAAGTCAGTAGTTACAGGTTTCTTCTTTTGTGTTCAACAGAATAAAGAATAAAAGGTTTAGAACCACTTGAGGGTGAGTAAATAGTGAGTAAATTTGAACTTTTGTGTGAACTATCCCTTTAATAGATGGATGTCAATTTTAGACGGATGCCCAAATCCAATATATATTTATTCCCAGCGGTTAATGTTCACTTAAGACTATGCGCTTTGACTGAATTTGTGTGTATTTTACATTTTACAATGGGGAAAAAATAACATACGAGAATGACAGCAAAAATCACCTTAAGCCTACTGATCAAAGATCATTTATTATTGGTGAATAAAATGACTTGTACTTGATTAAAATCTTTAAATACTGTCTCTCAAAGTACTTTGTTACAAATAAAATCAGATTATTTTTGATCCAGAAAAATTCTAAAGTAATGGAAAGAATGAAATATGCATTTTAAATAGATTTAATTGAAATACTGCTCATCTTAACAGTCATATATATATAATTTTTATTGTTTATTTACTTTGTTCCGCTTATTTAAATGTCTTTCTGTCCCTTGATATGCATACATGTACCCTGAGCTCCTGTAAACCACAAAAAAAATCCTTGCGTGTTTGCACACACTTTGGCAAATAAAGCTCATTCAGGTTCTGATATCGTACTGATTTGCTTGTTGTGTGTGTGCGCGCTTGTCTTCAGTCTCCTCATCGGACGCTGCAGCGCACTTTCTCCGATGAGAGTCTGTGCAGTGGCCGCAGAGACTCCAGTTATGCAAGCACAGCTCTGTTTGAAGGACAGGTGCCGCCCAGTGACCTTCTCTTCACATGCACACTGCCTACCCGACGCCACGGGCACAACACCAACCACGGGGCCCTCATGCCCAGTAAGAAAGGTTGGTGACGTTTTATTGGTCATTGCCGTTTTTTTGTGATGTGTGTTTGAATAAACTGTGCATTTGTCATTGTTCCAGTGCCGTTGTCTGCGTCAGAGTTGTCTTTGACTGAAGTGAGGGATAAAGTTCCGCCTCTCAGAAGGCTGGATCCTGGACTCATGCCTCTCCCTGACACTGCCTGTGGACTCGAGTGGTCCAGCCTCGTCAATGCAGCCAAAGCTTATGAAGGTATGAGTCCGTGTTTGGTTGATCCTTAGCCACTGTTTCTAAGTCAAAGTAAGATATGAGAAGTGTGGAAGAGCATTTTCACCACATAAGATAAATATGAGATTAATAAGGTACAATTATGAGATTTATAAATTGAAGTTATAAGATAAAAGTAAAAAATATTATATAAGAATTATTAATTATGAATAAAGCTACAGTTAAAACATGCTTTGGTAAATCATGAGCTCAAGTCTGACAAATGCAAATTTATTAGATGAAAAGGTAAAATTTATGATCAAAGTAACGATTATGAGATAAAAAATTTAAATAATAATTCAGCCTGTTTCCACCACAAAAAAGAAAAATCATAAAGCTTTATTATTATTATTATTATTATTATACGATCATAATAATATTAAAGATATGAAAGAATTATGTAATAAAAAAGATCAAATTGTAAATATTTGACAAATGACAAATTTAAGTTCTTAGATGAGAAGTCATAATTAAAAATTATTTTAATAATTGGGATATTAGATTTTTGTAGTTTTTGTACATTTTTGTAGTCACTTATTTTTTATTTTTTTATTTTTTAATCTCATAAATTCTATTTATTTGTTTATATTTGTAATTAATATTTACCAAAACATGTTTCTTATGTTGTGGAAATGGCCTTTTATGTTTTGAAAACGTGTCCCATAAGCACAGATACACAAAAGAATGTAAACCCTGGCTCTGTGCTATGCTGATTTTACCTTTAAGGCCATGTTCACATCACAAAAATGTAGCCAAAAACAGAAAGGTTTTCCTTGCGTTTTGAAAAGGTTTTATGTATACACGACAATGTTTTCAAAATGATCCGCGTTTACACATATCTTAAAAAATGGCCAAAAATGCTGTATTTTCTATACCAGGCCAGTATTCACTGCTGTCACCTTGTTAGTAAGCACCTGTAGGGAAGTGACGACGTGCAGTCAGCAGCTCAGCGATCATGTCCATGTATAATTTGCCTTGTGTGTAAGATACATCTCTGCTTTTGGTTGTAATGTGAAGTAAATCCGCAATTTGCTGAGGAAGCATTAGCAAAGACATTAGACGTAGACGAAGACTACTACGTACCATTGTTGTGTTTGTTCACACTTGCCTTTTATCCACACTCCCCTAAAGGTCTTTGCACGAACACAACAATGGCAGTGTTTTAAAAAAATTCCACTTTGAAACATATACTGTATATTCAAATATATGCGTTTTCAGTGTAAACGAAGAAGCATAAAACGTTTCCAGTTTTTTGCTGAAAACATTGTGCAAACAGCCCTGTGTAGTATGAAAGGTAATAAAGAGCCATAGCTTATAGGGATAATCTTAATGATTAACTGTTACATTTGTTTCTTTGTTTTGTTTTTACAGTGCAAAGAGCTGTTTCTTTATTCTCATTGTCTGAATCGAATGCGGGCAGCAATGAGTTGAGACCCGCAATCAGTCCAGTGCACTTCCACACGCCACAGACGCCTCGCACAACACCTACTTTAAGCAGGTAAAACACACTGGATATACATACATACATACTTTTCCTCTGAGTTAGTTAACAGTAGTATTATGACCAATTCATACTGCTGTAGTAGGGCTGGCCAGTACGAAATAAAAGTCATATCCTATGTACTGATATACATCTGCTATCATGACGATGATATATATGATGTAGTACCTTTACAGTAAATTCAACCAATTAATAGTTTACGTTTTAAAAGTATATACTTTAAAAATCTCATACTCATTCGTATGTGATCATTTTTCTCACATCATTTAGAACTTCTAGGCAAATGTTTGATTTGCAATGTAGAAATATAAAATAAATATTAATGAGATGTAAAAACTTTTCAGAAACTAACGATTACAGGCAAAACATGAAATCTTGCTAAATGTAAACATTGTACTTTCAAGCTTGCAACCTTTTCACCATACTGTTATTCTCGTTTCTGCCTTTATTCCTGTGGTGGAGTATAAGATTCAAATAATGAAAAAGTATTACCATTAATAATGGGTTTTGCAACACCATGAAGTAAATGATAGAACGTAACATAAAGCAATTAGACTTTTTATTTCATCGTCATATTGCGTAGCCCTGTGCCATCTGATAACTGTGCATGCTGGTCAGCCTTTGCTTTTATACCATCATGGCAAATCTGGTTCTGCAATCCTGCAAGTTTTTCTTAATATTGATTGATGAATTCCTTTGATCATTGATTGAGTGTTCAAAGTTTGAGAAGAAGAATTTTAAAATTAATTTAGAAGTTTTTGATTTGTGTGCGTTGCAGTGAAGAGGTTCCCAATGATCTGTCTGGCCGTCTGTATCATCTGGAGTTTATGCTGAAACAGCTGAACAATGATCTGGAAAAAGTGAGTTACACTGGAGAAATCTGACCAGCAAAGGACAGTTTTGAGTGTTTGGCTGTTGAATTGACAAACATTACAAGACTTGTTGATTACTAAAATGGAAATTTAAGCTAAAATATTCACAAACCTGATAAGTGGCCAAGATTCTCTTATAACTTAGAATTTTCTTTCCATCTTTAAAGCAGATACTTATCCACTGGGGTCTGTGAATGGTGATTTTTTTTTTTTTTTTGGTTGTTGTCGGCCAGTCCAGAAGTTAGCATCACACTGATTTCCTCAACGAAAAACCAAAAGGAATTTTTCCATTTCAAAATATGCAGTCGGCAGTAGTAAAAAGCCAAAGTTAAACTATAAATGAACAAGACTATGGTTGGAAGAATTCAGCATTACCTTTACGCTGCATTTACACTAGTGTGTTTGCATTTTAAATTGGGGTTTTAGAATGAAAACTCTCCTCGTCCATATTGCCGTTTACACTTTACAGTGTAAAACGCATAATAGATGTCCATTCACACTCACTGGGTATGCACATGTTTTGCTGGCATCTGTGCTCTGTAATGGTCAAATGATCAGGGCTTGACAAATCAGGGAACAATTCGCAATAGTCCAGGAGAGCAATCAGAGGGCGACTGTGAATAGCCGCACCTCCATTTTCAAAAGTTTGTGTTTTAATCCATCTATACTGAAACAAAACCCCAGCATATCCAAACAAAAACAGTGTTCAGTGTCTTCAAAATGCTCTGTTTTTGTGGGTCGAAGATGCCGGAGTAGTGTGTAAACATAACAAAACATTTTTGTTTTAAAATGCATAAGAGCAGCCCATCAGGCCCCATCAACTACAACAAAAACAGATGTACCTATTGAAAAAAAGCCTGGTGAGTGTGTGTTATGATGTAGAATAAAATGTGAAAACATCTTCAGGTTGTGGTATCCACAGATCTTATTTTTGGTATTAAACTAAAAATCAATGCACTTTTTGGTTTTAGGGCTCATTTTTGCAGCGCACTATAAAGAATACAATATTATAGTTTATATTATCTTGAACAGATACCTGATTGCCATTCTCACCGTGACCAATAAAAAATGTGAAGTTCTCTTCTTAGAAATCAAACGAAACACAAGAAATTTAAATGTAACCTGGCCTTTTAGATGAAGTCCTCATGATCTTGCTTCTCTCTTCCTGTCCACCCTCTCAGGAGAAACAGGACAAGGCTGTGTTGTTAGCGGAGATGGCTAATCTGAGGCACAACAACCAGCGCCTGCAGGAGGAATCACAGTCAGCCAGTGAGCAGCTCCGCAAGTTCAGCAAACTCTTATCCTCTACCATCCCTGAGAGGAAATGACTGCTCCCTTTCCTTCGACAAGACACTTTCAAGTACCTGTACTTTGCGTAATATGGCACATTGGATGCCAACAGCTAATTTAATTCAGTCTCTTATCGCCCAGTCGCGCTTGCCCTCCCCACACACACAAACCAAACTGTGAGCTTAAAGAAAATGCGATGGAGTGAAACCCAGAGAGAGAGTTTACGCGGGTTTGCCTGACGACTTGAGACTTTAAAGCTTTAACTTAAAGCCGGTACAGAAGTACAGATGTCTATTTTTGTCAAACAAACTCACCTTGAGTCCTAGCTTGAAACGAGCGAGCGTCTCATCTCCGAGCGAACTACTTTCCGAACTATTTTCTCATTGTAGATTTATTTTTGTACTCAACGAGTCGACACTAAGCTTGAGCCAGTAAAACTAAGAGGCCTATTTACTGCACAGTCAGCTCAACAGCCAAAAAAAATAAAAACTTGAGCCACATGAGAGATCCGACCCTTCCCAGCATGTGCAACGTGTCGAGGGAAATCACGGTACTGTAATTGACAGAAGAGGTACATCGCTCTGGGAACGACTCGCCGATAATATGTCACTGTAATTATAATTACTCTCATGTGCTGGTACATTAAACGCTGTTGTGTCCATGTTTATAGTGGCGAATGTTCATCGTCATCATCATCACCCGAACTGATTTATCATCCAAACAAATCTTCAACAGTGACTGAAAGTCCTCTGCAATAACGGTTATTAAAGAGATGGAGAATCGCCACCACTTTCGAACAGAAAGAACGGTGACCGGTGACAGCAACCACTACTCAAACTGTGATGCTACATCATTTCCTCTGCTCGTGGATCGTGTCCTGTGACAGGAAATGCCACTTGCTCTTTTATGTATAGTTTCGGCATAGCACTGTGTGTAAACTTGGGCTGTTCTGTCAGTTTCCGACACTGTATATGTATATGCAAAGCCGACACTACGAAACCCTAGTCAACTCTATTTTTCTATTTGTATTTAGTTCAGGTTTATCAGGTGACACGACTGTTGGCAATAGATGGCTGTTTTCAACTTCTAGACAGATCATCGTGTTTACATAATAAGGGCGTTTTCACACCTGACTCGTTTGAAGCCTTTGTTTTGGAACCTGGCACATTTTGTCCCATAGTTCAATTTGTTTAGGCATATGTGGACATGGCAGTCAAGCTTTAAAAACCAACTGATCCAAGATGGCCTGAATGAAGTGTGGTCTCAGCCCGCATGAAAACCCACACTGGAGCAGTTCACTTGGGGTGAGAAACCCAACCGACCTGCAAACCAGCCTCTATCACAATGAGTTTATATTGTTGATGACTCTCAATGAATTGTGGAATAACCTAGATCAAGTTGTGAGCTTGGCCAGTGGAGCTGTTAGAACTTTTGTGAACTACATCTTGTACCATGTTGCTGCTTTACCACCTCACCACTATTAGTTTAGGTTCAGCGTTTAGTTGTTAGGCATAAAACGGTTCTGATGTCACATCATCTCAAAATTGCAGTAATTACGACATGGCATAAACATAGCAATAAACATGACTAATGAGAGGACAGTTTATTCACTTGGCGACTTCCATTAGAAGTTTTTGGTCTGTTTAGAAATGGAGCCTTGTGAAAGCTAATCGAGCCAACAAGAAATTGCAAAATAAAGGGCTTTCGTATGGAGGAATTTTTTTTATAGTACCTATAACTAATGACAGAAGTATCTGCTTTTTTGGCATGTCCGCACATGGCAGGAACTAATGTAGGAACCCCTTTTGGAGGGGACTAAATTAACTTCAAAGTAGTGTCTAACCTAGCACAATAGGAACTACCACACATGACAATGTATATTAATTAGCCGAAAGTGTTCCATACGAATAATAAACTATTTTTAACAAACCATTTACACGCTCCACGAAAACAGCAGTAGATAAACCGACAGAAATTTCCGGGCACTTTTCCATCTGCCAGCGGTTGGAATGTTGGAAGTAAATTAGTGTACAAGTATATTAGCGTGGAGCACAGACAAAAGGTGAATTAGCTACGGCGAGGTTTAGAACAACATGCCTATCAAATTTTTTGTGCTGTTTTGTATTGCTTTTCTATATCCTCTTCAACTACTGTACATTGCAAGTGTGCTTATTGCCACCTAGTGGACACTTCTGTCTCCTCGGACACAAATATTTGGCTTTGTGTGGCGTCTGCGAACACTCCCTACGATAAAAATGATGTCGAATGGACTGTGCACAGAACATGGATGTCGAAAATATACTTTAGCTTTTGCTCACTACCAACTTGGGTTATCTAAGAGCAATTACGGGTGGTGTGAACGCAGCCAGGAAAATGGCCCTCAGGATAGTTCCTATACACACATTTCGGTAACTACCCATTGCGAAATCCCCTATCGTAACGGTTCAATCAAACAAAACAAGTGTGAAAATGCCCTACGACGAGCCACACTGTAATTGGTTACCCGCTCTGGAAAATCTTCAAGAGTAACTGGAATAACAGTCAGGCTGGATCGCCTATGGTTTATCATGTACCCCATGTTACTCTGTACATGTCTGCCTTAAAAGTGGTCAACAGACCAGTGATGTGACTCCTGTCAGCTCTCTCCATCCCTTTAACCTGATGCGACTGGAACAAAAAAATCTCTCCTCCTCTCTCAGGACCCGTAAGCTGCCCTCTCGATGGCCTGACTTCTTCATCTCTGACCTATTTATTCACGTTAAAGCGAAAGCACTGCAACAGTCAGTTGACTTCATTGTATTAGCCGTCATAGCTATAAGTGAAACAACTCTATACACGCCTGTGACAGTTACTAGCATTGTAAAACGCAACTGGTTTTTTGTTTATTTATCAGGTGGGAGATATTAATAAGACAAACATTCATTGCAGCTGTTTAGTAATGTAGTTGTACATATGGTGATTTTATACAAGTTTGAACTGCTTACATATTCTTCCCACTATGAGGAAAATAAAATGGAAAAAAGAAGGGATAGTTCACCCAAAAAGGTTAAGTTCCCATTGATTTCAGTTGTATTTCTTGTCTATACAATAGAAGTCAATGAGAACTGAAACACAAGGGGGGGAGTAATTGATTCTTTTTGGGTGAACTATGTCTATATTCATGTTGGACGTTTTAGATTATACATCACAACCTGAACTTAAACAAGCATATTATCATATATTATGATGAGCTCATTCACCCCATCTTTTAGATGATTTAAAAAAAATGTTTTATCAGATTCTCATCTCATTGCTGTGAGTGACTTCAGGAACTTCACCCACTTTGTGCTTTTTCCTGTCAATGAAGTGGGAGGTTTTTCAGACTCTTGGTGTTTCGCTCAGTTCTGGGTTACTGGGTGTCATATCTACACCATAGATAGTTGTTCTATGATTTCTGTTTGTGTGTATGATAGGTGGGTGGAGGTGTTTGCTCTTTTTTTAAAAGGTAAATATGAGTAATATACTTGTGAAAACATTTATGTGCATCTGTGTTGCGCATCCTTAAATCATGGCAAATTATATAGTCAAGCTGTAATTTTTGAAGGTTTATTTTTACTGTGTAATATTTTGACTATTTATTTTGATTTTTTATTATTATTAAGTACACAGACAAATTCAAGGTGAAAATTACAAAACTACAGATTTGATAAAAATGATTAATGGAGGGTACTGAGTTTATAGATGCTTTTTCTTTTAGTTGGTTCTTTATATTTGTTTGAATCATGATCATTTGTACAAAGCTGATTTTATCCTTTTTTTTTATTTTACTGTTATCTTTTTTTATTTAGTCTCTGTTTCCATTAGCTTCATGCATGAAACAGTGGCTCCGATGCCTTGATTAACTAATAACTGATTAGTCTTTCAGTTTCTTTTGGGGATATTGTATCAATGAGTGTACATTTAATAAGTGTAAATTATGTTTTCATTATTTTATAAAAAATATATATTAAAATATTTCATAATGATACCAGTATTGATCATTATTTTATCTATCTATCTATCTATCTATCTATCTATCTATCTATCTACCTACCTACCTACCTACCTACCTACCTACCTACCTACCTACCTA
>CAIGQV010018227.1:23320343-23351870 GCA_903798115.1 Danio jaintianensis | reverse complement strand
TATATACCTGTATTATTGGATATACCTATATATCTCATTTAATATTTGTAGTGTTTATTGCAATTATGCTGCAAAAACAACTGGTTCTGAATTCAATGGGAACCCAAAGGGAACCTTTTCGATTTTCAGCAACATGACCAATCTATTCATTGTTAGTAGTATTGCTGAGAATCAGAAATGGAAAACAAAACTAAAATAAAAAAAAGCTTAAATTCTAAATATTCTTCATTTCTTACAGTGAATTATAGTGTCCTATTGTGTTCTAGTCATTGACAGCATTTCTGAAAGAAATCTTTTCTAAAGCCTCATTTCTAAATCATTTCCTGAAAAAGACCGAAAGCTTAAGGACTAATGTTTCATAATAAAGAGCAAATTGTGCTCTTTGTGTGTAACCAAGGCTTTCTCTGTGTTTGTTCATTCTTGAGCTGCCACAGAGAATGCTGGGGAATATGGTTTGGTTTTACATCAAAAAATTAGGCCATATTTATGTCATCTTTTTCTTGAAAGTCCCATATCGAGAGGATTATTTATTCATTACTGTGTGTGTGTGTGTGTGTGTGTGTGTGTGTATTTGTTTGTGTCTAAAAAAAACTTGTCTGTTTAAATAACAGAATATGGAGATTATGTACGGGGCAGGACGGTGGCGCAGTGGGTAGCACGATCGCCTCACAGCAAGAAGGTCGCTGGTTCGAGCCCCAGCTGGGTCAGTTGGCATTTCTGTGTGGAGTTTGCATGTTCTCCCTGTGTTTGCGTGGGTTTCCTCCGGGTGCTCCGGTTTCCCCCACAGTCCAAAGACATGCGCTATAGGTGAATTGGGTAAGCTAAATTGGCCGTAGTGTATGTGTGAATGCAAGAGTGTATTGCAGTGGGTTGCGGCTGGAAGGGCATCTGCTGCGTAGAACATATGCTGAATGAGTTGGCGGTTCATTCCGCTGTGGCGACCCCTGATTAATAAAGGGACTAAACCAAAAAGAAAATGAATGAATGAATAAATGGAGATTATGTACATTGGCTCTCTCTGCTGGTCATATACAAATGAAGACAGCTAATGTTGGATCATTTTACATTGTGTATTCTTCGTCTTTAAAATCTCACATTAGGTAATGTATTCTGGACAATATGAATAAACAGTAATAATTGGTTTATTTATACAAATTAGTGGTGTAATCTTATGGCTTTTGAGTCATAGATCAGACCATTTTTCAGCTCAGAAAAAGGGGAGAAGACAAATGTAATTTGCTTTCCATTTATAACAAAAACAGTAATGCAAGAAACGTTTGGTTTTAACAACCAAAACTTAGAACCTGTCATTTTAATAAAAAATTAAATCAAGAAATAACCAATTAAATTATAATAATAATAATAAAATGATCTTCTGTACTGTTGCTGATAATTTCAATTTAAAATGTTCAATTTTCTTCATTTAACAGGGACAATGGTCATTAATGTAACTGTAAATATGTCAAGAGTCAGCCACAGGGGCTAATTTTCATCTGTTGTCCCCTGCCAGATTTGAAAGAAGGCAACCTTAAATCAAAAACACATTATTACACATACAATATCACTGTAAAATGACATACAACTAAATCTAAAAATATATATAATTTCATAAAAAGAAGAAAAAAGTATTACACTATTACAAATTTGATCCACTTTTAGCCATTTCTTTTACTTATATTTAAATGTTGAGTAATTTGTAAAACCCCTCAATTCAATTGGAAGTGTATTCCAGAAATGAATGGCTCTAACTGAGAAGACTAATCTGCACAGCACAGTCATTACTAGTAATAGATTGTGTTGCTCTGCCGTTATTATTCTTCTGTGTCACAAACTTACATAATGGAGGTAGAGCATAATCATTTACAGTTTTTAAAATCATTCAAGCATTGGCCAAATATTTAATATTATCAAAGCTCAATAAATAATGTGTTTGTATTATATTACAGTGATGATACCTAATAGCCTTCTGATCAAATACTTTAAGTGTCTGTTTGTAAAGTGATTCAACTGATTTTAGAACTGGCTTGTGACCAATAGTAAGACAATATGTAATATGAGAAAAAAATCATGAAATGCATAAACAGTTTTGCTGCTTCTACTGTCAAATAAGGTTGTATATGCCTAAAGTTGGCCAAATTAAATTGAACACTTTTGGTGATCTTTTTTCATGCTTTTGGCATGTCAATTGAGAACCTAAAATTAGTCCTAAATATTTCAAATCAGAGACAACCCTGAGCTGTTCTCCTTTAACAAATACATCAGGAGGAAAAAACAAACAAACATACAAACAGTTTTACTTTTGTATTCAAGTTAAGACATGAGTCACACAACCAATCAGAAACATGTACCAATACCTCGGTTAAGTAATTTGCTGCCTGTTGTTTGTTTTACGCATGCACATATAAAACGGTCTCATCAGCGTACATTTGAATACTAATAGCAGGACAGACTTGTGGGAGGTCATTTATGTATGAACTAAACAGGATAGAGCCCAAAATTGATCCTTGAGGAACTCCACAGTTACGAATTCTGTACACTGATTGACTATTTCCAAAATGCACACATCGTTTGTCAAATATGAAGTCATCCATTTAGCCTCTAAGGAAAATTTAAAAACTGTGAGCTTCGAGATGAATACCTCATGATTTACTGTGTCAAACACCTTTCTTAAATCTAAAAACACATTCATATTGTCAATAATATAACAATTAGCACATTCAGTTGAGTGATTAGATTAAAATCCAAACTGCATTGGATGTAAAGGGGTATGTCCCACATTCAAGTAAGCAATCAATTGTTGTGCTACCCATTACTACATGCCATTACTGGCAACTGCAGGCAGTGTACTTATCGGCCTATAGTTTTCTACATTTGTTTGGTTGTCAGCATTAAAAATCAGTGTCACTAGGGATGATTTCCAAATATCTGGGTATATACTTAGTGTAATTGAAAGATTAATTAAATGGGTGATGGGACCAACTAGTATATTCTTATGTTTTTAAAAATGCAGAATCTAATCCATAAGCATCCTTTGCTTTTGAAGCTCGAAAAATATAATGTATATAACGTCTGATTCAGATATTTCTTTTTTTTCGTCAATGTATGAATTTAATATTATAATCTTGTACGACAACACCATATTAGTCTCATTTTTAATTAATGTTCAATTTTTTAATTAATCATGTTTCATTACTAGATGTGTAATTTCTGAAGAATTATTCAGTGACACATTTTGATGACTGTTTGCCGCCATCTGTTGGTTAAACAATCTAACTGCTACAACTTTCATTTTGAGCATCAAGTTGCATTAAATGGTGATTTTAATCTTTACCATAAACATCAGTGTTTATATCAGAACTATAAACTGTTATCCCAGTGATTCTGTGTTATCTGATTGTTTGTAACTCAGAAATAATACTGTCTGAAAAGACTAAGGTCCAATCCCAATTATATTTTTGGGCTTCAAAATTTACCCCTAAGAAATGGGACAGCACCACAACACCTGCACACGTCATCATATGTCATTGCGATCTTCATATGAGATTGACGATGGCGACTGCTGTAGTTATTCCAGATGCATTATTTTTTGGTATTTATCTTCAGGAAATCACTGAAGGCAACGATATCATGTTATCATAACCATATAATGTGGCAATAAGATTGTAACTGTACTGTGCATTTACACCCTGGCCATATTCATCTACGTAAACACACGAAAACAACATTAACATTATACCAGACACTGTAAAAAGGTCATTCCCAGCCACTAGACTTTTCTGACAGGGTATTTGAGTGTCATCGAGTGACAGAATGTTGTGGGATTACTATACAGGAGTTATTATTAGGGATTATAGATAGCGGGTTTTATTTTAGCGTTTTTTTGTTTTGTTTTTTTAAAGCATGATGGTAAAACACGAACGTGGTTATGAATGTATTAAAACATATGCTTGTTTGTTGTAAAAATTCATAATAATGACAAAAAATACAAATTTGTGCAGCCATGCTGCCGCTGTAGATGGTATATTCTGGGAAATTTTTTTACCCCTTGGTTTCGAGTGTGGTCCTGAAAAATATCCGTTTCAACCCTTCCCCTTAGCCCTACACCTTCAAGCTAAAGAGAATTGGGGTAAGGGGAAGGGCTAAGGGGTAGAATTGGGATTGGGCCTAAATCTCTTTCTCTGTCAAACGCACATTTGAATGCAGCGCATCAAATGATTAATAAACATATGCAAATCACTATCTTTTATAATTTAGGTTGCATGGGTGTTTGAACTCAATCCCTAAAATCCATTGAAAAGATGGTAAAGCCACTGTGTAAATCATCAACTTCAAAAACGAATTGTAGCAGAAACATAATTTTAGACCTTTTTGCCTACATTTTAACTTCAAAACTTGCATACAATTTATTTTTCATACATTTTAAATATATATATTTCTTTAATTGAATGTTGGCTTTAATAATAAATAATAAATTAATTAATTCATGCTTTGTGTTTTGGGTTAACTAGTCTACAAATTAGCATAATTCAATTTGATGAATTTCATATTTTAGTCTTGTATAATTGAATTTATTCAAAGACCAGATTTAAAAAAAGATTGTTCGGTAAACCACAGATTAATAAAAAAAACGAAAATCTGAATTCTTTGTATTTTGCCCCCCTTGTACAGAATGAAACAGTGTAATATTTAAATATATGTATACACTGACCCATCATTTCTTTTGTACATTACACCTCCAGTGACTACCCAAAGTACGGTAAATTCAGAATGAATGCAGCAACTGAAAATTGTTGAACGTATTTAGCGCCTGCACCTTTAAGATGACGTTATACCTCGTACTAGAATGACATCACCATGGCGGAAGCGCGTGCGTGCACCCTGCAACGAGTCGACAGCCAGAATCCTGAATAAAAGACAACAGGAAAGAAGTCGTCCTTTATAACTTTCAACACGAGCAATTATTTCAAAACAATCTTTCGATTAACCAGCAGTCACTGGAGATTAACAACGCTACTGTTGACTTTATGGAGCAGTGGCTGAAGTCCAGATCAGGTGTTGACAGAAAGAGTTCATTCACTGACTGCTGGACTAACGTTAATAGACGCGGTTTACTGACTGCTGGCGGAGGAATAGAAACATGGCTCATTTTAATTAGTTTTTTCTAGATGTGCAGGGCTGCCAAGAACGTTCCTGAGAATACTTCAGTGCGTTTATATGGAAATGGGTCGTTTAAAATCAGAAAAGTAATGCTAGTAGTCAACTAAAGGTTGTTTCTGGTTCGTGTTTACGAGGCGGTTAAGGAGGACCAGACACACCTCAGGCTGAGCATTCGTGGAGAATACTTTTATTAAGTATTACCCGTTTTGTTAGCCTCGGAGATGTCGTTGGTGTTTTCTACTGCACGGTGACGTTAGCGTTGGCGGACAAAGTTGGCCGTTTGAAGTACTGACGTGTCCTTTGGCTGAGGCTGGACGGACACGCCTGTCGCAGTTTCTGCCCCGCATCAACGCCACGTCAAAATGTCAAGAGCGGGACGACGGTTTAAGGCTTTGCAGGCTAACAACGGGCAGGCGCTGGCCGGATGCGACCCGCGGAGAGGGCGGCGCGTGCGCGTGCTGCTGCTGCTCTGCCTGTGCGGCGCGCTGTCGCTGGCCATGATTTTGGCGCTGTACCTTTCAGCAGAGCCCAGCGGGTCACTACAGCCCCATCCTGCAGATCTCATCAAGGACAGGGTGAGCATCAAGCCATCTCAGACACCTACATGAGTAATCTAACAAGAGGGGGGTTCAATCTCATTGTAATGTGTGCTTGTTGTCCCAATAAAATGCTTGATTATTTTAGTCACAATTAAATTATTTATGATCTATTATTATTATAACGTTATGTTTTTAACTTAATACAGTAAATTTCCACCTAGTATTACCTTACAGCCCTCTCAATGTCCCCAGGAGCTCAGTTTGGAAACTCACGATTGACCCAAAGATGAAAAATGTGTGATTATTTACTCCTGAATTGTGAATTTTAATTATGATCAACATGTTGTTATTATTATTAATTAAACTTTACATTTAAAAGGTGTGTATTGAAAATAAAACTGATATCCAATAAAATATTAATATTAAATTAAAACAAAAACAACTTAGCACAATTTACTTAGTAACTCAATTTGTATTATTTTTATAGTTATTTACTCCTCTCTGTTATATAACACTATCGCTGTTTTCTATTTCTGTTATTTCATATTTTTGAATCTTGGTTAAAAAAAATAGAAATTAACTAAGTAAAATCTTATATATAAAATATTACTTGTTAATAAAAACTATAATATCACATCAGGAGATATTTACTCTCAGTATCAGGAAAAAAACCAAATGAGGATGGATGATGTCATGCTTCAAAATTGCCAAATATCCTAAAATATATAAACTGTGCATTATTGTCATTAAATATTGCATGCAAAGACTACGCACAAGTTGTATGTTATCATTTTCACCTTCACAGGCCACGCTGCTTTATTTTCAGTCTGCGGTTTAAGCTGAACTGAGATCTGTCAAGAAGAGGACCAGGCATTCTTTTAAACCATAATAAATATGATCATATGTATTGTTCACTTCTGTTTTTTCAATCCGCAGCTCTCTCATAAGCCAAATAAATACTCTGTGGCACAAGCAAAGAAGCTAGCAGGACAGGTGGATGGGCATCGGCTCTGGGAGACTTACTTGCGGCCCCTGCTAATTGAGCGAGTGCCCGGGACAACAGGCAGTCAGATCATACGACAGGTAATGAGTCTGGTCTTCCACTGCTACAATCTCCAATCTCAGCGTGAATGTACACTGTTGTCCTGTATTCTAAAATACAGCTATGGGGAAAAAAAAAAGACTAATTGAAAATGATCAATTTCTCTGCATTTCCTCTATTTATTAGGTATGGGTTTTGAGAAGTTTTAATTATTCCTGCAAATAATGCTTTCTTGACTCCTCTGAAGTAAAAATATTGTTATTGTGCCGTTTAAATGAATATGAATATCTCATGTCATGACGCTTGTTTTGTTATTCTGTTATTGACAGTGTTTCTGTTTTAAAATTTGTAAGAAATCTCATCAGTCCTTTACGGATTATAATAAGCAGAAAAAGATGCCATGTTTTTAGACATGTTTATATTAATTATTAGACAACATAATATTAATGTTTTGACTTCAGAAGAGTTGAGAAATATATTTTTGGTTGAATATATTGTGAGTTTCAATCACAAGAGAATCATCAAGTGAAAACATTAGATTTCCTGAAAATAAAAATAAAATCTTTACGTGAACTGGAAGTTGCTGCAGACCTTTATTACAGTATGATAAGGTATTTCCAACTGAAACTAAATATTGAGGGCTTTATTTTTGCACTCTTCCTCTTGTCTTTCGCTAGCAGCAAACTAACGGTTGGAGGAGTGTGGCTAAGCATATTTCATCCAAGCCATCAAACTGACGTCATCAGATATGCACTGCTGTTCCAGAGCAGAAGCAAATGGTCAGAATATGATTAAAGATTGCCCAGATATATATTTTTTTTTTCAGTGGATTAACTTGCAGGGATTAATTGTTCATTTTAAAACAGACAATCTTAATGAAAAGTCTATAATATTGGTTAAAATTCTAGTAGTGTAAACAAACACCCTTTTTATCCTGTCTAAAACACATATCAGTCATGTATCTCCTGATATGCTAATGAGATGCTGCTCTCCTGCCCCTCTCTGAGGTTGTGTTTTAACCTGCCGATCATACTTGAGGAGCTAAACCAGCACACCACACACTGCGTTCAATCAAACCTCAAGCTTCTGCTGACTTTTGTCTGAATGACTGACATGAAGAAGAGTTTAAAGCCATTTCCCCATTATGATGACAAAATGTGAATTCGCTCCGGACTGTCTCCTGTGCATATAATCATTGCTTGTAGTTCATCATTGCTTGATATTGCAGCCCGCCATTATTAATGTAAAACGTATTTAAACAAATATCTGTACATATCAAAAGTAAAACTGTTGCATTTACCAAATGCTCAGCTGCCGTTTCTGTGGTTAGTGTGTGAAACCAACAACACCATGCTGGCAAACACAGCTCTGCACATTTTAGCATGAACTCAAACTGACATTTGCTAACTGTAACCAAACATAACAAACACAAATGATTTAGAAAAAATGTACTTGCATCTTTCAGACAAATTGTAGGTACAGCTGCATTCTTTACATGTAATATTGATGTGAGTCCAGCTTCGTATTATAGTATGTCTACTGTACAAACATTTTGCCCACTCTTTCTGGTACATTCCTTTCATATAAAAAAACGAATTCATGTAGGCTATGTAGGACTAATTTAAAGGCAATATTGTTAGCTGCTTTGCTATCTGTTTACAAAAAGAGGTGGGGGAGTGAGTGAGTCCATAGTTTGCTTGGAAACGGGTACATGTGAAGAAGTAGCTGGTTACATATAAACCGGCACAAAATTCAAACAGGTCAATCAAGGCAAATAAATACACTCAGACAATTTATTTAAAAAAAAACAAGATGCAGGTTTTAACTTAACACAAAAAAATCTACAAAAGTGAAAATATAATCTGATGTCACCTTTAAAAAAATCAAGTAAATCCAGACAAACTGAGGTTTTTTTAAGTGGCCTCTTATTTGTTTGTTTTTTCCTGTATATGCAGGTTTGCAGTAGCTGTCTGCCAATAAACATGCAGTAAAGTAAACTAATCTTCTCTAACCTCTCTCAACCACAGCATATCTTGTCTCAGCTGCGTTCGCTGTCAGCTGGATGGACGCTGGAGGAGAATGCCTTTGTTTCATCCACCCCTAAGGGTGATGTGACCTTCACCAATCTGCTGGCAGTTCTGGACCCCTCGGCTCCTCGCAGGCTCCTCTTAGCATGTCACCATGACTCCAAGATCATACCAGCAGACCCCAAGAACTCCAAGCGCGTGTTTGTGGGTGCCAGTGATTCAGCCGTACCCTGTGCCATGATCTTAGAGCTAGCCTCCGCTCTGGATAAACAACTTAAAGCTCTCAAACAGCAGGTAAGCAACTCTTTCTACAAAATCATCAGGAAAAAGATTCTTCTCAGAAACATTTGAGGATGTTTTGAAGAAGAATGAGCTGCATCTCAGAGCAGATTATCCTGAATCAATTTGATCTTTGTGCAAAATTAGGGATGCTAACTATTAGCCTTATTATTATTATTATTTTTTTTTACGTAAGAGGTGACGCAGACACTGGAACATAATTTTTTCTAGACATCTGGTCTCATTCACTTTCATTTCATTCATTCATTCATTTTCTTTAGTCTTAGTCCCTTATTTATCAGGGGTCGCAACGGATGCCCTTCCAGCCACAACCCAGTACTGGAAAACTACGACAATTTAGTTTATCCTATTCACCTATATCACATGTCTTTGGACTGTGGGGGAAACCGGAGAACGCGGAGGAAACCCACACGAACATGGGGAGAACATGCAAACTTCACATAGAAATGCCAACTGACCCAGCCAGGACTCGAACCAGCAACCTTCTTGCTGTGAGGTGACAGTGCTAACCACTGAGCCACCGTGCCACCCACTCACTTCCATTTATTTTTAGCTATAAAAAACAGCTTGTTATGCTGCTTGATGTTGCAAACTGTTGTTTTATTAATTGATTTTTATGTATTGTAATAAACTTGTTTTTAGAGCAAGTAGTTTATTGCTGTTTCTATCCATTTCTAGAAATTTCCGCCATAGAATTGCAATTGCAGAAAGTGCTCTCTCCTCATTGCAGAATAAGGTGACTTAAGTGACAATTGGTTAATTGTCTATAATCCTTTAAACGAATACACCTTAACGATGGTCGATTAAGCATGAAAGTCATTTATGTGCATAGTCTGTGAGACTTACGGTTTATGTTTGTTACAAACAGTTGTGTTGCATTGTGATTGTGTACGGTAATATCAGTTTGCCAGTTGTGACCCTGGACCAGTATTTAGTTGCATGGGTATATTTTTGGGGAAAAAAGCCAAAAATGCATTGTATGAGTCAAAATTGTTTATTTTATGCCAAAAACCATTTGAATTTTATGCGGATTATTCTCCATGAAGACATTTAGTAAATTCCCTTCCATACGTATATCAGCCTAATTTTTGATTAGTAATATGCTAGGAACTTCATTTTGGACAATTTTAAAGGTGATTTTTCTCAATATTTAGATTTTTTTTTTTTAACCCTCAGTTTCCATATTTTCCTAAAGTTGCATCTCGGTCAAATATTATCCTATCCTAACAAACCATACTTCAGTAGAAAGCTTATTCATCCATCTTTCAGATGATTTATAAATCTTAATTTCCAAAAACTGACCCTTATGACATTTTGTGGTCATGATTTATAATGACATCTACCTCAACTGGTACATTTATACTCCTGAAACTCATGTAATGTACAAATATAGAAGATTTATCAACACGTTATGTAAAGACAGATGAATATGGCTAATAACTAAATAATTAACATTCATGACTAAATGTTGGCCTTTTCACATTCTCCAGATTTTTCCTACTATGTGCAATATACTGTGCAGCGTGCACATCTGGAGAAAATATCACACAGTAACAAAAACTCTTTGCTAACTTATATTTTGTATAAATGTGAAAATATGTAATGGTTCTATTAAATTATAAATCACTGATTCTTTTTACAATCCTGCAAAGCCACTGTGACACTGAAGTAGATGCATCTTGTATTATTAAGGTTAATGATGAATTGATTCATTTAAATGACAATCGATCATGGGAATTTATGGCAGTTGACATCCCTTTCCACTCATCACAGTTTATCCACATGTGTTTCTCTGCAGAGGTCTGCGGTGACACTGCAGCTGGTGTTTTTTGATGGAGAGGAGGCGTTTGAGGAATGGACAGACACAGACTCTCTCTATGGCTCTCGTCATCTGGCTGAACTAATGTCTCGTACTCCCCACCCTGCTGGATCCACCAAAACTTCTCTTCAGTCAGTGGTGAGGATTTGTGTGTGCTGGAATCAGTCTAAACACCAAAATATAATTATGTTTATGTGTACTTTAGTCTACACACACACAGTTGAATGCAGTGTTTCACTGTATGCTCCATTTGATGGTATGTGCGCTAGATAGATTAATCTTTGTCCAGTGTTGGCAGCTTTTTGCTCCAAATATATACATATTTTAATGTCCTTACACAAGAAGTCATCAACAAGAATATCAATTCTTTTTTTTGTTTGTTTGTTTCTTCTTGTTTCTTATTTTCAGACTGTGAAATGAGATATTGGTTCAGTGTTAACGACTTGTGCTCAAACTATTTAGTTCAAACACAGTTTGAAGCACATTTGTGAGCTATAATTTGTATTATATGCATACTTAAGATACACATAAACACATTGATAGAAAGATTATTAAAAACATTAAAAAACATTAACATTAAAAACATATTAGAAACATTATTTTAAATATTTCTAAAAATAGATACATCAGCTTCAAATTAATTATTTTCATATTTGAAAACCTGATTTCAATGGCAATTTGAACATGAAATTATGAATATTTTAAAGAAACAATTGTTTTATCCTTCCATTTCTATTTTATTTGTGTTGTTGTTGTTTTATTTACTGTTTAATAGTACTTGTAATACTTTTTACTTTAATAGCAGTGTTATGTACAGTAGTACATCAGCCACCTTTGTTATAAAAAATACTTTGTAATAACTGATTTATTCATATAAATGTGTGTATATGTATGTATTCCACACACACACATATAACACACACTTATATATTTTACTTTTCAATAGTAAAAGTACAGTAATATGTAAAAACAATTTTACTATAATATATTTTATTTCAATATTATTTTAAGTAATTGTCTGACATTAAAAAAATATATATTTAAAAAATCCAGTATTTATTAATAACCTGCATATATACATGTATCATTTCCTAATATAGATACTTTCTATTTTCCAGGACCTGTTAGTCCTTTTGGACCTGCTTGGTGGCCCAGAACCACTGATTGTCAATCATTTTGATAACACTGCAAGATGGTTTGACCGACTGATCGCTGCAGGTATACATTTAAAAGAACACTGATTGAGCTTGTGTCTACAAACACAACAACTGTACAGTGCTCAAACCCTCTGTTTGACTTTCAGAGAAGAGACTCCACAAACAGGGCTTGCTGACGTCTCACCCATCAGAACAGAGTTACTTTAGGAAGGATTTTTATCTTGGGCCAGTGCAGGATGACCACATTCCATTCTTAAACAGAGGTGTGTAAACAATCATTGCACTAGTGTATTTTATGTATTAGTGTATCGATGTAACTTAATATAATTTTGACACATTTCCACACAATATAATGACGTTATTAACTTTTTTTTTTTGTTATATAACTTATACTAACTAAATTAATTTTGAACCAATGTGTTTAAATCACTGTCGTTTGAATTATCTTGTGAATTTCACTTGAACACAGTTGACTCATGAGCATCTTAATAATGAGCAACATAATAATAACATCATTTGAACAACCAGAATGTTCTGTTAAATATTGCAGTTCAATGTAACAACAATTTTAATAACATTTTTTTATTTTTTTAAATATATATATATATATATATGTAACTAATGGGCAGGAAAAAATGACTGATCTTACAACTGGCATTAGTACTGTTATTGGTCACTAAGTGAAGTACCAATCATTATAGTTGTTAAAGGGTTGTATTCACCCAAAAATGACATTTCTTTCATTAATTACTCACCCTCATATTGTTTCAAACTCCCGAGACCTTTGTTAATCTTCAGAACACAAATTAAGATCTTTTAGATGAAATCCGAGATCTCTCGCTTATCCTCCATAGATAACAATAGTCCTAAGACATTCAAAGAAATGTGAAGAAAAAAAAAGCGAAGCCACCGCACCACCAACATTGGTATTCCCTACTATACTCAGGCTTTCTATTGAATTAATATGATTTTAATAAGAAAACATTGCCTAACAAGACAATTTGTTTGCGTCTGAAACCTCCATGTGTACTGTCCTACTACACAAATGTCCATAAACATGAAATTATTATTTATTTTAATCGGGAAGCTTTTCTGCTATCATTAAAAAAGCTCTAATATTGAGAAGAGGATTAAGCACAACACAAATAGCATGTCTCAGTTCTTGGTTAACATGTTCCAATCCAGAAGTTTGATTTTTGACTAAATAAATACTTTATATGTGCAAAACGTTTTTTTAGCACTAGGTCAATGATTTGCATGAAAATCCAACTCTGTAAATAACTCTGAATGCAGAAATTTCATCACACCCATCCTTAAAATAGACAATGTATTTTTTAGATAATATATTACAAAATTCTTTGTTGTAAAGCAAATGGATCTGAGGAGATAAATTTGCTCTGTTTGTGGCCCTGAACCAGGTGTCCCCGTGCTGCACTTGATCCCCACACCGTTTCCTGTGTTCTGGCACACACTGGATGATGTAGAGGAGAGGATGCACAGGCCCACGGTGGAAAACCTCACTAGAATCCTGGCCATCTTCGTGGCCGAGTACCTGAGCCTCTAAACGTGCTGTAATGATGATTCTACAGCAGATGTTTAGTCACACAACCATGTGCTGAATGTAGGAGCTACTGTAGATGATGATGATGATAATAATAATAATAGAGCCATAGTTCAAAATGACCAAAGAGAGACACAGCGTAACGATGTGTTTATTTGAAGTGTGAATGGTACATGCTGATGATATTCATATATTTTTTCTGCTGAAAAGAGCCATATGTCATAATAGGACAAACACTCATGTTACGGCAGCTGTAAAAGGCCTAATCTCATCCTTAAAGAGACTGTTAGACCATCATTTTGTGCTTCGTTTGACTTGAGTGAGTCAAGATGAGTTTTTTTTTTTATTGTTCATTAATCATACTTTGCAAAGTATGTGCTGATAAACTACATTATAAATGCATTTGCATTGAAACTGCATTCAGGAAAGCCAGTGGTGCTGCACTTTACATGAAGGTCAGTACACGAGAGATTAAGACACGCTTGTTTTAAGAATCTGTGAGTAGCATTTCATGTGATTTGAGAGAGAAATAGAGCTTCTTTTGTACATTCCTTAGCCAATGAGCTGTTACCACTTTAAACCAAAAGACCAAGTGAAGGGTCTGATGGATATTCTTAATAAACTTAAGGAAACACTGGAAATGAGTCTATTGAATTTAATCATTCTAAAAAAAATACACTGATAATTAGCCCTTTGTTGTGTTAAACAGATGTGCTGCAGATTACACATTACAAAAGCAGTGGCAGATCTTGTGTGTGTTGTTATGCATCTACATTACATTTACATTTAGCAAACGCTTTTGTCCAAAGAGGCATTCAGCGATTCAACAAGAAGAGGCAATACTCACAAGAAGGGCTAGTTATACAAAGGAACTGTTAGTGCTCAGAGAATTAAGTGCAGGAGTAAGGAGGGTAGAGTGTTGTTGTGTGTTTTTTTTTTTTTCTTTCTTTCTTTTATAGAGAGAAGAGTGTTTCTACGGGTGGTTTGTCAAGCCCACTCACTGCAAAATTGATTGAAACAGATTACCGGAATGATTGGAGAGAATGGGAAAATGAGGAAGATGTCTGTAACTAAAAATAAAACACAACAAGGTCAACAAGTTACAAAGTGACTTTATATACATATAAAGGATATTAAATTTCGAATTATGGGTCACAGGGGGAAATATTGCTCCATCCTCATTAAGCATAAGAAAAATATATGTAAAAACAAACAAACAAAATACACTTATTCTGACATGTACTTACTAAAACATAGAACCAGTGCTTACACTAAAATAAAATAAAAAATGTAACTATATACTTTCTAAATGTAAGAAGTTAAAATGCTCTTGCTGACAGAAAGGTAAAATCTAGTTTGGGGCTGCACTGTGATCCTAAAATATTTTGAGTATATTAACTATTATTACACTGAGAGACATTTTAGTGGATGTCTTCAGTAAGTTAAGTCAAGTTTATTTATATAGCGCTTTTCACAATGTAGATTGTGTCAAAGCAGCTTAACATAGTTCTAGCAAAGTCCAGATTTCAGAGTTGAAGTTCAGTTCAGTAAGCCGTTCAAATATACACAACAGCCTTTATTTTGGACTCATAAAAATGGAATTAAACAGAACGCATTTTAATATATGGGAAATAATAGAAATGTAGACCTGTAGTACAACTTTCTTTACTGGATTCTTGAAAACCCATTGTGGTCCTTGACTTATAAAATGCCATTCATTGTCGATTGTGCTGGTGCTGTTTCAGTTTTAAGAGTTCCCGAGTGATCTTTTAATGAAATTGTATTGTCATTTAGTAGGGATGAATGATATTGGAAAAATTTGACATTGCCATATTTTGAATACAGTTTCACCAGATAACTCGAATAGCTCTATTTGGAAAGAATTCTCTAATTTAGATTGATTGGGATGATTTGGTAGGGACGTGAATCGTGTATAAAATATAATAAAAAAAATTACAAGCACAGGTATATGGAATAGAGCAAAGATGGAAATGAAATAAACAGTTCTTTATGGTTTTCTGGGGAGTCTAACAGTATTCGGGTACAGAAATTGAATATTCAGATTTAAAATAGCTCTGTATTGTCTTCATTGTATAAATAATTCATTAAAATATATCTTTATTCTAAACGGTACACTTTCTTGTGCCTGAATACTTAAAACTTGAAATGCTTACATAGTCATAGGCCTTAAAAGACACATAAATGATACAAATGTACTCCATCAGGGTTAAACTCTACAGCAACTCCACAAATCTCATGTGTTCTGAACTGTGGCTCTTGGTCAACTATAATCCAACATATAAAATCAACACTGCAGATCCTGTGATGTGACTATTGCAAATGCATGATATATTGGGCAGCCCTATCAGGTATTCGGGAACATTATTCTAATTCTGCACAAACATTCTTGTAGCACATTCAGATTGCTATTGTTTGACCTGTGTTCCAGTGCACTTAGTAGTGTGCAGGCCCCAGATGGCGGAGAGGAGGCGGGTGGGCAGAGAGCTGCTGGGAGCAGGAGAACAGTGTTCTGGGGCTTCCTGGAGGAGAAATCTCCTCATCTGAACTCAGGAACGCTCCTGATGAATTTCTGCTGGAACAAACAGTACAAAATCTCAAACGTCATACTGAGGTCAATTAACAATATAAATAGATTACAGAAGTTTTCATTCTTGTAGTAGTAAAATGATTTCATTTTTATGTGTGTTGACACATCCAGCAGAGGGCAGCCTGCAACCAAGGAACGAAGACAACAGACCATAACAAAAGAACATCACTTTCTTACACACAGGAAGGCTCTTTAAAAACTGTATCTCCCAACCGTTTAGATTCTTGTCCATAACAATATTTATAGGCCCCATCAAAAGTTTTTTGTAATTTAATTTTTGTAATTTCAGCAATGTTTTTACACGTAAATAAAATACAAGAGCACACGTATAACGTGGAGACCTCTATTAGCTGTTTGTGTTTACATCTATGCTCATCTACAATACATCTATTGGACGTCTCCTGTCAGATGGTAAATAGACGTTTATGTATTTAAGATGTTTTAAAATGTTTGTAAAACAGACCTTAAAGATGCCATTTTTTATACACAGCAGATATTCTCCACCAATGCTCTTTAAAATATTTGTTTTTACACGTTTGATATCTGGGTGGTATTTGTATTAATTCTGGTAATCGACATGCAAAACAATGACCATTATTATTTTTGTTATGGAGAAATAGGCTATATACATTTAACTGGTGGCTGTTATGCGAAATTGATCATAAACGTCAGTAAATATGCTATGTTGTGTATTTAGCAAACTAGCTACTCTAATTAGCTGACTGACAAGTTTATGGGCAAGGGATTGATTTTTTGAATCATTAGCTACAAGATTATGACATAATACAGATTTCGGTAAATTGTAAAGCAATCAATTACGTCCCATTAAAGAGCGCCAAAGCGGTTCATCCCGCTGTGGCGACCCCAGATTAATAAAGGGACTAAGCCGAAAAGAAAATGAATGAATGAAAGAGCGCCAAAGCCGTATTCTTTGAATTTCGTTGAAAAACTCCATTTAAAACATTTGCTTCTCATCAAAAGAAAAAGCTTAGAAAGCTAATGTGAATATAGGAATCACTCTGCCACGTTTTGACATTTCTAACCCATCGATCTTTGATGCAGCTGTTGGGGAGTTTGTCTTACCCTTGGCGGCTTGTCGCAGCTCTGTCCCGCTGGCGGCGGTTCTTGAACCAGTTGCTGACTTGTGTAGCAGTGAGTCCGGTGGCTGCAGCCAAATCTCGTTTTTCTCGTGGCGAGGGATACGGCTTTCTGCAGTACCACTCTCTTAACACACTTCGAGACTTTTCCTGTCAGCAAAAATACATACAAAAGCTTTTGCCGTCTTCCAAGAGGACTATTTTGAGACAACATCAGGTAGGCCTAACTTAAATCTGTGATTCATATGCAGGATTCAGAGCACATAGCCTACTGCTTACAGTTTCTTTTACAGTCGCTGTAGGACCCGTTTTTCAAATAACTTTTCCAAATCTCTTCAGAGAGTTCTTACTTTAAGTTTAGGACATGTGTAAATTTCACATTAGGCCTGCTAATTCTTTCATAATTCTAGCAAAAAAGCAAAAACAAAATTTGCCTTTAAAACAGCATCAAAACACTATAGGGGCATTACACAGATTTCTTGCCAAAATAATAATATAGTTTAGAATTTACTAGGACTACAGTAAAGCCCTTCTACGACCCATATTGTCAAAAATAAATAAATAAATAAATATATATATATATATATATATATGTTGTCTTTTTAGATAATGCAGTGTTCATAAATAAATTGTTTTGATAGTAATTTAGACCACATTTAAATAATGGTACTGTATTGCTACAATAATGTTACAAATGTTAATCTTATTCAGTTTTGTATTTTGGTAGGCTTTATATTTGTTAACTAAACATTTTGGAAAAGTAAGTGAAGGTGCATTTTAGCCTGTGGATACACAAAATAAATTTGGTGTAGAAACAATACGTTTTGCAAAGAAATGGCAAGTAATTATTATAAATTAATACAATCTAAATAATATTTATAAAACATCCTCTAATAATCTTTGTGTTATTTATATCTTCTTTTTTTTAAAAGTGCATATAGTTTTGGTTGTGGTTGGAGTGAGAACATAATTAATGTAACTGATACATATTTAGTATTAAGTCATTAAAGGGCTAGTTGACCCAAAACTGCCAATTTTGTCATCATTTACTTGTTTCAAACCTTTGTTTCTTTCTTCCATTAAGCAAAAAAGTTATTTTGAAGAAAACTGGAAACCTGTAATCATTGACTATAGTTAGTTACAGTTACAGGTTTCCAGCTTTCTTCAAAATATCTTAAGTCTTCAACAGAATAAAGAAACTCATAAAGGTTTGGAACCACTTGAGTCAGTGCATTTTCATTTTGGGGTGAACCATCTTTACTGATAACAAACACTCCTCAGTTTGCATGGGTGTCAAAACCTATTCCTGGAAATTGACCTCAACCCTAAACACACCTGAAACAATTAGTTATGGTCTTTAGGCTCAAACGGAACGTCCATGCAAATTTAAGCTCTGCAGAACGTTTAACCTCCAGGAGCACGATGTCCACCTGGACTGGTGGTCTAGCCCATAGACTACTGTTGCACTCACCTTTGTGAAGAGTTTTATAAAGTTAACTAATGTGCTACACAGATAAACACCTTGAAGCAGTAGCTGGTCTCCTCTCCATCCCAGATGGTGCGAGGAAGAGGGAACTTGCGGCGGATGCGATACTTCCCCACAGCCCCAAGAGGGCGGCCCCTCTGCAGTTCAGCCTCCATGTAGTGAGCCCGGAGCCACAGCTGCTGGAGGAGAGGGTGACTGCGTGGGGAAAACACGTTCCCCTCTAACAAGGCGTACAGCTCTGTAAAACGGCAGTGGTGGAAGGCGACTGCAGCCCGTGCCTTCAACACACTCTCCTGACTCTGGCCAAAACCCATATACATGTTGGATGACGTTGAAATGGAAGGTAAAGAGCATAAGAACGAAGACAAGCGATCCATGCTTCCACTTTGGAGAAGAACCTCACAAACACACGCCACCTGCTCTGGTGAGAAGCCCATCGCCATCACTGGACCAAAGATTGTGGAAGGTCCCACAAAATGATGAGGTGGAATTGTTCTCCAAGAAAGTTGTAAAATCAAATCAATCAAGTTATAGTCACACCAAGTTACAAAAGAGAACCCAAAAGAGAACGGAGACCTAGGAGAATCCAGTATTTGAGTCCATTTGGTGGCAAGCTTCTCAAGAATACATTTGCAGAAGAAGTGTGCGAAACCGAAGAACCTTCTGATGGGAATGCAATGTAGGAACTCTCAGGTGATGGAGATCCCACAATAGTCCTTTTTGTTCTCTGGTGACGTGTTAGCCAATAAGTGCAGCCGATGAGTGTATCAGTTGTTGTTTTTTTAGCTGGTTTTACCTTCTCTGGCCACAAAGACCCGCCCAGACAACTTGGTACATGCAGGTAATTGGAGAGCATAGGGGTTAAAAAAACAGACAGGCACCAGCACACACACATACACAAACCTCTCAGAGAGTGTTGTTTATATTTGTATCAATTACCTGGGGAAGATGTCAGGTGGACAAAGGAGTTTATTTAAATATGAAGGCAATCTTATTTCCTATTCAAATCAGGGTTCCAGCATTTGTTAGACAATTTGGTTAAAGATGGCATGGCAGAAATGTATACAGTATATTTATGCAAGTAATGATGTGAAGGAGAACCACGGGTGGTTTGCTGTTGGTGGGGGAAAACAGGTTTTTTTTTTTTTTCACAAAATATTTGAGACAAAGAACATTTAGATAGCATTATATATGTTTATTACATATCACAAAATGGAATATAAAAAATAAAATAACTATAAGGTACAAAACACACCTTTATAAAAAGAGATGCTGTTTACAATTAGGACAAAAACTCCCTTTACTAAATGAAATGATCAAAAAAACGTCTTTGGTTTGATCAGCTGCATATTTTTTTGTTTGTACGTGAATGTGAAGTGAAAGTATTAAAAAGTGAACAGAACAAACATATATAATTCGGATGACTAAAATACATGTGCATTAACATAGTAATCATTACATTCTGGAAGAGTAATAGCATTACTCAGGGACAAACTCATACACACACATACATGCACGCGCACAGCCATTCCCTTACTTTCCAAAAAGTTAAAACATTGTCCAGGTGCTTGAAAGAAAGAAAAAAAAAAAAACTTTGGCAAGTCAATGGAACAATTCAAATGTAACATACATGTGTAAAATACAAACACTTTCATAAAAATCTATGAAATATAGAAGACGCTACACAAAGAATATCTCTTGTGTTATATTACAAAACAGAGTGTAAACCTAAGCTACAAAGAGAGAAAAAAACTTTAAAGATTATCATAGAATGACCCCAAAATGATTGATAAATGCATGAAATATTGTTAAACTAGTAAAAACTGATGTACAAAGGTATCATTCAGGCTACTGTGCACATACAAATAAAGATATCGAAATCTCACAGGCCTAATATTCCACAAAAGCCTTAAATGTGTAGTTGAATGGTTTAAAATAGCACCAGATTTTGTAGGGTGGGGGGGGGGGGGAGTAAATGCTTCATGAATAAAAACGATAAAATGTGCAAAATATACAGAGATATACTCCGCATTAAACAAATAAGTCTGGTGGTGATAATGACCTGTGTTGAAAAAGTCATACTTTTTTGTAGCTTGGAATCACCTAGACTAAATTGCATTTGATTAAAATAAATGATAGATAAAGGCATTTTCTGTAGCTATGTAGAAATTCCACAGTTAAATGTATAACAGAAGTGATAAACAGGACAAGTAAAACAAGACAAAAACAAAAAGAAACATTTCACTGTATCAGTACATGGTGAATTTGTAGTGTAAGAAGTGGCTGTTTTCAACAGTAAACAAATCTTAAGGGTGCAGTTATCATGTGGAACAGTTGCATAGACAATTCAGTACTTCGATTCCCTTTAGATGATAGAACATAAGTTTATACACAGTTTCATGTTAAAGATTTGGAATGTGTGGGTCAGATCCATGAGTGGAAAACCAACAGAAATTTTCTCAGTCTCTTTTCTTTTTGGTCATACCAAAATGTACAGGGCTTCGATTGGTAGCTTCACCATCAAGAACATACTGCAAGATTATGTATACATTGACTAAAAACAACAGAAATAGTATGAGTGCTTCACTGCATGTTGCTTAATATGTTTAAAGTGAAACTATTAAAACAGCACCTGAACCACACAGGCAGTGATGATCTAGTACATCCAATGCAGGGTCACATTTAAAGGTAAATTTGTCAACCAAGTCTCATCTTAGGTCAACCTCAGTATTATGAGTTTAATGAATCATACGTTCTGATTTTCCTCTCCCAGTGCAGTGTAGGGTCATGTTGGTGCATCCAGGGACCTTTATGAGCCACTTAAACAGGACAGCTGATGTTTGGACTCACTTCATACTTGTCAACAAATTTCACTCAAAAGACAACTGTTCTGAGATCAGTATAAACATGTATGTACCTCTAGGTGTCTCTCATTAGGTCTCTAGAAGGTAAACCTTATATTCCTATTTATTCTTAAAAGATAAAAGCACTGTTTAGAGTCTGTGAATCTAAAAAAGACAAGTAACAAAAATGTAAGGCACAAAAGAAGGCATTCCCACATGCTCTTCTATCGCAGGTAAAACAATCTTGATTGCCTTTGAAATACGGGTGCCTTCTTACCACTCAGGGAGTCATGTAAGCGCTTCTGACATGTATCAAGCTCTGTTTCTTATCAAAAACAGGGTTAACATGCATACACAAACTTAGATTCCTAAAGGTGAAAATTGTGGGCACAAATTTCTTCTTCAGCAAAATGTTTCCTCAGTTTTTTCCTCTACAACAATTAAAACTGCTATTCTTAGTTTTCTGAAAGCATTGATTTCACAACTGAATTCAAAATCTAAGAGAGGTTTGCATTAACAACTTTACTTAATGTTAATGCTAAACAACTTTAACAGGCTGTTAGTTATAATCCCAGGTCATCATCCACAGGGACAGACTGCAGTTGTGTAAGAATTTTTGATTCCCCATCCATGTCCTCATCCAGCTGAGAATCTCTCTCCATATCCTCACCCGGAGAAGGAGTGCCCAACAAGAGAGACTCTCCTCCTGGCAGGCCCAACAAAGCAGGGTCCTCTGGAAGATCCCCTTTCCCACGCATGTCAAATAACGTCAAACCGGCGGAAGAGGACAGTGGGACAGGGCTCCAGGCTGGCTGGGTAAGGTGGTGCCCGGTTACCACTCCGCTACAGATTGGACTGAGTGATAGCATGCTATCAGGGCTAAGGGCCTGCTGGGATTGTAGGACGCTTGTAGGAGTAGGAGTGCTGGAAGAGTCTGGGGTGTTAGGAGAGGCCCCTGGGGTTGTGTTGGCAGTGGTCCCTGGTTCAGGGCTGCAATAAAGTGCAGAGGAGCCAACAAACCCCAAAGGGGATGATTGTAGTGAATTTGAGGTTTGAGCAATGAGTGGAGGTGCTGGTTGATTCTCAAGTGAATGTACAGTAGAGATTTGGGGATCAAGGTTACTGTTGCTTGAGACTGAATTGTCTGGGACGGACTTGACAGGCATGCTGGCAAATTGAATGCCAGCTGGGATAGTGAGTATAAGTTTGCCGTTTTGAAGACTTAGGATGGGGCTGCTCCCGATGCCACCTGCTAACAGGATATTGCCTGGAGACAAACATAGAATTAAGATCTTATTTAAGACAAAACAAACAAGAACTATTTTCCACTTCTGATGAATTTGTATGGCTTACCCGGAGAGGCAGTAGGAAGCTTAATCACTCCAGAGTTGAGAAATTGAACACCTGGGATGGTTCCAGTAGGGACACTCTGAGGAGGCCCTATTGGGCTCAGACGTATTGGTCCCTGGGCAACACTCAATCCTGTTCCAGCTCCAGATGTCAGAATCTGGAAAGCACCTCCATGGGACGGAATGGACAGAGATGGTGTTGCTGGGACCACCTGAGGGAAGGAGAGGGTTCCAGTTGGAGTTCCCGCAATGGATGACACAGGCATAAGTTGAGGCAGTGACAGGGGGACCATTTGGCTTGAGTCTTTGGTTTGAGATATGGGTACAACTTGAGTTGGGGAAGAGATGGGTATGACTTGTGTCCCCATAGAGGTCTGTATCTGTGGAAGAGAGGCTAAAGTAGATTCATTTCCTAGCTGAGGTGTAAGTACTTGTGAAACTTGTCCATCAGCAATCTGGGGGAGTGTTAAAGCACTGCTGGCACTCAGTGTGACTGCACCATTTTGAGGTTGTGTTTGAGCAAGTCTTGGACCCATGTGAAATGTCTGTGTCTGAAACTGGGGAATGGAGACTTGGGATAACTGGGGGTTGACTGGGGAGACTGGAACAAGCTGAGGGCGGGATAACACTGGTGTCCCAGATGGAGGCTGCATCAATTGAGATACTGGAACACCCTGTATTGATGGCACCACCTGGGGTAAAGACAGCACCTGTGGGCTAGAGATAGAGCTGCAAGTTGGCGACAGAGGTTCAGCCTTTCCTAATACAACAATTTCGGGTGGCTGTGTGGGCTGTAGTGGCACTATAGGGCTTGAGATGACTGAACTCACTGAGCCAGGTAGTGATGCAGATATACTATTTGGGGCCAGCATTCCTGAAGGAAGAGACGTAGAAGAGATGACAGAAGTGGAGATGGTGGGGATGGTGGAGATGGTGGGCAAGGACATAGAGTTTGCAGGCACTGGGTGAGTATTATCTGTATTCTTTAAGGCCTCTGGAAGACTGATGAAATCCAGTGGAGAGACATTGCTACTGGTTGATTTTGTGTCCTCGCTAAGAGATAGAGGTATTGTGCTGGTAAGACTGGCTTGTGGATTTAGAACCACAGTGGTCAGACTGGCTTGGGCCTCCAAATCACTAATGCCCCGTTCGTCTTTGGAGATTACTTGAGCCCCATTAAGTAGAAATGGTGCATTAGCTGTAACAGGACTGAGTGTGACTGTGTGGCCATCGCTCAGTGTCAACCCATTAATGATGACCCCAGTTCCTGCCCCTGAGAGAATAGGGCTCCCATTGAGCAGCAGTGGATGAGGGCTTGTAAGGAATCCCCCAGTGCTGTTTAGAACAAGTTGACCAGTACCACAAGGAGCACCAGGGACAGATATGAGGGAAGCATTAGAGCTGCCTGTCTCTTGGGCAGCAGGTTTGTCAGTGATATCCTCCAGATCTCCCTTGCTGGCTTCATCTTCTGTGCTGTGGTTCCCATCAGATTCACTAAAGAAGAGACAGAAACATTACATTTAGTTAAATAGTGATATAGCTCTTATTGTCTACCATCAATTCCCAGTCCTCAATCTTTTTTGCTTGTTATTCCAGCAGAAATCTCTAGATCACTGCCAATTTGCTATACATACTGCCACTGACACACATCTAATGTGTACACCTGTAAGACAAACTAAAAACAACAGCAGATCAGTGTTTTTTTTAAACCAAAACTAAAGTACTTTTTGTTGCTTAAAAGGAACATCACACTTTCTTTGGAAATAGGCTCATTTTCATAACTTTCCTAAAGTTAAACATTTGGGTGCATGAGCCCCTGACCTTTTTCCTCCTCGAGGGAAAGTGCCCTTTTGTCTGGGGTTTCATGCTTCATTGTAATTTTTTAATAATAATAAAGTAATATATGCATGTTTAGGTGCATATTCTGTCTGGAGTCTGTGGACAGATTTCCCTGTCAAAGAACCCCCTAAATATCAGCCATGAACGGTTCTTTTGTAGCTGCTCCGAACCGGCGATTTCTGCATGCGATGCGGGGACTCTAAAGAGGACTCTACCGCTTTGATAGCTCGACACTGGAATGAGGTGTAAAAGTGTAGTTTATCTGCGTAGCACTTCTAGCTGACCTCTGTCACTCTAGCACACTATGATCGGCAGAGCTGCTGAATTAAATTCCTCCGTCAATCGTTGTCTTTACAGTGTGGAGGTGAGTAATTGACAAAAGACCCAAAGCAAATATTATAAATTACTCTCGCTAATATCCATGAAATGATGACATGAATCGTTAGCTAAAGTTTAGCCAACGCAATATATCATGGACACACAGGCTAGCTTAACAGAGAAAAGACAGCTGAATAGTGAAAGTATGCCCCCCTTTTTGTGCAGTCATTTATTCTGAACATATAATGTTAGGTTACTTGAAACTAGAAACAAGGACAAAATTTGCACATTGTATCTTCACCTGTTCTTGTAATATAATTTGTGAATTCTAAAGCAGACCATGCATGAAGTTTAGTAAGCATTATTTTGTAGACATCTGTTGAAAATGAAATAAAATTGTTCTTCCAAAAAATTGTATTCTGTCATCATAGTAACTCCACCTGTTCCAAACCTCTTTCAGTTTTTCAACAAAAAAAGAAGATATTTTGAAGTATGTTGTCTGCCAGTAGCCACTGACTTTCATAGTATTTTGTTCTTTTTACTATAGAAGTCAGTGGCTATCAGTGACCAACATTCTTCAAATATTTAAATTTTTTGTTTCACAGAATGGTTTGGAACCACTAAAGGGTGAGTATATGGTGAATTTTTGTGTGAACTATCCTTCAATACATTTTATTTATAAAAAAATAAAAATATATGAGAAAAGTGTCCTTTTTTTCCACTTAAGCCCCTGCCCCTTAAAATGTCTCTGCACGTACCTGGTTCCTAGCCATATTGACCTAATATAGCAACTTTTCATTTTCAGTCTTTCTTAGTACACAATGTAACTGCAGAAGATTCAAGCTTTAAATAGAATATTTATTTATTTTTAGTGAGATGCTAACTGTCTGATCCAATTCAGTGATTTATGCCAAGCTAATCTAAAAGGTCTCCCGCCAGACTATGAAATTGGCTGAATGGATTAAAAAATGGTAAAACTCTACAGTTTAACTCTAGGTGACATGTAGTGTTCCTAATAACACCATTTAAACTTCTGTCAAGTGTATGCAGTTGTTATGGTGTAGTGGTGTACTCTATGGCATATCAGGATGCATACATCCCAGTCACGTCAACAGCCAGAACACAAAAGTATAAAAAAGCTCACAATACCTATGGCTATGTGCATAGCTTATGAAGAATGCTAAACCATTCACTCTATGCAAAAGTATAAACTGGTCTTTTGTTAACTAAAGGAAACGTATTAAAAAAATAAGAAAAGAGTCATTTTCATTCACTTAAAGTTCAACTAAAACTTAGAAATGAGCACTGAAAATATGAAAGCCATTTAATAACAATTCTAACAACTAAAAACTACAATAGTTACTCAATGATACTGAAATAACCATACCACAGACCACAGTATATGTTGCCATATGTACAGTCTGCACACAGTCTCAAAAGTGCAGCAACAAATAACAGAAAAAGAAAGCATTCACACATTTACATATACTTTATATATACCCACCACAAACACATGAAGTATACAACAGTATTTTGCAATCTATTATATAACACAATGAAAATATTGTTAATATGAATCTGTAAAAAATGTGTGTGCTTTTAGGAAATAACCCTGCTGAATACTATTTAGAGATGTTATATTGGTGTTAACTTATAGACCATTTCAATGTGGTCATGTCTTTGGCCCATGAACGCTTCCTGCCTGTTATCAAACCATTTCATAACTGTAACGAGAGGCAATTCAATCATAACCTAATGTTAAAACAGCTATCATAACATTATTTACCTTTATGTGGCTCTTTTTGGATTCTCAGAAGCTTTAGAAATTAAAAATGTAAAACAGGAAATACATTGGCACTATTGTTTTTGTTTACATCCCTCAAAATGGTCTATATGTTCTATAAACTTAAAAAACTAATTCTAATTATTAACTAATTATTAATTCATGTCTTATAAACCAAATCAAAGCCAATTAGCTTAAGTCTTGCAAATCTGCAAAATGAACAATATCAATAGCAAAAAAAAGATTTTAACATTACACAGCTGCTAAGAGTGAAACACTGTGACCACAAGCAGAGGGAATTAAAATGTTTTAAACTGTATTAAACAGAATAATTGTGGCTTACTTCTAGTACTTTGTGAGTCCAGTTTAGCCCATCCTTAAATCACATAAATATTTCGACTTAATTTATTTCTTCCACTATTCTCTCTGTCCTGAGATTTACAGGCCATGGACACATAAAGATACTGTGGTGCAGAATTTCAGGAAACTCGAGCCACTCCTGGCGCCCCTATCTCACATTTCACAACAAAGCAACATGCTTTCAGTCTGTTTTCTGAGACCTCCTTGTCATCTTCGCTTTATCAATGAATGTGCTAGCTAGACAAACATCCCACCTTCACAACTGTATCAACCATTTGTTTACTAACAAACGCAAAGTTTCCACGTGCATAACTTAAATATGTATTAATACAACAATACCTTCATCTGTAGCACACTGGAAGAGTCCTTACAGTAAAATGAGAATGTTAGCTTTATTCTATTCAGATGTCAAGATGACAAGTTGTCCTAGTGTAAACCTCGCACACAGAAGAGGTTTGTTTACCGCTTTCCTCTCTCGGTTTGGCTCAAGAATGTTTCTTTTGGGCCTGAAAGACATCGCTGTTCATGAACTCCCAATTAAACATGCTTACCTTTTGCTGTTGGTACCGGACGGGGTCCGGTCCCTCTGTCGGCGATTTTTAAACCAGTTGCTCACTTGAGTCAAAGAAAGTCCGGTAACTTTGGCCAAATTCTTCTTCTCGGCCGGAGTGGGATACCTGTTGATCTTGTAACATTCCTTCAGAGCGTTGCGCGACTTCTCTTTGAAGCAGTACACCGTCTCCTCTCCGTCCCAAATAGTTTTGGGCAAAGGAAACTTTTTGCGCAGCCGATATTTATCCACGGCGCCCAGACTGCGACCCCGGGACCTCTCAGCCTCCTTGTATCGCGCCTTCAAGTAGAGGTCTTGCAGGAACCCATGGTTACTCGGGTGGAAGTCGTGACTGTCCAGGATGGCGTACAGCTCTTTGAATTCGTCCCGGTGGAAGGCAACCAGAGCCTGGGCCTTCAGCAGGGTCTCGTTGCCACGTAGCAGATCGGCCGAAGGAGGGATGGTGGCGAGGAATCTCCACAGGCGATCCACATTGCCTGCTTGCAGGAGCGCTTCGCACAGACACGCGACTTGATCGGTGGAAAAACTGAGCGCCGAGTTCTGGAAGCTTTGGAGCAGTTGTTCCGAAACTTCGTCCGGGTCCGTCTCCTCTTTCACTTTGGCTTCATGTTGCGTGCTTTCCTTTGGGTCGTTTTCAGTTTGTTCTGTGGACTCCAAAGACAAGGAAGCCATTTTTATTTTAACTTTTTTCCTTCAAGTTCCTCCTCCCTCCCTTTCTGTGTCTCTCTCCCATTCTCCCGTAGGCGAGTGAGCGCTGCAGCAAAGAGACGCGTCACGCCCCTGCGTTTCGTCAACCTCCCCCATCTAGCCTACATCCACCAACACAGACACACAGGCCTGCTGCTTCTGTACCATTGTGCAATACTCTTTCCAAAGCACATTTGTTTCACATTGAGAAACAAACAATAAACACGTTTTGGATAGTTTTTGTTATGGCATGCAACTGCTTTCAAACTCATATGCAGACCTTTCAGTTTTTGTTTGTGCTTTATAAAAGGCTTATTTATTTTATTTTATTTTTTTTTACATCATTTAATGGTTTAACATTAGCAGCAAGCAATACATTTTACAGTAAGTTTTAACCTTTAAATTGTTCATGTTCTTTTTATTTCTCCAGAGCATTAAGTTAACAGACACAATATTCTTGATGCTCAGGTTAACATTCAAATAAAAATATATGCTACATAATTGTTATTCATGGTTAATAAATTTTTTTGAATGAAACCTGATTTTATTGTATGACTTCATTTTTAAGAAGCTTATTCTGCTCATCAAGGCTGCATTTATTTGATCAATAATACAGAAAACATTGTGACAAAATATTACCCTTTAAACAGTTTGAAATATTTGTTCCTTAAATTGTATTGTTAACCTTTTAGTTTATTAAGCTAAATGAACCTGAGAAACATTTCTTTCAAAACTAGCTAAAACATAAGAAGTTATAAGTTATGTATATATATATATATATTACTAAAAAATATGTTAAGTTTCTCACAGTTAATGATTATTTGTGCTTTATGCTTATTTATGTTTTTAAATTGCATGGGATATTGATGTCTGTTTTGACAACTTTGGTGTTTAAGAGCTTAGCAAAGGGAATTTAGGGGGGGAAATGTAGTATTAAATGATGTATTGTATGGATTGGTTTGTAAATTATAATACAAAATGTTAATGAGCTGCCAGTACATTTTCTGTTATTTTATAATCTCTTTATATGTTATATATGATTTAGTTTTAAAGCACAAAATTGTCAATAAAGTCACTTTGTTAAACTACAGATTTTCATAAAGCTGACAGAGATTAAGATTAATAAGGTTATATTACAACGTGAATAAACTTAAGCCAAAATCATGAGACAGGCAATGATATTTTCCTGCAGGGTAACAAAACAAAGTTTTGTGGTTTTAGTTCAAGTTTAGGTGAACTTTAAGTGAACAAAAAATATAAAAATCAATCTATCCTGGTCTCTAGAGATGTTTGATCATTTTGATCAAGTCCTTTGAACCTGAACTTTGATATTTCAAGGAAAACCTGATATATGATTTTGTATGTAAGTAGAAAAACTAAACCGAGGAATCCTGATTTTGTGTGTGTGTGTGTGTGTGTGTATGTGTGTGTGTGTGTGTGTGTGAGAGAGAGAGAGAGACTTTGCATGCTGGATGGCCAGGGAGAGTGAGGTTTTAAATGTGAAAGAGGACACGCACACCTGGAAGCAGAAGGACAGGGTGAGACGAAGCAGAGCTCTGCACCTCCATATCATCCCTTTACAAGAATGTAAACTTTATTTTCAGAAAGGCGGGAGATCAGGCTGTAGTTTGTCTCCCCCATCCTACAACTTTCTCTCCTGTCAGCCCGTAACCCCTCACCCTTTGATCTTCTGCTTGTGCACACTTGCCTTTAACACAGCCAGTCTTGTGCAGTCAAGACCTCTGCAAATGTGTAGCACTTCATTTCACACTGCAGAGATTCAGTTAACTGTCGCTTTGCTTTCAAAATTTGACAAAATTGTACGTTTGTCAACAAAATTAGTTAAAAGGATAGTTCACCCAAATAAAGAAACTGCAATAATTGACTCATTCTACACTTGTTCCAAACCAGTTTGAGTTTTTTCTTCTTCTGTTGAACACAAAAGAATTTGCCATTGACTTATATAGTATTTTTCGCCCTACTATGGATGTCGATGGCTCCTGGTTTTCATCATTTTTTTACAGAATATATATATATATATTTTTTTTTTTGTCCAACAGAAGAAGAAAAAAATCATAAAACTACTCGAGTGTGAGTGAATGGTGGAGGATTTTTTGTTTGTTTGTCTTTGGGGAAACTATCCCTCTTATTTTTAATGCATTAGCTAACATTAAAATACATTTGTTACATTAAAGCATTCAATAATTGTTAAACAATTTCTAAAAATACAACTGTTCTTTGTTAGTTTATGTAAGTTTGTTAAATAATGTGAGTAGTTTAATAAAAGTGTTTTAATTGCTAGATCAAGTTAAACAATGTAGATAAACTAAAGTTATAAAATGGAATGATTTAATTAAACGTTGATACTCGTTTCATGATAGTTATCTCCTTATCACAGTCCCAGTATAAGGAAAATAAATCTTTTATCAGAAATGTTTTTGGCTATGTTTTTTTTTCTTTTCTCCATAGCATAGAAAGATTTTGCTGTTGATGATTTGTGGTGCTTGTATACATATTCTTGTCTTATATTTTGAAATTAGTAGCCTACTACTAAAGGCAGTTTGGGAATAGGCTATTATTGGTTAGACAGGCTTGGTATCTATCCCTTACAAAAAATACTGTATTATTCAAGTGTGCTATTAGTATGCTTCTTTTAAACTAAAATAATCAAGTCTAAACTTATAAAATGTATAAATAAAAAAATACATACACAAATAGGTACATAGTAGGATACTTTAAGTGCAAAAATGTTAGCAGTAAAATAAGTATGATGTAAAGTTCACTTACAAATTTACAAGTATACTTTCAGTATAAAAATGACAAAATCTGAATTTTACTTAAAGTATACTTCAAAGTGTACTTTCAGAAACTAAAACGTGCTAAATGTGTAAAACGGCTCTGCAGAGTGTACAGTCGTGGCCAAAAGTTTTGAGAATGACATAAATATTGGAAATTGGAAAAGTTGCTGCTTAAGTTTTTATAAT
>CAIGQV010018227.1:23270990-23310232 GCA_903798115.1 Danio jaintianensis | reverse complement strand
GTTAACTTAATTGTTTTGTTTTGGGACAACATGAATGAATTGTGTTGGTGTAATTACCAGGTTAGTGGATATGTAGTTCCCAGCATGCTTTGCATAAGATTAAGAGGGGGAAAAGTTGAAAATAAAAGTAATCTTCTTTGTTTTAAGTTAAGAAAAAGACTTGTTAGATTCTTGCTAGATTTTGAAGAGTTTTTTTGTAAGGTTTTGAGGTTAACACCTTGTAGAAGAGTAGCATTCATCATGCTTTGGGTGTCGGCAGCTTTATTAACAGCAATATTGTTTGTTACCTCACTCAGAGAGCCACAACTGTAAAAAAAAAAAAGTTGAAATAACACAATTCAAATGTTGCATTAATTAAGATAAGTTGAAATAACTGATTGCAGGACTCTGGGTTAACATTCTAATTTGCATATTTGCCACGCCAGTGTCATGAATGCTGCGTTTGACCAGTTTACATAACGAGTTTGCATGTTCTTTCGTTATATATCTCTGATCATTTTCAAGTTTTGAATGATTAAGCTTTTCATATTACACTCAAAAAATTATGTTTGCTGTTTGTTCAAACAACTTATTTAAAAAGTAGAAGTTTAAACAACACAAATCTGGGGTTTTTATGAGGGACAACTTAATTGTTTTATGTTCATGCATGCATTCCTTTTCTTTTCGGCTTAGTCCCCTTATTAATCTGGGGTCGCCACAGTGGAATGAACCGCCAACATATCCAACATATGTTTTACGCAGCAGATGCCCTTCCAGCTGCAACCCATCACTGGGAAACACCCATACACTCTCATTCACTATGGACAATCTAGCTTACCCAATTCACCTATTCACGCATGTCTTTGGACCGGAGCACCCGGAGGAAACCCATGCGAACACGGAAAGAACATGCAAACTCCACACAGAAATGCCAACTGACCCACCCGAGGCTGAAACCAGCGACCTTATTGCTGTGAGGGGACAGTGCTTCGTAGCTACTTACTGCGCCACCGCGCCTCCCTGTTTTATGTTCAATCCACTTCAATTTGTGAAAACTAATAAGTTAACTTAATTGCTTCATGTTGTCACAACACAAATTGATTGCATGGAACCCAGCATTTTTGACTGTATCATGAATAAAACTTCATTAACTTGTAGATTTTCTGTTACTGTCTAAAATATGTGAATCTAAAGCACCTAAAAGGGCTGCCTATCTTGAATCTCCAAAAACCTCAAACAAAAATGTAAATAAGTTTTTTTTTTTTTTTTTTTTTTATACCAGAGCTTAAAAATAATGATTAATATGATGACAAAGTGGGTTAAGCACAATGTGAAAACCCATATTGAATGTTCCCTGTACAGACACAAGAGCTCATCCAGCTGAAGAAGTGACACAGACTGCCTCAAACATGTCCAACTATTCAACATTCATCCTCAAAGCTGAACCCATCACCCCGACTGAAGCATCTGTGAACACATCCGTGCAGATCTCAACACCCAGCAAACACCTGATCTCTACAGGTATACAGCCTGATCTCTTGCATTGAGCCTTTTTAACATTATTTTAAGCAGTATAGGTTTGATTTCAGTTTTCAGCATGATCATTTGACACCTTTTTCTTTGGTTGGATGAAACAGGCGTTCCTCCAGATCAGCCAGCAGCGGGTGGTGGATTTGATGCGGGTAGTTTCATTGGTGGTATGATGCTGGCCTTTATCATCATACTGGCCGTCACTGTAGGGTACAGGCTGTTCTGCTCAAAACGGGAGATTCGCTACAGAGTCATGTGAGTATCTACTAGTGCTTTATGCAGCTAGAATGAACACAATAGCTTGTTTCAAAGACATCTGGGTATATTTGGTGACCTTTTCAAAAGAAAAAATTAAAAGGTCAAGTACGTGGATCCATGGCATCTTAGTGAGGAGCAAGACTAAAAAAATAAATACATATTCAAATATTGCTAAAAGAAAAGTAAATGTAATTTAAAACAATGGGCGTGTTAGTCCTAAACTTAGGATTCCAAATTCTTTGCTCTAAATATATTTCATAAAGCATTTTAGTGCCAAAACTAGCTCCTAAATCAGTGAAACTTTAGGAGTAGTGAATAGGACTCATAAATCACTAAGACCAAACAAACTATCCTAATTTTGGCTATCTGTCTCATTAAAAAAAGACCACAATCGGAAATGTAAAAATATTTTCTCAAAAATATATTTATGCAAATATATGTTCTATAAATAACAATTTGTTTTGCCGTTTGTATATTCATTCATTCATTTTCTTTTCGGCTTAGTCCCTTTATTAATCTGGGGTCGCGGAATGAACCGCCAACTTATCCAGCACATGTTTTACGCAGCGGATGCCCTTCCAGCTGCAACCCATCACATCCATACACACTTATTCACACACATACACTACGGACAATTTAGCCTACCCAATTCACCTATAGCGCATGTCTTTGGATCTGTGGGGGAAACCAGAGCACCCGGAGGAAACCCACGCGAACACGGGGAGAACATGCAAACTCCACATAGAAACGCCAACTGACCCAGCCGAGGCTCGAACCAGCGACCTTCTTGCTGTGAGGCGAACGTGCTACCCACTGTGCCACCCACCATTTGTATAGATTTTTCTAAATAGTGATATTTATTTTTGGATGCCATTTTGGGTGGCTCTGTGGTTAGCACTGTCGCCTCACAGCAAGAAGGTTTCTTGTTCGAGCCCCGGCTGAGTCATTTGGCATTTCTGTATGGAGTTTGCATGTTCTCATCGTGTTGGCATGGGTTTCCTCCGGTTTCCCCCACAGTCCAAAGACATGCGCTATAGGTGAATTGAATAAACTAAATTGGCCGTATTGTATGAGTGTCTGTGTCAATGAATGTGTATGGGTATTTCCCAGAACTGGGTTGCGGCTGGAAGGGCTTCCGCTGCATAAAACATGCTGGAATAGTTGGAGGTTCATTCCGCTGTGGCAACCTCTGAAATAGAGACTAAGCCGAAGAAAAATGAACGATGAACAATCAATGTTTTATACATGTTCATATGTAATAAAATAACTGCTAATTTCTATTCCATGTCACGCAGTGATGAACATGATGCCATCGTTTAAAAATGGAGCCATCGAAGAAACCTTCATGATCCGAGGAGAAGGTTTTCAGCATAATGTAGTTCATATGCGTATGAGGGGTGTTCTCACACCGGTTTGGCTTGATTCATTTGAACCGACTGATGGTGCGATTGCTTTGTTAGCGCTATTCATTTGAATGTGTGAATTTTGCTATTCAAACTGTGCACACCAATGAGATGTAGGTTTCGGTCCACTTCCAAATAAACTGTAAGGCTATTTAACAGACAATATGAACGCTACATGGACCAAAGACATCTTAGTGAAACAAAAACAAGAAATGATGTCATAAGATGTGACCACAAAAAGGACGCAATGCTCAGAAACGCATCTTTTCTTTTTTGCCGCAGATCTTGATTTGTGTGTGTGTTAAAGGAACTCTCCAGATGACTCTATATGAGCTTTCGACACAAAAAAAAGTGTTTCACCCAGCCCATAGCTTATTTTGGATGTTTGATAAGCTCCATCTGAAAATATACATGACAACATGACAAAACATTTTTTGGGGGGGGCATGACAGTGTGAAAAATCCCGAACATAATGTACTGTTTTTGTGTTTTGGTTTGGCCAACCTGCAAAGTGTGAACACATTTTGAGACTATTAAAGCATGTTCTCTTTTAAAAGCTATTTTGACAGTTTCCAAGTTGTAAAACAATAACGTACATCAGGGATTTATTATTATTATTATTATTTTGCCTATTTAGTCCAGTTTTATACTACATGATATTTGAATAACAAGACTTAACTGGTATACTGTATCAAACTTGCACACTTAAAAGTCTTTTTAAAGAAATATGGGGACAAATATTACTTTGATTATCATTTGATTAGTTTCATTAGGTGTTGTAATGAAAAAAAGTGTTGAGATGATCCAATAAAGTCATTTTGAATAATGAACGTTATAAAGTGGTTCACATTTTCCTCACACACAAATGACAATAAATCTATAATATGACTCGCTTATGAACGATCATCAGACAGCAAATACCAAAGTATATACTTTATTCCAGGCCAAATTTAAAGTAATATGTCAAGAGATATAATGTAACAGAACGTAAGGTTCTAAAGTACATGCACATACATTGATTAAAAAAAAAAGAAAACATGAGATCATAATAAATGGATATAAATTCATTCTGGGTGCGTTTAAAGAAATCTAAATACCAATCCATTAACTTGTGTGATTAGTACTACCACTACAACAAAACAGAACAAAAAGAAAGAAAAAAAAAGAAAAAAAAAAAAGGTAAACAGTTACTATATAATCTGAACAGTTGCACACCAAGCAAGCAAATAATCAAGTTTAAGTGACATACACATTTTAGTCAATGTTCTAGAAACGTGCAATACCCTCACTGTACCCACAATTCAGAAAACATTTTGTTGCATTGCTCTCTCTCTCTCTCTCTCCAACACTGTTTTAGCCCACTAGAGTCTGCCATCAATACTATGTTTGCAAAAATAGAAATTTCTCTTAGCTTGTCTTTTTTTTGTTTTTCCACTTCCATTACTACGGCCTAGCTTGCTGGTATCGATCATAAAATTTGACCATACAATTGTTGCTTACTGAGGCAATAAAACTTCACCTTTTAAAATACATATAAAACATTTAGTGTACAGGCCAGTTCTTGAGCTATAATTACGTAGTGTAAAGGTAACTGTATTGTAAACAAGAGGGAAAATTCATATTGTATTTCTGAATGGGAAAGACTGTACTGTTATACTAATGTAAACTTCTTTAGCACTGACATCATATAACCAGCAAAAGAAGACCTGTCAAATCTTGCTTCATTACACGTCTCCTCACAAATCAGTTAGACCTTTTCTCATTAGCTTATGTCTTACGTGTACATCAAAGAAGGATAAATTATTCCGTCGGCCATTTCGAGAAAAGATTCATTACAAGAAAAAAAAAAAAAAAAAAGAAATCTTTGGAAGCCTTGAAGAAATCCTGACAGAAATGATAACTGATTGTTTACTTGATGAAAGTCTACTCTATCGTTACCAAATCAGATCCAAGCTAACGGCTAATCTACAGCACTAACCCTCAAAACATCCTCGTCTACCCATTTAAACGTATCCGAACCTTTCACTTTCACTGCCCGAGATCAGTCTCGGCACCAAACAGCATCAACGTAACTGGCACAGACTCTGCTGGAGCTCATATCAGAGACGTCTGTCTTTTGATCAAAGTGCCCTTGATAATTTTGTTCCTTTTAGATGAACGATATTTTAGCAAGCATCAACTAAGATACTAAAATCGTACAATAATAAAAAAATAGGTAACAAACTGTTACAATGTAGCAGAAATGCTAGTTTTTCTAGTCAGTGTTCTCATTTCATATAGTGTAAGGCAGCTCTTAGAAAAAAAAAAAATGGTTATGAGAGCAAAAACTTGTTCTTTGATCACAAATGAATGCCAAAACCCTCAAGAAACAAAATTAAATTAAAACTAACACACAAAGAGGCTAGGGTTCGTCAAAGAAGAAACAAATAAACAAAAAAATAAAATCAAAATCAAACCCTAATTCCCAACATAATATTTTTTTTATAAAACCTTTGAAAGAAATATACTTTGATTAATGAAGAAAAGTAAAAGAAAACGTCAAATTTGATCGATGATCTCGAGTGTAAAAACTGTTTTTTTTTTTCTTTTCTTCTTTCATCTGAAGGCACTTGATTACACAGCTTCTAGTGTGATATGCTGGCACAGCCAAGCAGCAGTATTTGTTTAACCAAAGCCACACGTTAAAAATGATTTGAACCTTTCCATCACAATCCCACATACATATGACCTCCTCATCGCTTCTTTTTTTTGTTTTTGGTATCTCAGGCTCATCGCTGTATCAAGAAAAACAGTCAATTGTAGCTGAGCTGAGATCAGGAACTTTCTCTCTTTTTTTCGGGATTCGTCTGTCTTTGTCGTTCCCGCTTGTGAAACACTTGAACCCACTTGGCTCTACTGGAGTTTTGTGAGGCGAAAAAACAAAACACAAATGGACATACTCGCACGCTGATGGGCCGACGTACAGTACAGCCGTGAAAGAGATTCTGCTACTTGTGAATACTTGTCTGTTCATGGGCCAGCCTTGAGGATGCAGACATGAAAAGAAGAATAAAAAAAAGGACCAAAGGTTCTGCTTTTAAAACCAATTGGTCCAAATGTTGTGAATAAAACAAGAAGAACCAAAAAAAAGGTGAAATGTCTTTTGCCGACTCAAAGCATCTACAGATCCTTCACAGATTGGATTGGGCAGCAGTTCGGTGTGGAAGAGAAGGCGTAGTGCTGGGTTGGGGCTCTCTATAGCCAGGTTAGAAAGTTCTCCTTGTCGATCTTGGTAGCTGCCAGCACTGACTCCATGTCGTTGAGGATGTCGGAGCTCAGGGCTTCCTGCAGGCTGGGCATCAGCTCCTCGCCCTCCACCGCCATGCTCTCGCCCTCCAGGGTGCCCAGGTCCACGTCCGTGCCCGGGATGGCGTCTAGGTAGTCGGGGAAACGGCTGGGCTGTGTTGCCATTGTGCTGGGGCCGAGGGTGTCCCCTGAGAGCGAGAAAGAGAGGTCTATGAACTGTTGCATCAACAGGCAATGTTTGGCTTTGTAATTGATTTTCATGGCCTTTTTTAATCAAAAGACAAATTTACACAGGAAACGGAGTTGGAGAGGGAGGAAGGGGGGACATATAATGCATATATGTCTTTTTAAACATATATGTCTTTTTAAACATATATGCATTATATTTATTATGCATATATGTTTAAAAAGCAGAAACATGTTTCAGTAGAGCTAAAATATTAAGACAAAATCAACATTCGTGATTCTTGTTCTTGACATAGTAATAATGATTATTACTCTTAATATTATTATAACTCAAAGCCTCTCAGTAGAGTCTCTGACTCCTGAATCATACATACAGCTTTAATTATTATGAAATAATTAAGTCTATTTTTTGCATTAACATCTATTTTATGTATTATTTGTGATTTTGTTTATAAAAAACAATTGCATATCTTGTCTGTCCCTATGTTCTGGCTAACTCCGTTAGATCAGTTATAAAAAAAAAAAGGCATGACAATCTGAAAAGCACTGATAGAAAAAGCATGTGACTTGCTCCAAGTGATGTACCTTCCTGTACCTGCAAAATGTTTAGGACACACCAATAGTAGATTTATTATATGTTAATTCTGTTCTAGTGAAATTTCAGTGATTGTCGGATTCTTAAAAACAATAATATGATGCAAATACAAAAATCCTGTTTTAGACATGCCAGGTGTTATCTCTTTAAAGGATAGAATCTTGAGCTAAAGCACAAAAATGGCTTTTAGGGTTTAAAAAGTTTTAACAATAAGTTAAACAACAATTAAGAATCAAATATTCCCTATGACATTTAAGAATTTTGCATTATTTTACATCATTAACAGATTCACTTAATCTTGCAAATATAATTCCTGTTTAAGGAAAATGAAAGAAAAATGCTTGAAATGTACCCGGAACAATGGAATGAGTCACATATAATCATGTTTTTGTGTTTGAAGAAATAACAATTCCTATTCTCGCTGCACAGACAAGAAATGACAACCCATATAATGTGAGTTTTGTACAAAAAAAGATATGTTTCATCATATCTGCACTTTGTTGTTCATGATGAGAGAATTACCTAGCATGCATTTAGCAATATTTAAAGAAAATCTGATGCATGCAACATGCAAATTTAAACATAACATAATGAATTGACAATTTTCCACAATTGAAATGAGTTGTGACAGTCACAATACATTTAGTTAAACAGTGTAGGGGCATTTAGTCATGAATATGTGGGGGATTTTTGCCACACAACCCAGTTAATTTTCGCACATCGAGGATATAAAGTGTGTGGTTTCATTAGAAGTCCTGTACTGTACCTGTCTCCATCTCATCCACACTGTTAAGGAAGTCGTCCGGAGTGCGAGGGACGCTGTAGCTGCTCATGCTCAGGCCGCTGTCTGTGCTCTCGTCTCTGGAGTGATATGTCCCGCTGCACAGAACAACACCATTAATAACAGCTTGAGCGGATAAATATCAGTTATGTGCACGGATCAAAGAGGAGGCATCATATTTCGATTTTTTTGCAATAAAGGATTAGTTCACCCAAAAATTACAATTATGTTATTAATTACTCACCCTTATGTCGTTCCAATCCCCTGAGACCTTTGTTCATATTCAGTAAACAAATAACTATATTTTTGATCAAACCAGAGAGCTCCCTCATCCTCCATAGACAAATATAGCTAGATGAACACTTTTTTTCCCCAATATCTTTTCTTCCTCATCAGGTCGCGAGGTTGTGCGTTTACTACCAGCAATACGTTGTATGCAGCAAAACATGTAATTGCCTTTTTGCCAGTAGTAAACATGCACCCTGACCTGTTTCTCTCGAGGTTTTGTCCCCCCTTCACTTCGTCAATTGGTGAAGTTTTTTTTCCTCGCCACTGTCGCCACTGGCTTGCTCGGATCGGGACTTGTGGAGCTGTGCTTGGGTGGATTTGCTCTACAGTGTTTGAACTTTCAGCAGTGAAATTTAGACCACACTGAACTAAACTAAACTGAACTACAACTCTGAAATCTGGACTTTACTAGAACTATGTTAAGCTGCTTTGACACAATCTACATTGTGAAAAGCGCTATATAAATAAACTTGACTTGACCTGACACGGATGACATATAAGTTGGTTTTACAGTTTCTTGGCACATAAGTGTTCTCGGAGCGTCATATGATTGCATTTGAACCATTGAAGTCACTTGAAATTTTTTGACAATGTTTTTGGTTTCTTTTCTGGACTTTTTATATATCTTTTCTGTATACGGAGCATGAGAGAGCTCTAGGATTTCATCTAATATCTTCATTTGTGTTCTGAAGATGAACGAAGGTCTTCGGTGTTTGGAACTACATGAGGGTGAGTAATTATTAACAGAATGTTCATTTTGGGTGAACTAAAAGTATCAAATTATTTTCTAAAACACTGAATATACTGTTAATTAATGCTCTAATGTTTCAAATAACTATAGTGAAAGTAAAAATGTCAAAATAGTGTGAATTCAGATTTTTTTTAACAGAATAAAACACATTGGACACATGTATGGGGGAAATTACATTTTGATTTACTTGTTTTGATAGCACTTTTAAACTTTAACCCACATATTTTACACCTCCTTGATCCTGATTGATCCTGATCAGAAATGTTCAATATACTGTAGATCAACACACACTTGATCAAACCCAAACCCAAACAAGCAAAGACTATAATTACGTACTACAATTTAGATGCAGATGACTGAGGGGAAAAAAGGCTACCGAAAAGAACATTGCAAGTTTTGTATTAAGATTACCTTATCCCAGCTTATCCCAACATCACAATTTTATGAAGTCATTTCAGAGAATGAGAATGTGCAGAGCTGTGACTTTGCATAAAGTTTTTCTTTTAATATACTAATAAATGTGTTATTGCAAAGCTATGATGATTATAGTGACGATTAAACCAAATACACCTTCACAAGAAAATGCATCATTTACAAAGTGTTGCAAGCAACTTCCTCCGAACATCTCTGCATTTATCCACAATAACAGCTAATAATAATAATAATAATAATGACTGCTCATTCTGCTACTAATTGCTGTAAGAGTTTGTGTATGTCCTCCTACCCGTGGCCTGCGCTGAACTGCTTTTGAGAGTCATTGTAAAAGAAGTTGTTTTGCTGGTGGTCTGAAAGAAGCGCTCTATAAATAGCAGGCAGGCCGTTTTGCAGCGAGGGCTCAAATCAAGGGGCCAGAGGACATGCTACAGTGAAGGAAAATACAGCAAGTTTCTCTAATGAAGAGAATGAAATGTGGCTGGAGTGCATGAGAGTCGCTGGATGAATGAACTCTTTGTGAGTGCAGTGCGAGCAGTGGGGGGGGTGGGCAGTGGCCTTGTGTGAGACCGAAACCACACGGGCCGCCTTTTTACTTCATCTTTATAAGCTCTCATGTAGGGATGCATGTGCTGGACTGCCACTGGAGGGCGCAATTCTCTGGAAAAGCACTAAAATTCGTTCATTTCACATTCACATTCGTGCATCTTTTCTTTTTTTGTGATTACAGTTTTCATCCGCTACATGACAAAATAATACAAACACATATGACAGGTTCATATAGGTAGTCCTATTGCATGTGAGACCTGAACATATAGAGTGGCTGAAATGAACAAAAATACAAATTTAGGAAGAAAGAAAAAATGGGTTAATAAAAAAGAAAAGAAAAAAAACTAAACAAAAGAATAGTAATAATGAAAAGTCTAATTTATGGTGTTGCATAAAAAAACAAAAAAAAACCCTGTGCCTTTTCTAAAGAGTTACGAATTTTGTACATTTTCAAAGCACAAACGGGGAGTTCTTGAAAATCTAAACATCCAGAGCTCTTTAAAATGTTCTTAAAGAGGTTAACAAAATCTGTCTGAATCTATTTGAAGAGACATGACTGGCTTAAATCATGAACAAATTTAATTTATTCGAATATAAACGCTAATCAGCAATGTTTGGTTTATGTGGAAGAACCAATGAGGTTTGCTCTTGTTTGTAAGGCAGGTAAGTTTGAGTTTCTGTTTGCCGTTCAAAGTTAATATATGTGAATAAAAGTCTAAATTAAATCTGTTCATCATTTGATCATGTGACATTTCAGGAGAATGGGATTCAACCTCTTTGATTTTTATGAAGAGTCAGAGTTTTGGATGAAAAGACTTTAAATGAAGGGAAAGGGTGTTCACAAGTCGAGCAAAAGTAAGGATTCGGAACAACACAAAGACAAGTAATCAGGGTATTCAATTCAATTCATGTTTATTTATATAGCGCTTTTCACAATATAGATTGTGTCAAAGCAGCTTAACATAGTTCTAGTAACTATCTTATCCAGTCATTCCTTTTTCAACATAAAATCTTTTGTTTTGTTTTTTTTTGCTTCTCTTTGTTTTTCTGCTCATTACAAGTCATGGAAATTCAGCTGTTAGTAAAGTAAAAGTGAGGGAAAAGTCAGGGAATTTGACATTTGGTTAAGAGTGAAAAAAAAATAAAAAATTGACAAGAAGAAATCATCATTGTAACCAATGACAGAATTTTCATTTTTTGGTAAACTAAGGCTGCATTTACACAGCAGATCTTCCGGTTTTGTGACTGCATCCGATTTGTTTGACAACCCACTTACATCATCTTTTAAAAGTGACCCGTGATGTCTGCATTTACACTGCACATGCAAAGACCCGGAAAAAAAAAAAAAAAGAGTGGGTGCTGACTGACAGTTGTGATAATAAAAGAGCGCTCTTTTCCCCATTACTGTATTTAATCTGTTCCAAGGAGGTTGTTTTTTTATGTGTATACATATCCTTAAGCCCTGTTATTTCTCGACACTGCTACTAAGCATATTTTTGGGCAAGTTGATTTGTTGATTTGACAGAAAAGTTCAAATCGTCTTTTAATCTAGACTTTTTTATAGAAATGTAACTATCCCTCAAATCTCAACTTGACTGTTTTCAACAGCTTTTCCAGCAGAGGTCACCGATGAGAGTAATTCAAGGCAAAAAAAAAGGCACATACTTTGTAGGACGCTTCATTGCCCTTATGTGCTTTTGAACTGGTAACTACTACCATGTGCAAATGCAAAAGTGAGCTTTTCTTGTATAACCTGTGCTCTGCGTGCAGTTTAATGCATCCTTACCTGTTCAAGAAAGGGTCAGAGCTGTTGGTGGTCATGTTACGGGCGTCTTGGCCCATGCCGGGTGAAGACACCGGGTTTTGGGTGCCGCCATCCTGCTCCATGCTGGTTGGCAGCTGGTTTCTGAGGGCGAGCTCCTGCACACACACACAAAACAAAAGAAACATGCCTCAAACTGCCAAAGTCATGAAGTGAGCAGACTGGGTTTGCAGGAACCGAACGGAAGCTTAACGGAAGTCTGAATTACTCATTTTTGTTGGAATTACTCCAAGTACAGATGAGAGCAGATACATTTTCTACCGAAGAAAAAAAGGACAGAACAAACTATACTGGTTTTACTATGAAACCACGCATACGTGCACAATACTCTGTCAAGACGTTATGGGAAGTAAAGGATGAAAAAACAAACAAACAAAAAAAACTTAACCTACAAGTTTTACTTAGTTTCCTGTGTTCGAGAAATTAAAGCCTTTTCCCATCTAACAAGTTCTTATGAGTTACAAATCTGGTTATGATTTTTGAAGCGATTGTGTAAGACTGATTACTTCACGGCCTCAGCTCATATGGGCGGTTTACAGACTCACGCGAAGGTGTGGGTTTATTGCACATCATTTAGTACAGAAGGGTCAGAGATTTGATTTTATTACAGACTTCCTATGACTAATTGAAACTTAAATACGGTCACAATTTCTGCTGAGTAAAGGGCGACTCAACAGGCTGTCACCACGGCATCCACACTGACCCCTTTGACTGTTTGAGTGCACTTTACTCATCCTATTTGCTGATTATTCATCATATTATTTAAAATAAAGTCTACGTTAACTGACAATTTTTTTTTATTAGTTTTAAAAATGTATTTGTAATTTAATGTAGGTTAATTTTATTTAGTATTTTTAGCATTTTAATTTCAATTTATTTGACTGAATATTGAATTTCTGTACTTGAAATGAAAATGGATTATCTGATAGAATCCTGAATATAGCTATGAAAACAGTTAGGAAACCACTTGATCTGTTTCACTGGATTTACTAGATATGTGTTTGCGTGTATTGTTCAGATTTGTTTTAATCTATAAAAGGTCTGATGGCATTTCTTCCAAATGTCAACTAAAAATATTGCCATTTAGATTTCTCATTTCATTATCCACTATATTACATTATATCTCCCCACATTTCCACATTTTATTTTCACTATAGAAACATTAAAGCACAACCTGTATATATACACACAGAGAGGTGGACATATTTGTTGGTACACTTCAATTTTGTACAGGCCAATTTCTAAGTTTATTTTCAGTAATTTTTGATTAATAAATACATTTTTTTCCCCCTTTATTAGTTATTTTATTGACCACTGTAGTTTATCTTTCTTCAATGGAAGGATACCAACAATTGACAGACAATTGCTCAAAATAACAAACAATTGAATGACTTACAATTATGGTAATTGGCTAATTTATCAACTCTTCTGAGTATTGGTAATGGTATTGTGCAAAATTTTATAGAACCAAAACAAGGAATCATTTTTTTTTTTACTTAGCAATTGTAATTTATTGTTATAAATGCTCTAAAAACACTCTACACGTTTATTTTAAATGATTTGTTTTAACATACAGATGTCAACATCCACTAATTAGTTAACCTTTAGGCAATTATAACTACTTATATAATATAATATAATATATAATAGAAAAAAATATCCTACATTTATCTTCTTTTTTAACTACAAAATATCATAATATAGAGCTAAAACCAGCTGTGGAGCCAATTTCACATTGACTTTAATTTTCATCGATTCATTATGTAACATTGCTATAACATCAGTGCGTTACATGTAATGTCGATCAGTGTTTAAAGTCTGTCAGATCTCTGTTTATTTGGTTTTCCAGCAGGGGGGTCTGCAGGACTGACTCAACACTGTGTTTACATTCCAAAGCAGGGGCAGCTGAAAAAAAAAAAAAACTCCTCCTCTCTCCCGTCAGACAACCTCTCATTTACTTACTCAATACAATATCTATACAGTAAGCCTCTCTTTTACTCACTGACTTAAAAAAACAAAGTGTAACGGTTCACTTCATGTTTGTCAGCTGCATGACTAAGCAGCAAAGTGGACCAGACTTCATGCTAATATGTCGGTCATAACAACCATTATAATTATAATTACACAACACAGTGCATTACAAATGAAAATACCGAACATAAAGGGTGAGTACATGCAGTACAGATGAGGCTCACGACATCAATGTAGCAAAAATGGAATAGTTTTTCCCTTGGGTTTTAAAAGTACATTTTACATTTACAAGACAATGTTTTCAAAACGATCTGCATTCGCACATCCTTGAAAATGACCAAAAACCCTGTATTAGGTATGCCAGGCTAGTATTTGGTGTTGTCAGCTATTGTAAATAGTACCTGTAAGCAAGTGACAATGCTAAGTTAGAGGCTGTATGTAGGACTTTACTGTGTGTGTATGATGTATCGCCGTTGTTAGTCGTAATCTGAAGTAAATCTACACTTTGCTGTGGATTGAGCAATAATACATCCACATACTCCGCCATTGTTGTGTATGTTTGTTTGTTTTGTGCTTGTCTTTAATCTACACCTCCCTCAACATGTACTATGCACGTGTGTGATGTCATTGTTTTCAAAGACTCGTTTTTGGGTGTGTACATGAACACGAAAATGGTGGCATTTTCAGAAACTTCCATTTTGAAAATGGGTTTCAGTCACAAAAACGTTGTTGTGTAAACTAACAGGCAAAACATATTCAAAATTGTCTTGTTTTTTGGCTGAAAATGTTGTGACTGGTGTGTGTCTGACCTGAGGTCTCTGGCGAAGGAGCTCTTGTTTGATCCTCAGTCTCTCCTTCTCCATCTGGATCTGCTGCAGTCGCATCTGGTTGTTTCCACCCATCACTCCACTCTGTGGGCTGGAGGGCAACTGGGAACCTTGCTTTACTGGGGCACTCTGGGAAATTCTCTGCTGGTTCATAGCTGAGGACATGAAATTGATTGAGTTGATTAAATATTGGCAAAACAAACAGTAAGTTTAGATATGAATAGACTTATTTACATTAGACCAATTCTCTCAAAAACACATACAAAAGGTATATATTAGGGCTGCTCAATACATCATTTCAGCATTGACATAGCAATGTGCGCATCCGCAATAATTAAAATGTTAAGTGGGGATAATAGTTGACCAGGAGCTACACCACGAGATTTGTGGAGTGACTGCACAGATTATTGTTTTTAAGGCTTGCGACTTTGTAAGCATATTAAGAGAGTAAAGGATTCAGGCACAAAACTTTGTACTGTAACTTTAATAAGGAATGGTTTTATTTAATTATTTATACAATGAAGACTACACAGTGCTATTTTTACATTTCTTTATTTAATTTCTGCACCTGAAAACACAAATAGAACACGCACATCGTGTCGCTTACTAATGATTCACTCTCCTGTAAAATCATCCAGATCAATTTAAATGAATGCATTCTTTCCAAATAGAGAAATTTAAGCCATCTGTTGAAATTGTTGAAACCGCAATACTTATCACAGAAAAACGAAATACCGCAATGTCAGATTTGTCCAATGTTGTGCAGCCCTATACAAATATATAATTAATACATATGGCTTTTAAATAAAATTAAATGTTCATTGGTGTGCCTTCGTAATTATTATTTACAGGTAAAAGAATAATAAAAAATAATATAATTAAATGTTTATTTACAGACAATGAAAATAGGTCAATATTTGAAACAAAAGTTGCTTATTATTTTATTCAGATCTGTAATATATATTTTTTGTTATTCTTTATGTTAAACATTTTTATTAGAATATTTATTACTATATAAATATAATTACCCGATCATCAGTCTACAATCATTAAGAAGACTAACAGATAAGAGATCTTACACTAAAGGGTGTCGTAGGCATTGGTATGTATACTATAAAGGGTTTAGGAAAGGCCTATCAATTCAAGTGAATAGAGCAATGTGTATCGCCGCAGACGCAAACACAGAAACAAATGTTTTGGACCGTAGGAGGTGGGCTGTTACAGTAATTGGACCAATGAAAATTGGTGTTTACTTATGCGCTGGGGCCACCAGTGACAACAAAGCCGCGATGGTGCTGGCGTTGTTATGCGCAAGGGAGCCCCGACTTCCCCGCTTATCCTCATCACCATTCAATCAGAGAGTGTTTACACTACCTCAGGCCTGAATGAGTCTCCGCTCTCCACTCACCATGGGAATCAGATCAGAGACTCACCACGCCTCACACACACACACATCGCAAACACCCTCCCCCACCCTGCCCGAGGCTTGGAAGAGTGTGTGGGAATGTATGTGAGCACAAGTGGGGGAGTGTGTGTGTGTGTGTGTGTGTGTGTGTGTGTGTGTGTGTGCGTGCGTGTGTTTGTTTCTCTTTTAAGACTCTTATCTCGCATAGATATGGGTCTGTTGAAGCCAAATGATGGTTCTGGTGGAGCAGTAATGACTGAACTCAGACCAGAAGTGACCAGTTAAGCGGACGGTTCACCCAAAACTGAAAATGTACTCACTATTTACCCTCAAGTGGTTCCAAATCTTTATGAGATTTCTTAATCCGTTAAAGACGAAAGAAGATATTTTGAAGAAAGCTCAAAACCTGTAAAAATCGACTTTTTTAAAAATACTATGGAAGTCAACAGTCACTGGTTTCCTTAAAAATATTTTCCTTTGCATTCAACAGAAGAAAGAAATTTAAAGATTTGAAACAAGTAAAGGGTGAGTAAATGATGACAGAATATTTGGGAGAACTACCCCTTTAATATTGGATGATATGTCATGACTAGATTTGTTGCGTCTGTGAACAGGGACAACAACAACAACAGTAATAAAAAATAATAATAATAATAATTTTAAAAAAAAAGGTTCTCAGGTCTGGATTTCCCTGACTAGTCTGTACTTGTCTACTGTAGAGTTTCTGTGGGCATCTCACTTGGGAAACTCCATACCACAGCACGAATATGAAACACAAACAAGTCTTATCCATGGGGTTAAATGACTCAGTGTTGCATAAGCACAGCAGAACTAGAGGGTTGTGCCATGGACTGTTCTCTTCTGAACCAACATGTGGAGGTGGAGGAATCTTTCCAGAAGAACACAAATAAAAAAAAAAAGAGATAAAAGTTCAGATTGACGTAGTTTGCTCGTCTTTCCAAGTTGTATTTGGAACACAACCATCCAGTCATAAGTCTTTATCAAGCCATCTTGTAAGATGCCAGCCAATAGCAGCTCACTTTTCTTTGCAGGTGAGAGCTAGAGGGGTGTTGGGAAATGTCAGGAAATGCAGCGGCAGGACCTCTGAAGTCTTTGTAAATATTTGCTGGCTGTTGATTTAACAGGTTTGTTGTATAAAAGCCCTGCTCAAGTTGCGTTTCTAGTTAAGAGATAAGCGCGTAGGCCAAGGAGAAAAGGAAAGAGTCAATCAGTGTCCAGAAGAAAAGCCTCTCTATATCCTATCATACACAAACCTCAGTGGGTCACACAAAAGCAAGCTGAGAGCTGCCGGAAGCCAGCGTGAGGAAATTCAGCTGTGACTAGCGTGTAGTAGGAAACCAGTTGAAAGCAAGATGGCAGCCATATCACTTACAAGTGGAAACAGCAGGTGGTATATTTATGAGACTTTGGCAGTTATTATTAGTGATTACTGCAGTGAGAAAGGCAAATGTGTTTCCGACTTTGCGAACTCAAGTAACACAAAATGATGTTATCAACAAATATTACAGTCAAACTAAAGTTCTTAAACTTTAGCGGGGAGTAGCCAAGTTTGACCGGGCCCGGGCCTTTCTACAAAAATTGCTCTTGGAATATGTACCATTTCATCAAATTTTTTCTGAACATTTCACTTGGAATGACTTGGCTCCAACTCATCTGAACAAACTAATCAAGGTCTAAGGTGCCATTTACACTAGTGCGTTTTTGTTTAAAAATGCAGTTTGTTACGGTTATGCCTGCTGTCCACAGTACTCCGGCATCTTCAAACTGTGAAAACAAAAGCAGTTTTAGAGGACGTCATTTTAGTCTGGAAATGCGGCCATCCACAATCCCTCTGTGATTGGTCTTCTGGACTATTCTGCATCTTTCCCTGATTCGCCAAGACCTGATCATATGACCATTACACAACCAGTAGATGGAAAGTATGGATGCCGGCAAAATATGCACATGCCTAGTGTGCGTGAATGGTCACAGATCAGGCATATTAGGCTGTGTAATGTGGATGGAGAACGTTTTTCTAAAATGCAATAAAAGTGTCATTCTAAAACAAAAACACACTAGTGTAAACGGCACCTAAGGGTTACTAGAAAAACCAGAGCAGAACCATGGATGTCCTGGTCTGGAGTTGGCCACCCCTGCCCTAAAGCCACAAAACAGCCAAGCAACAATTACCTCAGGAAAAGCTAAATCCATGAATGCACTGAGAGACCTTTGAATGTGTACCAATGATGTCACATTTGTCATCCCGATTCCCAATAAGGCGAGCGCCTTGGGAGTCATGAAGTGTTTATGCAATGTGAATGGTTGTGTGTGTGTGTGTGTGCGTGTGTGTGTGTGTGTCAGCTCTGGAAAAGATGAGTGCTTCACAAGAGCGTGACATCACTCTGCACTTGCCAACAAGGTGCCAACTCCTGCACTTGAATAGTATGATAATCCAAGCCCACAGCACATGACCGATAACCCAAGGTTCCAGTTGGCCTTTGTGCTTAAAAACTCCAAGTCTGCAAGTCTAAGGGCCAGTGTGAAATACATCATAAAGTCCCTTGTTGAACTCTCAGACCAGACCTCACAGCCTGTTCACCATCTCGAAGGAAGAAGGCACAAGTTTATTCTATGGGCTTTCTTCCTTTTTCTCCCATTCTTCCCTTTCTTTTCCCTCTTCCCTTCCCCCTCTCTGGCTCTGCCTCCGCCTGCCCCCTTTCCTCTCTCTCTCTCTCTCTCTCTCTTTCTCTCTCTCTCTCTAACATTGGGTCTCTTTGACTAAAAAGGTCTGGAACAGATTAGGAGCAGAGCTGCAGCATCGAGAGGCCTGGCACCAACTCAAGTCCGTCTAGATGTGCAGCTGAGAACAGTTCTGCCTGTGCTGGGCCTCACGCGGGGTGGGAAAGGGGGGTAGACAGAAAGAGAGAATGGCCAGACTTCAGTTCTCTGTTATAAGAGTACAATCCCATTCTACTCCCAGCTCAAATTACCCAAGTGTCTCCAATGGCAAGCAAAGACCCAGACGGGACAACATGTCAGGTTAGCAACATATTTAATGGCTTCTCTGCAGTTCTAAAAATGTTCTCAAAGTTGTGTTTTTCAAGTTGGCGAAATAAAGTTTGCCCAAACATCTACACTTCAACAAACTCAAATGAGAAGAGCCGAAGGATGAAAACAAATGCAAAGGTCATTAAAAAAATGAAGACACAAGCAGTTACATAAAGCTTGCAGGAACACCCAAACGTTTTCAACATGAGGCAAGGAATGAGTTAACCATGTCAACCCCTCTGGTTGTTCTCCCCCTCACATTACGTCTGTAATTCAGGGGCCCACCAGGCTTGTCTGCTGAACACTTATAAATCTTCAAAGGACTTCACCCACCAGAGACGACCCCCCCCCCCCCATTCTTTTTTGTCTTTCGTTCTTTCTTTCTCTTTTTCTCCTGCCTTACCAAGCCCTGCATGGACTGTTTACCACTTTACCCATGACCATTTTTGCGTTAGGTGTACATTTGCTCACAAAAATCAAAAGGAAGTATTTTGGTCAAAAAAAAAATGGGCAAAACACACTTGTTCACACATGAAGGAGATAGTGAGATAGAGTCCCATAGGAAATCTCCTTTGGGATAAAGGAAAAGCACCTGAAGCGTGAGTAACTCAAAGTGACATAAGCAGAAGCCTTCATCTCTTTGTAAGCCTTACGTGCTCATAGAAAGAGATTAAAGAGAGGAACTGAAAAGGGTAGAAAAAGGACAAACAACTTAGACTGACAACCTTTCGGTGAACCATTTATCTCGACAGCGAAAAAACAGATGATTAGATTAACGTGACTATTCCACTGCTTAGATAGGTTTCGTCGTCTCCTATGGATTATGGATTCATATCTGAACAGGGGATTTAGGAAACAGCATAATCAGATGCAGTTTGAGCTAGTTTGCTAGTGTGTGCGAGTAAAGGGATCACATAGCAGAGTCCTGAGTGTGGAGCAGTTTTGGCTAACCTCAATATGAGTCACAGGAAGTAGGAATAGTGTGCTGCAAAAACACATACACACTCTCACTCACTTTCTAATGCACACATTGTCAGAGAGCAGACATCTACACTTGGTCTGTAATCAGCATACTGTAATAATAAAGCAATAAGCAACAGCTCTGTAATTTTACCACCACAATGGAATCAAGTTCAGGACTTTGAGCACCTAATATCACTGCAGTGATTTGATTTCCGGTCTTCATAGTAAAGGGAAAAAAAAACATTTTCATTGAGACAAAAAGAGTAACCAAAAGTAATATTTTGGTATTTAAATTTGGCTAATTGAATTGGCTATGCCTATTTTAGCTTACAGTGAACTGACAGCACGGCTACTGATATGTTATCTGTCCATATTGTGTGAATGAAACAAATTCATAAATTAGCCTCTCCAAACTATTTTATTCTATTGACTTTTTTTTTTTTTTTTTGCTAAAACTGTTCATGTGGTTTATTTATTTTTATTAAATGGCAGCAACAGCGGCATGGAACGAGGACAATGTTGGGGCCCAATTTATTATAATTTTATTTTAATTATTCTAATTTTTTTAAGCTTACCGAAACGCGGGTCGAGTCGTGGGTCCAGCCAAGAGGTGGTTTTGTTCTTGTGATTGATGTAGTAGATTTCTCCTTCTGAGGTAATAGCTTGTTCCCAGCCTTCAGGAAGAGGACCTGAGAGAGAACAGTCAGGATACAATTAAAGGGACAGTTCTGTCAAATTCTGTCATCATTTACTCACCCTTTACTTGTTCCAAACCTGTTTGACTTTCTTTCTTCTCTTGAACACAAAAGAAGATTTTTTTGAAGAAAGCTGAAAACTTGTAACCATTGACTTCCATAGTATTTGTTTTTCCTACTATGGAAGTCAGTGGTTACAAGTTTTCAGCTTTCTTCAAAATATCTTCTTTAGTGTTCAAGAGAAAAAAGAAACTCGTAAAGTGAGTAAATCTTCATTTTGGGGTGAACTATCCCTTTAATTATCCAGCACCATCTGAAATGATCATTTTAATATTTGTTTGAAAGCACAATTTGTTTTCATCCTGCATTTTCCCCCACATGACATTTATTCATTTAACTGCATAGCTAGCTAAACCTTCGTGCCTGAACTTTTAGTGCTACTAGAAACTAAAAGCACCAATGAGAAAGGTAAGTGATGTGTGCAGATATGAATGACATGTGTTTGAAGCTTTTCGAGGGGTGGAGATCTTGTGCAAGCATAGTAAACTGTGTGTATGACACATAAGGAAATGACACGACTTGCCAAGTTATAGTGTGGAACATTCAGTTATTAGAAGTAAAAATCAGTTTATAGTTTGACTGACAATAAAATAGTGAAAACAGATCTACATGATTGTTAATCAATAGCCAGGTTTCCATCCTAAAGTTCGCAAAAATAAAAAAATTACAAATGCAAATTTTGTTAGAGTGGCTGACTCTAGTATTGGTAACTTGGTAACCAACAGCAAACAAGGCAAGCATAAAGGGCCGTTCACACCATGCACGATAACTATAAAGAAAATGATGAAGACATTGTTCTAAAAATCATTCTGAATGTAAATTTTTTTTTTCGAGAGTTCAGACCACAACTATAACAATACAAATGTAGAGAAAGAATATAGTTGGGATCACTTTCAGAATGATTTTTTTTCTCAGCTAATAAATGATAAAACACTGGTAGCCATTCAGAATCCATTTAAATACAAAGCGATGGCACAATTTAAAGATAAATACATCATTGTGGACTGCTTGATGTTAAGCCCTCTTTTCAAACATTATTTAAAGGTAATGACTATCTGGAAAACAATTGGTTATACCATGGAAAAGAATGATAATACATGGAAGTTATGCAAGCCACGCTAGCAAACTGAAGTATAAACATAAGAGTATCTTGCGTATCCTTTTTTCTAGTTTCAGTGTCTTTGTGTTGCTTCTTTTTTTCCACTATGCTGACTACGACAGCTAAATCAATTGGATGAATAAAACATTTTTTAATAAAGATTACAGGAGCTGGATTCACTGGTCAGATGCGCTAGTAGCACACTGCTGGTCACAAGGGGATAATGCAGAATGAAAAGGATAAACTAAAAATAAATAGATTTTTCTCGCTCGTTAGTGTGGACGCAAATATATGTAAGGTTCAATTTATAATTATAGTTATCGTGCTTGGTGTGAATTGGTCTTAATGGAGTCACGTGGGTGTAATGTTCACTACGTGTTTATTCGGCAAATGCGTTTCCAACTCCCATTATTTGCATTAACCCTTTTTTGCAAAAGTACAAAACCACCTCATGCAAGCGTAAAGACTTTTTTTTTTTTTATTAAAGGGATTTTATTCAAAATTTTGCATTTCCATCACTCGTTCTCACATGTGATACTTTAAAATGCACATTAACACAGGGTGATAGAAACCCAGCTAATGATATATGCTTTGTTGAAGCCATCAGCCTGCATTTCTCAATGTATTTTTTTTAAAACAATCCTGTTTAAACTACTCTACCCATAATTCAGAGAAAAAAACTCCACCACTCATATAATTGTGACATTGTATCATTATATTGAGTGATATTCAAATACACTTTGCTTCTAATCAAAATGTACAATAAAGTGATCAACCTCATGGTTGGCTTATAAGTTTTGCAAACATCTTGAAAATGACAATTGGAAAAAAGTGTTGCATTCTAGTTTTTAGGACTTTGTAATCCAAAGAATGACATTAGAGTTTGAAGGGAACGCCCTAAAACTCTGCTCTCGTCTCAGTTTCTTTTGAACCTCCTAGAATCGAATAACCTTGGGTCTGAACATCCAGGTCAGTGTTGTCACTCCAACCAGACAAGTCCACCTAATCATCAGCTGCCATTGACATGCATTCATTTGCATTTGTCTGCCTTGATAAGGTTTCTGTTTGCTGAAGTAGAGGCGTGTTTGGGTGGGATGTAAACAGAGACTGCTACACCCGCAATGAGAATTACCATGAAAATGCTGGGGCTGAGAGTGTAGTTTTTAATATGAAATGAGTGTCTGGAGCCGCTGACCTGAGGCTGGGTTCATGATGTTCTGTTGCTGCACAGGCACTGGGCTGGCTGGGGCGGCCTGGTTCATCTGAAGGAGAGCTTTACGTGGGTCCTGCCAGGTGGTCGTCTGGTCATTATGGCTATGGGGAGACAAAGACATACATAATCAGGACAGCTAAGCATAACTATTAGTAGCTTTGTCTTAAATTTGAATGAGCTGCCTCTTTGTTTGGACAAATTAGTTTAAATCTTATAATTATTTTTTTAGATTCTAATACTTTTGTGATTCTATATGTTCTTTTTTTTAAATTAATTTATCCTTAAGGTTTAAAATCTTTAACACATACTGTATATATAATTCAATTTTTTATAGCATTTTTGCAGACATAAATTTTTTTATCTCAAGCTTCAATTTTGTACAGGATGACTGGTAACAGGAAATGACATGGAAAATAATAATCAAATAAATAATTAGACAGTAATGTTTTTTTTTTGACTATATATATTTTAACATATTTATTATATATAAAATACTGAACTATTTTTTACAAATGTTTCTTCATCAACATATTTTTGTTACTTTTCTAGTTTAATTACATTAAATACAATTATTTCACATATGGACTGCTCAGTCATTCTCAAACTTCCTGACAAAAAAAAAAAATCAATTTTCTTTCTTTCTTTCTTTCTTTCTTTCTTTCTTTCTTTCTTTCTTTCTTTCTTTCTTTCTTTCTTTCTTTCTTTCTTTCTTTCTTTCTTTCTTTCTTTCTTTCTTTCTTTCTTTCTATTCTGGTCAAAATCAGACTATTTTTGGTGCGTATAACACATTCAGCACAAATGCACTCTAGGTAGGCAGCTTACCAAGTTTCAAGACACACTTTATGTCTAAACATTGCATAGGTTTATGAAAATTAAAGACATATTAACAAAGGTGGGTCAAGGGAAGTGTGCTGCAATATAAACCACTGTTATATATTCCACACCGGTTTATTTTGTTCAAACTGAGTGCTCCGATAAAACTCCCAGCGAGTGGAACTTTTAATAGATCTCTGTAAACAACTGAACGCCGATTCATTTGGACAGCATCTCAGTCCTTTAATCTGCAGATGCAAAAGAAAGCAGGAACCAAACATTTCCAAAGCCTCCTGCAAGCAAGTGTAAATGATGGTCTGTCCTAAAAGCAGTGAAACTCCCATTCATTTCGTCAGCCCTGTCTACTAAAAATAGGCTCTTATGAAAGTTTATTTCGTAAACTTTACAATTGCCACCCACTCTAGTGTCAGATCTGCTGATGTATTTCTGTGGAGGAGGGAGTGTGGATAACTGTAGGTTGCTTGGTGAACTTTGACCCTGTTTACATGCGATTTGCCTGCATGCAGTGGATTGAAACAGGGTCATCTGCGCATTTAGTCACCGATTTCTGTGTAAAGCCAGTGATGAATAACACAGTTACTGGAAAACGCATCAACAAGTCTGAAAGGAGAGACTGAAGCCAGACTTACACCCTTCTGTTTATTCAGATTGCAGACAGCAAGGTGGCAGTGAGAGCCGTTCTGTTTTCTCTTTCGCTGCACTTTATCACTTAAAGGCTAAGCAGCCGAGGCTTTACAACTTCAGTATCCAAAAGACGTGCTTGCAACTAAAAAAAACTTAGTTAAAGGGACAGTTTACCTTAAAATATCCCTTAACTCAAAATCAAGTGGTTCTAAACCTGTATTAAGCTACTTTTACATGACAACGATATAGCCAAAAAAGTAAACGTTTATCCCTTGCATTTTGAAAAGGTTACACATCTACAGAACGTTTTCAAAATGATCCACATTTACACATACCCATGAAAATATATTATATTATGTATTACATATGCCAGGTCGGTATTTGGTGCAGTCTCCTTGCTAGCAAACACCTGTAGGGAAGTGACGACATGCTGTTCGATATATATAATTTTCCTTTTTTGAGAGATGCGTCTCCGCACTTGGTTGTAATGTGAAGTAAATCCACACATTTCTGATGAAGCATTTGGAAACACGTGAGCAACAACACATACTCCATCATTGTTGTGTTTTTTTGTGCTTGCCTTTTAATGCACGCACATGACATCATTGTTTTAAAACACTTTCGTTTTTGGGTCTTTACATGGACAAGACAATGGCAGCATTTTCAAAAACTTTTCAGTCCCAAAACAAACAAGCAAAATGTGTACAAAGTTTCCAATTTTTGGCTGAAAACATTGTTGTGCAAATGGCATGTTTTTTTTTTTTGAAGAATGTTGGAAACCTGAAGCCATTGACATCCATATCATTTTTTCTTTAAATAATTTTCTAATATATAATGGTTAGAAACCTCTTAAGGGTGAGTAAAGTTAGATTTTTATGTGAAAATTTAAGCTAAGATGAAATCCCTTTTAAAGCAAACAACTGTTCACCTTCACAAAACTGGATCACATGTTTTCTAGTGCATTATCACAATCTAATCTCACAACTTCCTAGACTTTCTTTTAAACAAATGAAGTCTTCCAAGAAATGCTTTTTGTGTCCTGAAGGCACACACACACAATTTACGAGCAACGTTCTGGATGGAGTAGGTGGTTCAAAAGACCTGAGCTCAGAGGCGACGCACGTTCTGTCAGGTCTACGAAAGTACAGGATTATGTGCTTAACTTAAAATTTTGCTCTAAGTAAAGACTAGTGAAAAAAAGCAAAATTACGTAACTTCAGGAAAGTTGAGAAACGCTAACAAACACTACTTTTCTATATATTCTACAGTGAGAATGGGCTGTAACACTTGGTGCGAGGCATTTCTAATGATGGCTTTGTCGGGACTTGTTGTTCGATTAAGATGTAGCGCTAATGCAGGAGAAGGCCCCACTCCCTCTCTCTCTCTCGCTTTCTGTACATTCAGGCAGGGTCAGTCATGGGTCTCCTCCCAGGAGGTTTCTTTCTCTCACTGCCTGTTCTAACACACTGAAGTGTCAGGCTCTTTAACAATCTGGCGCCAGTTTTACAAAGCTTTCACCTGCTGGACAAAAGCTCAGACCAAGCTACGACCCAAAACCCTAACTGCTATTCACTTGTTCCACTTTTTTTCCCCCAGAAAAAAAGACAGGTTTTGTCACTAAAAATGTGAGCATGTGACTAGTGAGCAATAAATCTAGTTAAAGATTATTGGGAATAGATAATAAACATGTTTCACTGGCCAATAAACAAGTGTTGCTGGCTGCTTGGGTACGTTTCTGAATATACAGACAACAACATTACAATATGAAGAAGAAAAAAACAACAAACCTGAACCAATATTAACGTATATATATTATGAAACATGTGCTTAAATAATTTAGGCCTCATGAAATCAGTTTTATTTTTTTCCCCTAATGGAAAATGCAATACGTATTGGTAACCAAAGCATTGACTTTCATTGTAGCAAAAAAAAAGAACAGAAGTCAGTGGTTACTATTAATTGTTTGGTTACCAAAATTTTTCAGAATTTCTTTTGTATTCACAAAAACGCACATGGTTTGGACAAAAATGGAAGGATTGTTCATAATGACAGAATTTTTGGGGGGCTGAAGCATGCCTTTAATGTATTTACAATATAATGTACTGTAATTATATTTACCATTGGTTACCCTGAATATTTTACTGATTAAGACAAAATTATTAACCCTCCTGTACAATTTTTATTCTTCTTGAAATATTTCCCAAAGTAATGTTTTTCCATGTTTTCCTATCATTTTTTTTTCTTCTGAATAAAGTCTTATTTCTTTTAGTTTCACAGGAATAAATGCATTTTTTCCCCATTTTTTAATTAAGTGTATTCGATTGAAAAATCACTGTTATCCAATAATATTGTTTACTGTCATCATGGCAAAGACAAAAGAAAATAGTTATTAGAAATTAGTTTTTAAAACTATTATGTAAAAAAAAGATGTTGAAAAAAAATCTCATCTACTTTAAACAACACTTGGAAAACATCAATATTTCTTCAACAGTATATTGTCATCAGTCTTTGAAAACCCATTTTGTTTGGTCACTAGTCTTGCCAGATAGATGGCTGACCACCGGTTTACTGGAAGAAAGACAGAGAGAGAGAAAAAAAAGTACTGAGAGAATTTCAGCTTGTGAATTCTGCAACCTTCCATTTTTATTTGGCGTACTAAATCAGCAAGACCCTTTCCCATCATAAACACACTGTGAGCATTTTCCCCTGCCGTCACTTTCTCTTGGCCACCAATTACTCACTATTCCGCCATCACTGCCTTTTAAGAGAGGGAGGGAGCAAGAATAACAAAAAGAGGAGAGAGAGAGAAAGAGAGAGACTGACTCAGCACTTCACCACCCCCTCTTCCCTAAGCTCCCTCTTGTTTATGCTTTACTGATCAAAGGAGCTGCCAAAAAATGCCCCCTCTCCCACCCACCCACCTACCAGTAAGCCACCCTACCCCCAACCCACACACACACACTCCAGGAAAACAGCCCTGGCCGCAGCAGACGAGGAACAGGGGGCCTCTTCAGGAGGGTCACGGGGGAGGGCCGAATGACTGTCAAACAAAAACAAAAGGCCAAAGAAGAGGAAAAGAAGGAGGAAAAAACGAGCACGGAAGCAATCCCTCAGAACTCCATTGGCTGAGTGGATCGCTGTGGTCCTGTTACACTTTATGTCACCCCGATCCTCCCCCTCCTATTGCTGCTGGAAACTATGACAGAGAGATGGGGGAGCGAGGGACAGAGGGAGGGAGGGAGGTAGGGAGAGGTGGTGTGAGTTAATTTTAATTGGAGCACAGGATGTGGAGTATGAAGATCTCCTCTTGGATTTCAGCGAGGGCAGACGCAGGCGCACTCACACAGGTGGGCTTTATTAGCCGTACGAGTTCTGCACACACCGTGCCTTTTCCATGCAAAACACTGACGCTTATGTTTAATTCAGTAGTAGAAGTGATCAACTGTAACCAACAGAAATGACAGTTTGGTTATAACATGCTGTTTTCATCATTAAAAAAATCTGCAAACGAAATCCCGACACTGATTTTCAAGGGATAGTTCACCCAAAAATAAAAATCTACTCATCATTTATTTACCCTCAAGTGGTTATGAACCTTTATGAGTTTATTTCTTCTGTTGAACACAAAAGAAGACATTTTAAAGAAAGCTGAATACCTGTAAATTTCATAGTAGGAAAAACAAATAATCGGTACAGGTTTCTGGCTTTCTTCAAAATCTTCATTTTTAGATGAACTATCCCTTTAAGATAAAATATTAACTTTGTTTCAAAATCTAACAAGACGACTACCTTCTTAAGTCCAAAGTGTAGTTCACTTTTATGCAAACATGAGGGTCAACGTAGACTCACAAACAGTAAGCATGTTGCTAAGCTAGAATACTAATAGAGTGCTAAAGCTGTGAGCTCAAAACCCAGAAGACTAATTCGACACTGGTTGCCTAAATTTTCCTATCTTTTTTTCGAATAAATTTATGATAAAGCAAAGACTTCAAATTAGGGCTGCACGATATAAAATTGTATTTGCGATTCAGGGAAGCACAGTTGTGTGATCAGTAGTAAATCTTCTCCACAGAGGGATAGAGAATGCTCTTGGAACTTCCAAATATGCCCCAAAGAAACTCAGGAAATCACTATAGGGGTTGGTGAATAAACAGAAGATTTAACTGCTTTCATTTATTCAATGTGAAGATATTTTGAAGGAAGTGACTAAGAAACAAATGACCACAACAACATACAGTTTATCTGAGTTCTCATTATAATTTTCCTGATAAGAAAGTATATAATGACGTAACGCCTTTGAATATTGCATGACCATATTGCAAGCGATATATTGCGTAGCTTGTCACAGTCATGTCTGTGCAGCTTTCAAAGTTTACCTAGCCAGAGATCAGCATGGAAAGACTAATTCAACACATGTGCAGTATTAACCCCATTGGACTTGTTCAGTTTGAACATTCACCTTGTGCCTATGCTGTTGTATGGAGAAAAAACTGACTGCATGTGAACAGTGTGAGCAGATATCCACGGACATTTCTGATGATGAAAACTGACTCACAAGGACAGTGCATGGACCGTCATGGAGTGCAGATGGCTGAGACATACTTATAGCTTTAGAAAGCATAATTAAGTTGCCAACCTTCTGAAGCAGACTTTAAGTCTGCAATGCTGCCGTCTCTGTAGTCTCAATGCTGTAGTCAACTCTCTGGTGTTTTGGAACAGAGAAAATGTGTTTTTGTAGTCAGTCTGGGTTAGAGCCCTACCATTGCATCACTCTTGAGTGTCTGTTCAAGCAATGTTCTCTCTGGGTATCGAGCACACACAAACACAAATGAGACTGACTGGCTTCCCTTTGCTTAGCGGGAAAGTACCGGGAAAATGGGAGGACAGTCAAAAAGCAGCCAAGAGTAACAATAATAGTGAAATCCATATGTATACAATACATCACCTGACTTTTGTACATAGTGCCAGTCTGTGCATCATAAATTGAAAAATTAAGGTGCAGTCCCATTTACCATTGCACGGCAAGATTGTGTATGACATCCAGTAATATTTGCAAATAGGCTCATTTTACAAGTCACCTAGAGTTAAACAGTCCATTCAGCCAATCTCTAGGTGTGACAGGAGATCTTTTAGTTAGCTTAGCATAAATTATTAATTCGGATCAGACCATTGGCATCTCGCTCACAAAAATTCCAAAAAGAGTTGATTTTACTCAATATTACGCAGCGCTGTTACCTAGTTAACTTCCTGGGGTACAGCAGCAAAGTTCCTTGATTATTGCGCCAGAATGAGAGTATATATCCTAGCCACATCGGCCTAGAAAACAACACATTTTCTTAGTACACAAATGTAACTACAGAAGAGTAAATAAATAAAATAAAAAGTTTTGATCATTTTTTTCTGAGCAAGGAGCTAATGGTCTAATCCAGCGGTGTCAAACTCAATTCCTGGAGGGCCACAGCCCTGCAGAGTTTAGTTCCAGCCCTGCTTCAACACACCTATCCGTAGGTATCAAACAAGCCTAAAGCACTCAATTAGTTTGATCAGGTGTGTTTAATTAGGGTTGGAACTAAACTCTGCAGGGCTGCCGCCCTCCAGAAACTGAGTTTGACACCTGTGGTTTAATCCAACTCAAATGATCTATACTAAAAGCTAGTATATATGAATAGATTAAAAAAAAAAGGTTAAAATTCACTAGTTTAAGTCTAGTAAAATGAGCATATTTCCAAAAAAGTGAAGTGTTTCTCTAAGCAAGCCAAGTTTTAACTGATGGTAAGACATCAATTTTCATGCCACAGACAATGACATTTTCATCCATGCAACAAAGGTCCATTATCATGCAATTATAATGACCTGAAATTGTGCTAATGTAAACAAAGCTTTAAAAGTATTCATTAACATATAGTGTTGCGCCACTACATTCACCTCGGCTTTAACAATGACCAGTTAAGATCACTCATCAGTGCAGATTAATGACTGCACTTTCACACCAACAAACTAACATCTATGGCAACAGTATCCCACACTCCCACAGAAAACACATCATCGGTGTTCAGGGTCATTACAGATCGCTCGGAGGGCCACCAGCTGAGAAGCATTATTGAAGATTATGGGGCCAGAGATGCAGACAAAAGCATAGACAGCGTAGACGTCCCCTCAAGAGACCCCCACAAACACCCTCCAGAGCTTCAAACATCATCAGCCAGACGCCTGCAACCTTCTTTCTGGAGCACTACTTCCAGACTAAGTACTGAAAAGACCGACTGGGGCAATGACAAACAGACAAAGAGAGAGGTCTACAACCCCGGTACCAGGCCTTTGCTTTATAGCCAATAGACATGGAGAGCGGAGGTGGGGATTCTGGCACTCAAATCACATTGAGCCATGACCACACAGGAATCACACCACGACACTAAAGGAGACAGTCCTCTATAGAAGCTCACTTCCTGATTTCCTCTCCAGCTGTTATCACTGCTCATGAAACCAGAGAGCGGTGAAGAAGGAGGAGGTGGTGGTGATGGTGGTGGTAGTAGGTGGAGAGGGGAGGTTAGCGAGCTCACGGTACTGGGCTTAGACCCACCCAAGCGCTCGACATGATTGATGGCCCAATTATCAGGGCCCTGTTTATTGTGCTGCAGTTATTTATAATGCAGCAGAGCTCGAGGTGCAGCGATGAATGCTTCTCACAGTTGCGCTCAACTTCGCCAGCACTGTGTGTTTTCCACTTTGCTTTAAAAAATAACTAATATTTGCCAATAGAATATGGAGGATATATTGGATGAGTTGTCTTCATAATAGTGAAAAGTGCAAAGATGGCATTCACTACTGACTGTCTGGAGAAGGCATATTTCACATTCTATTGTGACGTGTTCCTGAGTTTTTTAAAAATAACAAAAAATATATATATATATTGTTTACAATAATTGCAATGCTTAAAGACATTTAATAATTACATTAGTCTTTTGGCTACATGTGTATACTTTCAAATTATTACAAATTATTATCAATATTATTATCAATATTGTATGTTGTATTAATTTTTTTTCAATTAAAGAATGAATTGAGGATGGAAGAGATGATGTTAGCAAAGATTCAGCTTTATTTCAATGTCGATACTATTTTAATTAGCGTTTCATGAATGTAGTTGTTTTGTTGAAACAAAAATATTATAATTTGTACACTATAATACTGCAATTTAAGCGTATGTTTTTTTCAAGGTTTTTAAAAGAAATGATTTGCTATTCTTGAAGTCTGAAAATTATGTACCATGTTTTTTTTTTATACTCTTTTATTAAAGAAAGAAAAAAGGGGAACAAACCATGCACATTATCATACATTATTTGCAATAGCATACTCAATACATTTATGTATAGTGGTTTCTAATATGACTTTTTTTTTTTCGGAAGTAGTTCTGAATACAATTATAACAATAACATACTAAGAACAAGGAATGTTTCTGGAGCAGGATATCAACATATTAGAATAATTTGAAAGACTCATGTGACACTGAAAACTGGTGTACTAACTAAACTCACCTTTTTTTATATTAGAGAAATAAATGACATTTTAAAATGCATTAAAACAACAACCAGTTATTGTTTTATTTCACAAATAGCTATTTTTACTTCTAATAATTCAACTTCTGAACAGTAGCATATCTCTGCATTACTAGTCAAGTCTTCTTTAATTCTATAGCGCTTTTACAATGCAGACTGTGTCAAACAGCTTGACATAGATGTAGAAAAGTGAATAAAAATCCACAACAATATTTAAGATTATGCAAAATTCCAGCGTATTATGAGTAGAATGCTGGTGTAGTTCTAGTTGAATTAAAACGGATTCAGTTCAGTTTAATTCAAATGTCACTTTTGAGGGACAGCCCACAGATGAGCTAGCAAACACTGTTAAAGTGACAGTTTACCCAATTTTTGGGTGAACAACCCCCTTAAAAACAATGGCTTTTAAACAACATCTGCATCAGATCCTCACAAAGACTGTCTGTAGCTTAGCTTAGCATAACACACACACTGTCTGTAATGAGGCCACAGAGGCAGCCATTATGAATGACTGAATTCTGCTGGTCAGGACAGAAAGAGGACGTCGGCTCTCCATTTCTCCCTCACGGCCGAGCGAGCGAGTGTGCAACAGGACGGCTGGATGAGTGACTGAGCTTCCGTCAGCAGGACATCATCAGGAGAGATTATTGAGCGACCTGCTGACCTCTGGCCGGATTTAAGTTCCTCTTTGAAGGAGGGCTCATATCACAGGGGCCAGGGGACAAAGCAGCGAGTTAACGGAGTCAGAGAGAGAGAAACCTGGGTAAAGGTTACGAAGTTCTCACATTTTACACAAGCCATACTTTAACGCAAAAAAGACCAAGTTAAATCATTTTATTCATTTAAAGAAAGCAAAAGGTTGGTCTTCATCATGAAATAAATAATTGCACACCCGAGGTGCATAACTTTCTAATAATTCAATGGACCAGAGTCAATTTTTGTTCCATTTATACAACCGTTACACATTTAAAGACATTTTTCAGATGTTGTATTTCAAGAAAACAGAACTTTTTTGTCAGGTTTTTGTAGTCAAATCTAAAGGCTGCTTCCAAAATCACATTCTTCCACTCTATATAGTATGTAAAAAAATTATGTGAGCTGAGCAGTGTGTCTGAATTCATAGTAATCGAAAAAACAATAGGAGAAGAAGTACCCGGATGACCTACTACTTCCGGTAAAATGATGAAGTGCGTATCCGATAAAAACTTTACTATCCCATGAGGCCATGCGAGATAATTTATGAATGAGAGTGAAGCAACACAACTGATGTGGGTGGGTCCTGTGATAATAACAACCTGACAGATGTAGTACGTCCGAATTACATTCATACTACTCACATTCATACTATACAGAACATATTTTTTTAATGGTTGTTAAGTACATTCAGATTTAAGTGTAGTACCTACTTTAGTATGCAATTTCGGATGCAGCTCTAGGGTGCGTCTCAATCAACTCCTTGGTTCCAGAGGTCATGGACCATTAGGTTGTGTACACGAATTCGAGCACGGGTAGGGACAGTAAAGGAGCTTGGTTCACTACACGTTGGGACACTGATGGCGACATGAGAACACCCTCATTGTACAAGAACAAAACTGGAATTTTTAAACAACAGCAGAACTAATATTTTTCGTATACTAATTCTTATAAAGGTGGCGCAGTTGGTAGCATGATCGCCTCACAGCAAGAAGGTCACTGGTTCGAGCCTCGGCTGGGTCAGTTGGCATTTCTGTGTGGAGTTTGCATGTTCTCCTGTGTTGGTGTGAGTTTCCTCCGGGTGCTCCGGTTTCCCCCACAGTCCAAAAACATGTGTTATAGGTCAATTGGGTAAGCTAAATTGTCCGTAGTGTATGTGTGTGAATGAGTGTGTATGAATGTTTCCCAGTGATAGGTTGCAGCTGGAAGGGCATCCGCTGCGTAAAACATATGCTGGATAAGTTGACGGTTCATTCCGCTGTGGCGACCCCAGATTAATAAAGAGACTAAGCCGAAAAGAAAATGAATGAATGATTGAATTTTTATAAAGCTTTTAAAAGTACATTATAGATAAATAATTTGATTGCTTAATATGCCAGCAACATTTCAACCATTGAACAATTGTAAATGTTTGCTAGATTGTTCTTAACCTGTCTAGCTATGTTAGTTCTTGTTAAATATAAATAAGTTTCTTTTTAGAAAAAAAGTTTGTCGTTATGTTTAGGGATTTGTTTAGTTGATTCATGGTTCACACTTCTGAACTTGCATTAAGGGCGGATAGTGCGCATCTATGCCGCATTGCGGGACTTTTAAGGATGCGAACATTTCAGTGCACTAGAAAAATTGTGCGATTGAGAAAGCCCTTAAAATGGTGGACTCCCCAATCAGTGCCTTGACTAATGAACAAGGAAGCTGACTGAGATGCACCACAAGTCTTTTGTTTTGTTTTGACTTTTGTAGGCTGTGAAATTACTGCAATCATTCAGTCTAGTGATGTGAAAGTAATTCGCTACTGGAACTACTTCAGCCATGCCTTATACGGAAGAAAATTGAATACCTTTGAATGTTCATCAGAAAATCAGAATCAAGCATTTAACAGTCCCTAAGTATAAATACCATTAAGCAAAATCTAAAAATGAATGCGTCACATTCAACACATTGACTGCACTGTTGATAAATGTAAACAGTGTTTTGACTGGTCTGAATACATAGGCAGAGGTCCTTCTTCAGTTTGCTCCACTATGACAGTAGGAGCATTGATGTCTGGGGCAAAGGTGTTACATCAGGACTGGGTAAACATTGGTCTGGTGAACTCTACTTTCTATATGCACGCGTGCGCACACACATACACAGGAAAGGGGCTTGTTTGTGTGTGGTCAATAAAGCCCAAGCTTGACAAACACACATTTGCTCAAAGTAAATGCTTCACACTAGTCGAACTGAGAAATGAATTCACTCTGACCTGGGAAACCAAACATTACAAAAACGAGGCCACTGTAATCTAACAAGTGACAAAACAGTATCTAAATGAGTTGGCTGTTCACATGGAGTACAATGAGTTCAGATGTCAATGTGTGCTCAGACATGATTTTAAAAAAATGTGGCATATGACTAAAATATTGTATATTATGTATCAGATACTATTTAACAGTAACCACATTAACACTTAACACATAACCACATTAACATTAACACAAAACCATATTACAATTTGTACAATATGTAACTGCTAAAACTATGTTAAAAATTATTAATAAGCAGCAGATCAAGAGATTGAGGGTAATACAGCTAAATCCAGATGTGTTCCCATACTATGGAATGCGGGTTTTTAATAATGTAACTTAACTTAAAGGCACAGTTCACACAAAAATAAAAATTCTGTCATCACTATACTAGATGTTGTACTGTATGTACTATATCAGTGCTGGGTTGCGGCTAGAACGGCATTGGCTGTGTAAAACATATGCCAGAGTAATTGGCAGTTCATTCTGCTGTGGCGACCCCTGATAAAGCAGGAAATAAGCTGAAAGAAAGTGAGTGACAACTAGTAGCCATTGACTTCATAGTATATTTTCTTCCTACTACTGAATCAGTTTCCAATATTCTTCAAAATATCATCTTTTGTGTTCGACGTAAAAAAGAAACTCAAAGGTTTAGAACCACCAGAGAGAGAGAGAGAGAGAGAGAGAGAGAGAGAGAGAGAGAGAGTAAATGATGACCGAGTTTGTCCCTAACTATCCCTTTACACACAAAAAGCTCAGAAAACTAAAACTTAAATAGAATTGTTTGACTTTAAAGTCGGTCTCATGTTTGAAGCTGCAAGACCGTTAATATAGATACTAAGCATCATTTGAGTTCTATATCAGTGTAATAAGTTGAAAATTGTTCAGGAATAATTAACAAATTCAGATTTCACTTTGTCCACAACAACCTCACAAAATCCTTCTCATCGTGACTTGATGAAGACGTCGCACTGTAACCTTTGAAAACCACATCAAAAGCACATTAATCAGTTCTGTCCACCGCAATATTAACAGTGTAACTGAATATCACTACATTTCAACCGTCCCACAGTCCAGCAGAATGATACCGCCCAACTTTAGGAGATAGGCTTATAAAAAGGCCTTGATCATGCATGAAACAAAAGTATGATTGTGGTCTGGGCTTGTGGGAAGGACAGCCTATCCCTGTGATGTTGATCACATTTGCAATAGCAAACTTTCACTCCCTTCAGCCGTCCTCCACACAAATGTGTTACAAATGGAGCTAGCAAGAGAGGACTGACCCAGATGGCTAAACCGTTAGCCATCAAAGAAACGACCAAAAGTGGTACACAACACGCCAGCTCCAAACTCACACATACAAAAGTGCAATTCAATACACACCGGGCCTCCCGATGAATGGATTTAAAGACAGACAGGAGTGGCTGAAGATAAAGTTAAAAATCACATGAACTCAATACTCCTCATGATACTGTTATGTCTATATTTTGTCCGTAAAACCCCAATGAACTGTTTCGAAATTGAGACGGATGTGAATTTAGCCTATACAGCCGTTCAGAGAGGGGGGAAAAGGCAGAAAAGCAAATATTTTCCCAACTGGCCAGAGAAAAATGGAGTTTGAGTGTGCGAGGAAAATCCAAAGGAAAACAGGCCACCCCAGAAGACTGCAGCCCTCAATAACAAAGACTGTCTAAGCTAGCAGTGTGTGTCTGGACACGTAATGCTTGCAGGAGCAGCACACTTTCACCACAATACTGATATGGAAACACACAAATGTGATTTATTTTTGGTTTGTTTGTTTATATATTTTGGCCATTCATTCACACAACACTATTTCCTTTGGGGAAAATTCACGTTGACAATCACTTTTTTGTTATAGCCTATTCAATCACTTTTTGTCAAACAAAAGTAACATCTAAATTCTGCAAATGACCTTATGCATGATCAATGCTTATTTTGATCAATTTAATGCATCCTTGAGGAGTAATTAGATAATAAATAAGACAATATTATTGACTCCATTTTTGACTCCAAACTGTTGAATAGCATACAATATGAAAATGTTTAGAAATATTGACATTTTCTAAAGATTACACGTAATTTATGTTTAATTATTAAAGATGAAGTGTTACCTGACAGGAAAATTTATCAAAATGAATAAAGAAATCAAGCACACATGAAACAAGAAATCAATACTTTTTTTCCAATTCCAATAGCTACTATATAGATCTCTAACTTGGATGTTTTCCAGACGTGTGTGCTCATGCAAGCTTGCAGATTACAGCCACAAACCACAAGCAATAAAAGAATCCTAATGATACCCATCCAAGGAAAGCCCTACCATCATGTGTCCTTGTGTTTTTTCCAGTTTGCCCAATCATGCTCACCTTCTTCCCAAACTAAGAAAATCCCATGGTGGGAGCAGGAAGGAAACAGGGGGGGCAGTTTTTAGTTTACGGACCTTGAGGCCACACTGATCTAGCAGCGGAGTAAGTTGCGAAAACCAAACAGTGTCCATTAAATCACTTAACACCATTCATTTACCATCACCACCAGATCCCCTTGCACTCTGATGACGGGTCATGTCCTTTAACTCCACACACAAATGATAGATCTGTTCAAAACACTTCTTATCAGGCATATTTCATTACATTTCTTAACGAGAAATACGTTTGCGACAGTCTAAACGTAGCAAGTGGTAACAAACTTTGCCTCAAGGAAAGACACACCTTTGTATAGTAATTAAAAACAGCATGTTTTAAAGTGGGTGGAGGGGTAACGGTGGTTCCCATCAGAGGGTCTAATCCCCATGATAGCTGGGGTCCACATCCCTGAGGGCCCTTCTCGGCCTCCCATGGGCTAAACCCCCTCCCACTGAGTCCTGGCTTTAATAAGACAACGGAAACACTGATTAGCCCCTCTATTTGGCCACATTCTCTAAATTAGAATCCTTCATTAGTTTATGACCCTGGTCTCAGTGTTAGTGCCCTGTGAACTTAACCCCCCCTCCTCCTGTGGTCCCAAAAAAACAGGCAGGCTAGAACTAAACAAGATGACCCTCAACCGCCCTGATCCCCACGCCTCCTTCTCCTCGGTCCCAGTCTATTATAAATCAAAGCTCACAGTAAACTGTTGGAGAAAAAGGGAAAGAGAGGAAAGGTCAACACATCATGTTGACCTTTCCCACTTCTGTCCTCCACAGGGTTAATAATGAAAGCAGGAAAACAAGAGGGGAAAACAGGGGACGGAGACCTGGGAAGTCTCCAACCTCAAAAAAAGACTAGGCGATGACTTTTTTTTCTTTGCATCCGGTATTTCTATACTTAATCAACACCTTTAAAGTGCAATTACAGTTACAGTGCAAACTCAAAAACTATACCACTATTATCTCTGTGTAAAACGAAAATGGTGGCAGTGCAATCTGCAATCAATAGTGCACTATACAGCATCTTTTATACTAGTGGTCTATATAGCAAGTTTCTTTACAAATTGATATGAGCAACTACTGGCCTGCCATTAACAATACAGCATCGTTAGTTGTTTTTAAAGATATGTGGTAACAGGTGTTATTTTTACAATGTTGTCATCTGCCAATTGGACCTTTTAAAATTTTTAGTATATCATTGTTGTGTAAATGTACAGTCGTGGCCAAAGGTTTTGAGAATGGCACAAATATTAGTTTTCACAAAGTTTGCTGCTCAACTGCTTTTAGATCTTTGTTTCAGTTGTTTCTGTGATGTACTGAAATATAATTAAAAGCACTTCATACGTTTCACAGGGTTTTTATTGACAATTACATGACATGTATGCAAAGAGTCAGTATTTGCAGTGTTGGCCCTTCTTTTTCAGGACCTCTGCAATTCGACTGGGCATGCTCTCAATCAACTTCTGGGCCAAATCCTGACTGATAGCAACCCATTCTTTCATAATCACTTCTTGGAGTTTGTCAGAATTAGTGGGTTTTTGTTTGTCCACCCTCCTCTTGAGGATTGACCACAAGTTCTCAATGGGATTAAGCTCTGGGGAGTTTCCAGGCCATGGACCCAAAATGTCAACGTTTTGGTCCCCGAGCCACTTAGATATCACTTTTGCCTTATGGCACGGTGCTCCATC
>CAIGQV010018227.1:23251178-23270980 GCA_903798115.1 Danio jaintianensis | reverse complement strand
TTGATTTAGGTGCAATCTTAGTAGCCACAATATCCTTGCCTGTGAAGCCATTTTTATGCAACGCAATGATGGCTGCACGCGTTTCTTTGCAAGAACAATGATTTCAAGCATCACCCTCCTTTTAACATGTCAAGTCTGCCATTCTAACCCAATCAGCCTGACATAATGATCTCCAGCCTTGTGCTCGTCAACATTCTCACCTGAGTTAACAAGACAATTACTGAAATGATCTCAGCAGGTCCTTTAATGAAAGCAATGAAATGCAGTGGAAAGTTTTTTTCAGTATTAAGTTAATTTTCATGGCAAAGAAGGACTATGCAATTCATCTGATCACTCTTCATAACATTCTGGAGTATATGCAAATTGCTATTATAAAAACTTAAGCAGCAACTTTTCCAATTTCCAATATTTATGTCATTCTCAAAACTTTTGGCCATGACTGTACACTAAAACACCAATGCAACTTTTTAATTTCTCAACAATGAAATTTTCCCTGTTGCAACTTATAGTCATTTGCAACTTTTTTTTTTTCCTCCAGAAAACACAGTACTGCTTTTCTTGCATTCTCAACATCTGGAAGCACCACAGGACTAATTCCCTATAATCCCAGGCTTTTGAGGCAGCATTGAAACGGTCTTCAAATGACTGGGTGTTGCAGGTTGATTACGACTTCTGATAGCTTTGCGTTTCCTGTCATTTTCTTCCTGCTATCAAAGTGTCACGGGACACCACTGAGGCCTGAGCAAAGGGTGAACTAAATATAGAAGGACAAAAAGGTTACAGTGTAACTGTTCATGGCTACAATCTAACTAACTAATGCGATAGATCTTTTACTGTGTGTTCAGAGTCTCTCAATCTTGTTTGTTTGTCTATATCGGACCGGCTCACATGAGTGTCACTGGATGAATAAAGCAACCCGCTCATGCTCACTCTCTCCACTTTATCTCTACTGAGCGGATTCACAAACTGCCCTTTCATTCATACCGAAACGGAAGTCTGACAAGCAGCCTGGTTTCCCTTAGCTGTGTGACTCACATGTGGCCAAAAGCGAGATCCATCAGGATACACTGCACATCACCATCTGCTTTTCTGCAACCAGAATGAATGGTACAACATATACTGAAAAGAAATCTCTGGCTTTAGAAGAAAAGTTTGTTTGAGGGTCACGTAAGTGCAAAACAGTAGTGGTCATCTGAAAGCAATACAAGCTAATTGCAGTTTCAAACAGGTTGGCTTACAGCCTTCATCTAAAGAGGACCTGATTATAAATCGGCGTGCTGTTCTGTTTCCAGGACAAGCTTCATGAAGCCTCAGGTGATCCTAGATTCTAACTACACTTTCAAAGTGCAATGAGAGTTACTGTGAATCAGAATCCTTCAACTTTATATTAACCATTTACACTGATTTGTATTTAGCATTTTCATAAAATAATAATTTCATTAATGCTAGTCTATAATTTCCCAGAAAATGCACCTCAATATGATATGAACAACAACTGTTATTAAGCTGACAGCACAAGGCAATATTTTGTGCTAAACTCAGCAAGCTGATCCAGCCTCTGGAGGAACACAGTTTGTTCTTTGATTTTACTAGAGGCAAACTAAGGGCACCTTTTTTAATAGTTTTCTATTGGCAGCGAGTGTTTTGCACGCTGTTTATGCACCACTGGCACCTCGTGTTCTATCTGCACCTTCGAAGGTGTGCTCTGTGACCCTTCAATTGAAAAAATTGAAAAAATTTCTGTGCAGAAAAAGTGCCTGATGTCATTCACTCCAGCAAAAAGACCATTGATACAGTGGTTGCTAGCAACATAAAAAGTGCAGCACACTGCTCTTTTCTAAAATCAATGAAAAGGCAGTGTGGTGCACCTTTAGTTTTTTAGAACTGAAAACAGCGTTCAGTGTGATGGCCCCTAAGTCTGACTACACCGAAACACAACCCCAGCGTTTTTTAATTAAAACAGGGTCTTCAGCATTTTCGAAACGCTCTGTTTTCATAGGCCATAAATGCTGGAGTAGTGTATATGTAGGTGTACACGTAGCATAAATTGTGCACTTCACAGTAAAAATGCAATAGTATAAATGTAGAATAAATCACACTCTCTCAAATAGGTTTAATTAAGACATATGCTAGGAAATAAAATGTAGGAGTCTCAATATACATCTTAAGTTAAAAAGATCACCTCCTTCAACATGATGGGCCGACAGTTATATGCCAACTACAAAAATCGTTGTCAACTTCCTGTGGGAAAGTTAACCACAAACAAAGATAGGGACCACAACAATAAGACGATGAATAAAATGCTCCTGCTCCAAACAAACAAAAAAAAACTTATAAAGGAGGTTTTTTTTTTTGGTTTTTTTTTACAGACAAGTAGAGATGTTTATTTGTGCATCTGAGCAATTGCAGAGACAGGGTGAAGATCAAACGATGCCCACATGCAGACCACTCAAAAAGGTAGCAGTAAGTCTGTCTCAATTCTTTAGCAAAGCTTTAATGTCTAGTTGAAGACGAAAGAGAACTGCCAGACCAAATTTGAAGCTGAGTTTTGAGGATTAGTCGTCGTTATTGTTGGATTCATTAGCAGTTGCGACATTTCCAAAACATTATCCTTAGTCTTGTGAGCCATCTACACAAATGGTGTTTTCCCCTGCCTGTCCCTCAACCCCTGAAGATCTGGTCCAAATGAAGCAGATGTTCTCCAGATGTTCCTCTTCTAAACATCTGGTTTTAAAAGCTCTCTGTTTTATCATAGTAAATTGGAGACTAATCATGTTTGTCTAGAAGCGATTGGTCAGAGGGTCACAGTTCCAGACATCCCACAAACTATTCAAAAATGAAGTCCTAATATAGAAGCTGTTTAATGAGTTGCAAGCTTGAATAGGACATAACAACAAGACACAATGTACTTCTTCAATGTGCCCTATTAACTCCTCCTGTGTACAGCCCATGTACCGTGGACGGGCTTCTGCAGCCAGGCAGATGAGTTTACCAGGCCGGCCCGTCCTCCAGTCATTCTATGCTGCTACACTGGGCCTTTGTTCCCCTCTGAAACCCAATCCGCAGAAGCTCTAAGTACCCACACACACAGAGAGAGAGAATGAAAACCTTGGCACACGGCTAACACTCTGTATTAAAAACAAGGATATTTAAAGCAGCTGGAAAAAAAAAAGACTCCTTATTGGGAATTTTGATTAAAAAAAAATTCTTTAATTTGCATAAAACCACTCAAATCAGTCAATGACTTTCAAAAACTTGTTTTGAAAAATGTGCAATGTTGTAATTACGATCCCCATTCACAATGATCAGAAAAAACAACTAAGAATACTTTGATAAGAAACAGTACGTATTTGCAGATATGCAGTCATATAAGCCAATTTTCCACTATCGAGCTAAACAGTTCTGTTTGGTTAACCATTCCTTTCTGTGCCAATCCAGGCAAGTCAGCATGGAACTGGTCTCATTTTCCACCGTGCGTGCTGATAACAGAACAGTTTGGAATGTAATACAAACGCGCCAGTCATAGCCTTCTTAACATAAGTGTAATGTAAACAGCGATATAAATGATGATCAAGTATTTATGATTTTGGGACTTTAGCACTGTCGCCTCAAAGCAAGAAGGTCGCTGGTTCGAATCCCGGCTGGGAAAGTTGACATTTCTGTGTGAAGTTTACATGTTCTTCCCGTGTTCGCGTGGGCTTCCTCCGGGGGCTCTGGTTTCCCCCACAGTCTAAAAGACATGTGGTATAAGTGAATTGGGTAAACAAAATTGGCCGTAGTGTATGAGTGTGTGTGAATGCGAGAGTGTATGGGTGTTTCCCAGTACTGGGTTGCGGCTGGAAGGGCATTCACTGTGTAAAACATACGCAGGAATAGTTGGCAGTTCATTTCGCTGTGGCAACCCCTGATAAATAAGCCGAAGGAAAATTAATGAATGATAAATAAACAGCACTCTTCTGCCTAGCCAGGTAAAAAGAAACCTGCAGCCAAACAACAGAATGGCAACGTCATGCGCACAAGTGCTCTAACAGTCCAGAACGATATTCTAACCATGCCTAGAATTTCAGGCAGAGAATAGTTTGTATTCGTCCTATGCCATTCCAGACTCACGTAGATACACATCTGGAACAGTACCTGACTGTTCTTATGACCATTCGGTACAATAGTGGAAAAGCAGTGGTTGTCTGCCAGTTGTTTTGGTTGTCAAGTACTTATGCATGCCTATTGACTGAACACATCACATAAATGCACTTGATGTCACCATTGTCACGAAACTGTATTTTTGCAGTTTACACAGAGATGATAATGGTAGCATTTTCAAAAAAACTGTACTTTGAAACACATTTTAAACATTTGAATTTCAAGTTTCCAAACTGCCTTCATCATGTAAATGAACTGCCAAAATACATAAAAAACAGTCATGTAAAAATGACACATTAAATTCACTGAAAAACAAGTTTCCACTACTAAAATGACCAGCAGCATTGGAGACTTAACCCCAATCCGAATGCCTAACCAAAACACACAAATCACCACTAAACCGTGATGACGTATGCGTTATAACAAGCAAGACAACTTTAACAACTCACTTTAGGAAGTATCTCTGTCCCGAGGGGGTCTTGGCCATCTCCCAGCCTGGGGGCAGCGGCATGTCATCGGGTATCTCGTAAGAGGACTGGCGGAGGTGCTGAGGTGGGGCGTTTGCTGGACCCATGCTGGTCAGTGCACCAGGAGAAACTGCACCCAGCTGCAGGGAGGCAGGTGAGGAGTGTGCCCGGACGTGATGGGGCGTGACGGTACCAGCAGTACCTGCATCTGTACTGGCCTATACAAGGATAGAGGATTAGTTTAGCATAAAGAAAACATTTAGATTAGAATTGGATTTAAAGCAAATACCCTACAAGCAATAATTCTCCCACAGAGAGAACCGACTTATGACTAAACCTCAATAATTTACACACACACGCACACATTTTTTTACTCTCCCTCAAGTGGTTCCAAACCTATGAGTTAGTTTTTTTCTGTTGAACACAGAGCAAGTTATTTTGAATGTTATTTATGTCAGAAACCTGCAACCACTGACTTCCATAGTAGGAAAAACAAATACCATTAAAGTCAGTGGTTACAGGTTTTTAGCATTTTTCAAAATTTCTTCTTTTATTTTTAATAGAAGAAAGAAACTAAAACCGGTTTGTGAAGGGTGAGTAAATGATGTCATGATTTTCAGTTTTGGATGAACTATCCAGTTAAAGTGCTTCAATTTGTTTGAGAACATTCTTTTTAACTTTCATCATTTAAAAAGAAAAAAGGGGGGGAAAGGAAAATCTGGAGCAAAAATTGAAAAGCAAGTAGTACATTCTAAACAGATTGCTTTTTATTTAATAAAATGAACTTCTATTTATAAACCTATATTTAATTATGGGGTTTAGTAAAGTATGGGATGAATCACTTGAGTCAGGATGAATCAGTTTCCAGTTAATAAAGGGTACATCAAAGAGCACGTGAACTAAGATAATAACAAAACTAATTTCCAACATCCATTAAAAAATACCAAATATGAAAACAAAAGACAACTGATACATTTTCACACTGATGGCACAGCTGTATTCTTGAATCATAGCTGGAGTGATGCTTTCATTAGTTTTATCAGCTTCGTTTACAATAACAAAAGGTTAAGAAACGGATGTGGCCTAAGCTCGGGCTTCAGGAGGAGCGAAGTAGGAAACAGGCTGTCCTGGGACCCAGCAGAACTCGAACTGTGCGCATGTGCGAGATGTGATTCCAAGATCGAGAAAAGTCGATCGCTTCTGTTGTTGTAAACTTTTTTGTTAAGGTTCAGACAGCTTAGCCATTTTAAATATCTTCCCTCGTATCACAAGTACTTAAAACTAAATTTTATAACGCGCATACTGTTTGTAAATTAAACCTTCTTAAATACAAAAATAAGACCATTCTTATGCAAAGTCTAAGTGTACATCGAGCAAAAAATATTGAAGCTGTACTTGCAATGATCAAAAGCTAGCATGTAATATTTAAAAAAAAAAAGTCGGTTGTGCTTTCTGTGGGTTGTTTAGAATCACAACTAGCGATGCACGAGTCTTTTGAGTCGGTTCTTTTTAATGAACTGGTCAAACGAGTTAGCAAATGATCTGAATTAATTTCGCAATTCATTCTGAATCATTGAGACAGCCCACTCAAGTGTACAATCTACCTAATATTTATTTGTCCTGTGCAGTAGTTTAGTTTGCATAGTAACACTCACTAGAAAATATTTTGTAGGGCAGTATGACTTAGACTTTATTTTATTTCTTCATTACAAATTAAGATTGACATGCCATAATTATTTTACTATTCATAACTTTCTGTCATATGCTATCAGCCGCTATGTTTCTGCATTTCATCCCTAAGTACGATGTTTGCAATTTTTTAAACATGCAAAAGCAAATAAATAAAACTAATACAAAATTATTTTAAACGCGTGTTACGACAAACTAGACGACAATAATAAGCAGTGACACTGCAGGCTGAAGGTCTGCTGAAAGTGTGCATTGCCCCGGCGCCAGTTGCAGGAAAAGTTTGTGGAAACAGTTTGTGGTTTCTGAGGGGGTGGTCTCTTACTTGTCTGGAGTGGGACTTTGGCTCTGGCGGCGTGAAGAATGAGTCTGGCAGCTTTCTCAACCTCATCGGCACGGAAGGGGGGACGATGGTGTTTTTCGGGTTCATCACAGCGTTAAAAAGAGCCTCCAGATCGGTCTCGGAGTCTCCCCGAACATGGACGATCTGGTGGCCGACTGGAGGGTTGTGCTGGCTCGGATCCATGACTCCAGATAAAGTAAAACTCTTCTTTCTATCCAGCTGAAACCGTGTTCAAGAAAAGTCGGCTGCAACCATAAAAATGGCGAAAATTTTAATCCAAAACAACCCAAAAGCTGTTCTGTGTCCGTCCGCCTGATCAATTATCCAAGCCGTGCGAAGAAAAAAGTCGGCAACGTTGTGTTTTTCTGCTTGCCAAAAACACCCAAATAAATGTGGAAACGCGCATATCTACTAAACTTTATCTCTAAAACTTTTTCTAAGGTGTCTAAACTGTCTAAAATCGCTGTCTGTGTTGCTTTCCCAGTAGTTTACGGCTCTTCTACCGCAGACATTGGTAGTGACTGTACTGCGCATTGGAAATCACAGCCCTCTCACTAATCTAACTAACTTTTTTTTTTTTTTCTTCTTCTTCCAACTTCTGAAAGTTTGGGCAGGACATCAAACTTTATGAGTCATGTGACCGCTGACTCAGAGGGGAGGGGCTTGAACAGGGCCTTTAAAGCAACACGATAGTTCATTCTTTCTGCGTGGGGCCCGTGTATGTGTCATTAATCTAATAGTGATTAATAAAGTACTTATTTATTCACAAAAGTTTGGAAAGATTAAAATGTATTAATGTTTTTGCTCTTCTAATCTGCATTTCCTTAAGAAAATATAATATAATAGTTACATTTTGAAAGTAACAGTTTTCTTCGTTAATGTTATTTATAATTGCACTTAATGTATTCATGGGATTCAGAGTTTCAGCATCTTCTTGCCAGTACAGGATCATTCAGAAATCATAAAAAAGAAAAAAAAAAAGTTTAATATTGACGAAACCTTCAAACATTTTACTTTTTATGATTAGACATATTTTAAGATGCAATTAAAAGTTCCAATTATGTAAATAATAATTTTAAATGTATTAGTATGCATTATGGTTTTATTAAAAAGTTAATAAAATTATTTTTAGTTAAATGATAATAATGTCTCTTGATTGTTTTAATATATATTCACATGGAAAAACATTATTTCATATGGAAATAATATTTCACAATTTTAATGTTTTTATTGTATTTTTAAAATAAAATATAGCAGAAAAGAGACTTTCAAAACATTACAATTTTAATAAAAATAAAAATTCTTTTTTGATCTACATAATTGTTTTTATCAATAAACATAAATCAAACTTTTATACCAACTCCTATCTGTATCACCAAATAGGCTCATAATAATAATAATAATAAACATTTATCATGACGCATCATTTCTCTTTGCTTTTATAATAAAGTGCTTAATCAGGGCTGTTTTTATGTGTTTTTAGTGGGTGTCACTCATTTTTATTCATATTTGTCCTCCGGCGTGAAGTGTCACTCATCACAGAATAAATCTGATTATAAAAAAATACACCAGTGAAGTTCAAGCACTCGCTTCTTTATGAATAAAGAAATAAATTGTCTTTCATTATGTAGAAAGGCGCAGAAAAGTAGTTCCATGCAGTTCCCATAATTGTTATGTAAATGAGGCTTCCCGGTCCATTGAGAAATCATTTTGTCAAGACTGAGCCCGGCTCTTTTCCCATACATTTAACATTGAGTGACTGATTATGAAGCCCTTTTAATCCGCTGCAGGGACTGTAAGAGCATGATGAATGGATTAAAAAAGTTACTTTGTACTTTTTTTTTTTTTCTCTCCCCCTTTTAACCAGCCAACCAATATCCAGCCCTAACACGAACTGTTTCTGCAAGCCATATATAATCAACCACATTTGCGTGGTTTTCAGTCTATCCCTTGTCATTTAGATTCTGCTCTCAATTATCTCCATATTAAACTCTAGTGATTTGGAATTGAATGTGTGAGAGAAAAGGGAATTGTGAAGTGTAACACCATCTTTTATCAGTAGTGTGAAATCATTAGCTGACCACCGGTGAAATATACTTTTCATAAATACTTCATCATACAAAATCATACAGGGATTTTGAAGAAAGAGATTTGTGAAGTGCCAACATTTGAGTTTTCTTTTATTTTTTTACCTAATTTAACATAGAAAATAGTTTTATTGGTATTTTTATTTGATTTAAACAGCTTTGTTTAGTTGCATTTCATTTTAAAAACCGTGTTCAGTGATAATTAAATAATTCAAATGAATTATTAAAATAATCTTGACTATTTTATGTCACCACTATTTCAGTCTGTTAGGTGCTGTTAGTTATAAACTGTTAAAATGACTTGCTGCTTTAATTTCTTTAGGAATCAAATAACTTGCATTACATTAAACTGATTTAAAACATCGAGTTAAATTAAAGAAATTTAGTTGATCCATAATTCACTTATTTTAATAAATAATATCCACTCAGAAATAAAGTTTATATGCAGTCGATCTGGGGGTTCCTTTTGTAAAAAGAATGTGCTTGTCCCAAAAAGGTCTATATTGGTACAGAATAGTACCAAGTGTCCACATTAGAACCTAAATAGTACAAAAGTACTAGTTGAATTAAATTAACCTTTTGAGTCGTTTTAACTTAAACAATTAAACTGAATAAAAACAGCTTGTTTAACAAAAAAAGTAGATTGTTTGAACATGATTAACTTGGTTTAATAACATAAAAACATATGTCGTCATGACTTATAGATCACACGATTTTATGATTTTTACAGTGTATTTTTTGAAAATGTTTTTTGAAAATGTTTTATAAAATCAAATCAAATCAACTGTTGTCATCATTTTATTGGCCATACAAGTCTTTACCCTGTAATTATTATAAAAAAAATCACTGTGTTACTGTAAAATATCAAAATAAATGTAAATGTTTCGGCTTAATTGTTTTAAGTTGTACAAGATTCAGCTTGCTTTTCAAAATCAGTTTAACATAAGTCTAAACAGATTTGTTTTGAACAAATATATTTGAAAAAGTCAAACATAAAACTTAAAAAGTCTTGGTTTTCTCAAAAATATTACAGTAGTAAGGATTATAACAACAGATGTAAAACAACAGTTTTTAATATTATATTACACTATATTTATTTAATCATTCATTTTCTTTTCGGCTTAGTCCCTTTATTAATCAGGGGTCGCCACAGCGGAATAAACCACCAACTTATCCAGCATATGCTTTACGCAGAAGGTGCCTTTCCAGCCGCAACCCATCACTAGGAAACACCCATACACACTCATTCACACACATACACTATGGACAATTTAGCTTATCCAATTCTATAGCGCATGTCTTTGGACTTGTGGGGGAAACCGGAGCACCCGAAGGAGACCCACGCGAACACGGGGAGAACATGCAAACTCCACACAGAAATGCCAACTGACCCAGCCAAGGCTCGAACAAGCGACCTTCTTGCTGTGAGGTGACAACGTTACCCACTGCGCCGCCCACTATTTATTTATATAATATTGAATTCTAATCTCAGTTAACTATAGCAGACACATATAGAATTATGTTTTTTAGACATCTAACGCAAAATATAAAATAAATTGGAGCTCAAAAAAGTCTTACAGTCTCTTTTTTGTCTGATTATTTAGAAAAAATAGCATTATTATGACACGGTAACTCCTGCAAATTCCAAATTGGCTGGGTTGAATTATCTGAAGATGTGCTTCATTAATCTGATTATCTCACATGTGTCATTAAAGAGTGGCAAATATCCTGAGATGACTGCGGCAGTATTTGAGGTTTGCTCGGGGGTCTGTCCTACCCAGTCCTGAGGGAGACCACCCACTCAGCTGTCCTGAGGGGACTCCATCATTTAGTCAACATGTCCCAACATCTTTGAGCCTGGGACAATTGTTGACATCAGTATTACATGGGAAACGGAAGCGTTACTGAATATAATTGTGTGTCAGCGGTTTCAGGATTGTAAAACCGTTCTGCTCATTAATGAGTGAATGTGATGTTTTTTATGGTACTTTTTTTTAAAGTTTTTTTTTTTAAAGTAAATTAAACAAGTGTACATACAAAGTTAGCTATATAATTGTTGTCATTTTATACTGTGAAAAAGATAGCTGCCTTTAAATTTTTTAGTCAAATGAACTTTATTAGTCATTTCAACTTACATCAGTCAAACTGCCTAAAATATTAAGTTAATACCTAAAAAAAGCCCAACTAAAATAATAACTTTGTATAACTAAAAAAACGCATTAAATTATTAAAATAAGTTAAAGTAACATAACATTTGTTGTCATATAATTTTTTAGAGTACACATGAACCATACCAAAGACCTACATATTATAAGAACATACAATCTGAGAATCACCTCTTGTTAATAACATCAAACTGAATGAAATTTATAAACTCAGAATTCCTGAAAAGCAGCCCAAATCTATTAAACTTAAACATACACCACCTAAATATAAAACCATATCAGAATAACAGAAATACTACTCAGAAATGTTTTCAAAATGAAGTTAATTTTACTTTCAGAAACGTCCACTGTCAGATTAAAAAGGATACATTTTGCATGCTGCAGTCTCAAAAATCTGAAATGTAAAACGCTAAATAATAATCAATAATAATCTAATCTCATAGGTGATTTTCCATTTTAACCTCAAAAGATCCATACAAATGAAGGTGTTTATGTTTACCATTCCCATACCATACCATACCATCCATAAACTGTGGAGTAATCCTTAGTTATTTTTCAGAAAAACATTTACATGAAACATCTAATTTGGGTTGTTATTAATGCCTGTGATTAAATGTGGATAATAAATGTGGAAGCATATAATAATAATAATGCTTCCATAATCCTCGTTTGGATGGAAACAGGAGATTTTGTGCGCCCTCTACAGGCCAATCAGATTCAGACGACCGGATCATTAAACATTGTATCGTAATACTCTCATTATCCTAATTAATCTTATGCAAGTTTAGTATTAGCTTCTAATTAAATGAAATCAAATTATTGTTAAAAAACAATTGCATAACATATTTTCTCTGACACATTTTAAACAACAGTTATAAGGCAAGTCATATTTCTTCCCTTGGTATGGTTTAGCTATTCTTCTGCATGGCTACAACCGCAGTTTTCTCTTAATCCCGAGTTTACCGTGTCTGTGTTGGTTTAATTGCATTGTTTTGTTGCTTAACATGAACATCTGTCAAAAACTGACTGACTGCTGACTGATCCTATTATAACAAAGGCAAGGAAACGGCCAAGCCCTTTCTTTTGTGTGTATTCACTTCATAAAAAAAAATTCAGAAATATTTCTAAAATACTAAAACTAACTCCATAAACTAAAATTGGGCTTCAAAAACCAGCTGTCTTAAATCATTTTAGGTTTTTCTGCAACGAACCACACCTGAGGTAATAAATTGTTTTGTTTTCGCTTTACTCGTCTTTAGTAGTCACTATTTAAATTATAGCTAATTATTCGTTGTGATTCATATAATAGTACATCAACACATTTTATATAGAATTCAACAGATGACTCCAATCAGCCTTTGCACTGATATAAGTAGGACAATTGTTTGAATACACTGTAAAAAATGCGGGGTTCCACACAATCAATTTGTGTTGGAACAACATGAAGAAACAAAGTTAATTTATACGTTTTTACAAATTTAAGTTCATTGAACATAAAACAATTAAGTTGTCCCAAAAACGTTGTTGTTTTTGTGTTGTTTCAGCTCATTTTAAATAAGTAGTTTAAACAATCAGCAAACGTCATTTTTTGAGTGCATAAACTGGAAACATAAACACCTAAAATCCATCAACGCAGGAAAACCTCTCCGTCAAGTGGAGAGAGAAATTGAGGTAAGAAACAGACAGTACTGAACAGACGCACACCAAGCAGAAAACCTGTTCAGCAAGTGTGTTCTTGCAATACATTTCAATTTGTCACATTTCAAAGAGCAAAGGCAATCTCTGCCAAATTCTTCAAAGGTGCAGGGACCTCCTCCACCAGCTGCGACAAGCCACGGCAAGCTGACCCGAGAGGAGAAACTGCACCCTACCCTGACACATCTTAAACCGTGCATAGCATGAACACATGAGGGTGTTTTTCTTTCTCTTTTGCATGAGTGGTTAGGTAAGCACTGGTATCCCGTAAGCCTAATGTCCAAGTTAATCATTGCATTGGAAAACTGGCAGTGATTAAAAAACACAATGGCCAACATGTTCTGTTGAAGGAAACCTAAAGCTGCGGTTCTTCTGAAAAGAGTCACGTTTGTTACTTAAGTCTTAAGGATATTCTAGAAGAACTCAAGGCACAGCTCCTTAAAGTCACTGTGAAATCAACATCGACTCTTTTATGATAAATGCAAAAATTAATTAAAAATATAATCTGTCTTGCAGCAACATCTTGTAATTACTCTCTATTCTAGTTTACTGAGAGTCAGACCACCTTCCAATCATGTGAGATCCACTAATCAAAACACAATTATACAACTATAAAATCACAGGATTGCACTCATATGCTAAATGTCAAATTCCCTGACTTCAAATTCCCTGGCTCAGAATTTATTGGAGCTTGCAATTTTCTTAATTGCTGCAGATTTCCTGCAGGTTTTGGCCAACCATGCTGTTCAAATTTCTGGTGCATGTGCCATCTGCATAGTTTTTATAATAAATGACATTATATTCGAGTATAGAATGTGCTTGTCTGGATGTGTATTTCCTTAAGTTGTCACAGACTTCTCCTCAGATCTGTGTGTGTGTGTGTGTGTATTAAATTGAGTCAACAACAATACTTGGGTTAAAAGTTGAGTCAACTCAAAAAAGCTGTGCAGCAAGTTGAGTCAACTTTTTATTTTTTACAGTGACCGTATATATATATATATATATATATATATAAATCTGAGCAGACATAAAAACACACAACAGCTAACATCCACTTGACTGGCATTTGACAAGGAGGAAAGGAATAAAATGGCAGTGTGATAAAAACATGTTATAAAAAAAATACTATTACTATTGACTGGGGGAAAAAAGTAAATGTCCAGTATACCCCTTTTAAAATTCCATGATTTTCAAGAAATTCCATGACCAATGGTAACCCTGAAATCTGTAGAACTGATCAATAAAGGGGCGACACGGTGGCTCAGTGGTTAGCACTGTCGCCTCACAGCAAGAAGGTCGCTGGTTCGAGTCCCGGCTGGGTCAGTTGGTATTTCTGTGTGGAGTTTGCATGTTCTCCCCGTGTTTGCGTGGCTTTCCTCTGGGTGCTCCGGTTTCCCCCACAGCCCAAAGACATGCGGTACAGGAGAATTGAATAAACTAAATTGGCCGTAGTGTGTGTGTGTGTGAATGAGTGTTTATGGGTGTTTCGCAGTACTGGGTTGCAGCTGGAAGGGCATCCACTGTGTAAAACATATGCTGGATACGTTGGCAGTTCATTCTGCTTTGGCGACCCCTGAGGAATAAAGGGACTAAGCCAAAGGAAAATGAGCGAATGAATGAATGATCAATAAAGGTGACATGCACTCTTTTCAGTTTGTTAAAGACCGCTCTTGCTGCTGCATTCTGAATGAGCTGCAGAGGCTTGATGGAGATGGTTGGGAGGCCAGCCAAGTGAGCACTGCAATAATCCAGCCTGGACAGAACAAGAGCTTGAACAAGCAGCATGCCCTGATAGGAAGAGTCTAATCTTCCTGATTACAAATACAATACAAAATTGGTCCCTGTTGGTAATTCCATTATTCATTTAAAGTTGTTGGTTGTATTATAGAATTGTTTTTTTTTTTCAAATGTATTGCAAAATAAGGATTGATGTACATATGTAGTTTTCTTCCTGTTGCTTGACAACCCTTACTGATTAGTGGAATTGTCTGCACAGAAACTACTTTCTATAGTGTTTTCCCCATTCTCCCTTTTTCATTACCCACCCTCAAGTGGTTCCAATCTTTATGAGTTTCTTTTTTTTCTATTAAACTCAAAAGAATATATTCTGAAGAATGTTGAAAACTGTTAACCATTGACATCCATACTAAAAGTTAACCTTTTTCTGAATATCTCTGAAAAAAAAAAATTGAACAAGTGAAAGGTGATACAGAATAACTGATCATAGAATTTTCAGTTTTGGAGAAAATATTCCTTTAATCTTAACACATACAACTGTTTACCAACCTTAGAGCTAACAACGGGTTCTTTCTTCAAAGGTTTAGTCATTGTTAAAATCTAATTTTATATACAGAAAATTAAGTTTTTCATTCGGGAACCCAGCTGCTTCACCAATGCCCAATATTTTTTTCCATTCATTTTTCCAATAGGGGTTTATAAAAAGTGCTTTTTAAAGTGTTAAAAGCCGTGAACCAAAACTAGCCAATATTAAGGTGAATTACATTACAATATTTGAAACAAAAATGTATATGAAAATGTGACAAAAAACCCCAAAAACAAATGTATGAGACTTAAAAAAATGTCAAACCCCTCGAAGCACTGCAAATAACAAAAGGAAATAAAAAATATCAGAAATATAAAACTATTTATTTAAAGTTGCTTGTTGAAACAATATATTTCAGTTTTGTGTAGACATCTGTTTACTGTAATGACCTTTGTATCTTCATTCAAGTGATCATCCATTATTCTGAGATGTTTGAGAGCCAACCTTTTTAACGTTTTTTTTTGGGTGGCTCCATAAAACTTTCACTTCCTTAAGTTTCAAATCATTGTTTGGTGGTATGATTCAGTATTATGTATCTTAAAACTGCTAAATCATTGTAATCAACGTACAGTTTGTTATTCTGTAAAAAGCGAGTCTCGGTCTCTAAATACATTTACAGAGCACAATAAATAATTCAGAAATGTAGATTATTTTGCTATTGCTTCATTTCAATTATTTACTTGTGATTAAGTCAATGTTTATTACATAACAACAAGGTAAATGGACATTTTTCTATTTTTTATATAGAAAGAATGAACTTATTATAGTAATAAATTTTTTTTTAATTAAATAATTAAAAGTAACAGTATGTATGTATGTAAAAAAAGGAGATTTATATTACAAATAAATTATGTTGTTCTAAACTACTATTCATCAAACAAATCCTAATAAAATGTACAAATTAATGATTTCAAAAGAAACATGTAGCAATAAAGACTGGAGTAATGAAGCTTAAAATTCTTTAAATAAATACACTGAAAAAAAAAAAAGATTTCTCGCAAAAATGTTGCAAACAATTAATATGGGTTGAATTTAAACAAATTAAATTTAGTAATGTTCAACTTAATTTGTTTGTTTAAATTCAGCTAATATAAATTGTATTTATTTATTACACTTACCTTAAGAAAAATGTGTAAATCCAGGGAATCACCTTTGAATCATTTTTTTTCAGTGTACAACTTTAAAATCAGTGAGAATCGGAAGTCGCTCCAGTCTTTTATTTAAATATAAAGACACATTTCTGACTAAAATAAAATATAGAGTAGGCACCTTGGTTTTATTTATTTTTTTGCTCCTCCTCTCATCTTTCACTTGCAGCAAACTAACGCTTGGAGGGGCATATTCAACCCAATCCGTCATACTGACATCATCAGAGAAGAAGTAAATGGTCAGATTTTGATAAAAGATTACCAAAACAAACAGTTTTTTTTTCTTCAGTGTATTAACTTGCATGAATTCATTGTTCACATTGAGATCGATGTGCGCTCGCAAAATTTCCATTTCCTTTGGCTTAGTCCCTTTATTCATCAGGGGTCGCCACAGCGGAATGAACCGCCAACTTATCCAGCACATGTTTTACACAGCAGCAACCCAGTACTGGAAAACATCCATACACACTCATTCACACACATACACTATTATACACACATATACACAACCAATTTAGTTTATTCAATTAACCTATAGTGCATGTCTTTGGACTGTGGGGGAAACCCACGCAAACATGGAGAGAACATGCAAACTCCACACAGAAATGCCAACTGACCCAGCCGGGGATTGCTGTGAGGTGACAGTGCTAACCACTGAGCCATCGTGTCACCCTCGTTAGCAAAATAAACATAAAAAATGTAGACTTCACGTAGACTTGTCAAATTTAAAATACGGAAAGTTATAATTAAAGGTGCAATGAGTGATTGTCTTCATAAACAATTGTTTTTATGCTGGTTGAAAGTCTCTTTACATTCATATAGCAATCATTAAATTATGTGGTCCATGTACCAAGAAAAGTTTGTCCACTCAAAACGTTCGGTCTGAACATTACGATAGGCTGTCCTACCTGCATATCATACAAAATAGTACCTGCATACATCTGCGCACCCTGTGGCGCAGAAAGGATTACATCATGAGAATGACAGGCAAACATCAACAACCTACCTTCTTTTTTAAAGTTTGCTATTGTAATTAATTGTACTATAAAGTTTTTCTCTCTGATGAACGTTACTTTATGTGTTGTGATAAACAATAAAGTTCATGCATTCAGGAAGCATGTCTTTGGATTTGAGGGGCGGTACATAGGCTTTCAGTGTTATCAGGCTAACATTTTCCAAGATTTAAATTATTTTTATATTTTCTCATTTTTATCAAATTAATGGCGAATATATACGTTTTTCAAATAATAAAAAAAAATAAAATCACATAATGTTAATAATGAAAATCTAAAACTACGATATGTTATGTTGTAAAATTAATACTAAATGTTTAAGATTCTACAATAATGAATGACCAAAAAAGAAAAGTTATGACCAAGAAAGTGGTGCAGAATCTGTTGGTGTCACTATCAGTATGATGTAACAGATACATTTAGTTACAGTGATACAAAATAAGTTCTCCCGACCCAAAGTTTTTTTAATACATACGTGTATATATATTTCAGTCTTGACTCAGTTAATAAATTAACTGATTGTGCAGAACAGTATAACAAGAATGACAAGCTTTGTACCGAAGGGTTACCTGACATGATGACAGTTACAGGGTGGCGATGGGACAAGAGCATCCGGATAAAGTAGTGCTGGTTTTGACTTCGTTTTCCTGCAAAGCCTGTGCGGCAAGTCTGCAATGCACTGTCGTAATTAATAGTACTTCAAATGTCACTGTCACACACCTAGATAAGCTTTCCTACGCATGCACACACACATACACAAACACAGGTCAACACACACACTCAAACGTAAAATACACACCCAGAAAAACCTGTCATGATTTTACAAAGTAAATCTGTATCTTTTATGCTTAACCGACACTTGACTGAGGTCAACTTGCACAAAAAGTCCTTTATGCTCTTTTGACACTGAGACAACAAAGAAAAACAAAACTTTACAGATGTATTTATTTTCCCCCATGAGCAAAGGTGGTGTAGAATAAAAATACTATGGATACATAAGCAGCAATTCCTATGAAAATATATTTAGAATCTTAAAGTAAAAAATAAATATGAGCTAATAAGAAGGCCAACAACACATGAACACATAAAATACATTTTCTTAATTTATTTGCGTTTTTATAAAATAAAAAAAGGAAAATTACGTCTTCATTCACTCGCCATCATGTCATTCCAAACCCATCAGTCCTTGGTTAAAAACACAAATGAAGATCATTTTAACGGAACTTGAGAGGATTCTGTCTCTCCATTAGAAGCACATGCAACCAAAAAAAAGTCTTATGAAGAGATACAGCAAATACATATATAAAATGAAAATGTTTAATGAAGTCATTATTTCAATATAAATGCACATACAAATAGTGCATGACTTGAGATAAACATGGAAGCACAACCTTAAATGCCAAATTAAATCTGTTCATCAAATAAAATGACCACGTTTCAACTAGTTCTGCCAACTGACTACCAAAATCAAAGTTTACATAATATATGTCTGCACAGTGTATATTTGTTTACATAAAAACAAACATATATAAAACAAAGCATTACATGTATAATATGTATTAGATATAAATCTTATATATGTGTGTGTGTGTGTGTGTGTGCGCGCATTTATAGAATACATAATAAATATGCTAAATGGAAGCAATTTGGAAGCAATTAAACGTGACTAATCGTTTGACAGCACTAGTTTCAACAAGTCTTGAAAAACCTCCTTGATCCATATGTATTAATTTTAGGACAACTTCATAGCATTTGAGAATCTTCAAAGTTTTTGGTTCCACTGATTTCAATGGAGGAAAAGAAAGAAAGAAATCAGGTTTTATCAACAATATCTTCTTTTGTGTTTCGGGTCTTTTTTTAAATGGAATGGCATGAATGGCAATTTTCATTTTTTACGTGAACTGTCCGTTTAAGTGCTGTGTGTGTAACCAGAATCATTTTACACATATAATAAAACTATGAATGCTCTCTGTACCTCTCAGATACAGTCTCAGCAATCATAAGGTCTGAAGGTTTTGGAGTGGTGGATGATGGGATCTGAAGTCAGTAACGCTGTTGCGTTCGGGCGTGACTGTCAGCAGAAGCTCCTCTTCTCCGCGTGCAGACACTCACACTCTCACACGGCTGCTTCTACAGGAATGAGAACAGAGAGAGTGAAAGAGACGAGCAGGTAACAAATCACTTCCACTTAACACACGGCCAACCCTGACAAAACATTGCGAAACATTGAATGCAGTATATTACATAATACACTTCCATATATGGAAAACTAACTCATATATTTTGGGGGGAGAAGGCTGTATTATACTATTATTGTTTTTGTATTTGAAAACCCATTTTTGTTTTTTTCCCCATATACATGTTCCTATATAAAAGTAAATGTATAGTATACACTGTATATGTGACCCTCTGCCAAATATTGTTCTATCCTAACAAACTATACATCACAGAGAAGCTTTTTTATTCAGCTTTCAGATGGTGTATAAATCTCAATTTCCAAAAACTGACCCTTTATGACGGGTTTTGTAGTCCAGGTTCATACATATGTTCAAACACATTTACAAAGTACCATATTATATCAAATGTGGCAAAGAGTAAGCAAAATTCTTGACATACATTACAGTAAAGTAAATACTCCTATTCATGAATTAAATACTCACGAATGCAGGACCCAAAGCAAAGATGCCCCTCACTGTTGGGTTTCCGGCAGCTGTATCTTGCACATCTGTTAAATC
>CAIGQV010018227.1:23212414-23249773 GCA_903798115.1 Danio jaintianensis | reverse complement strand
CATTATTCATCTGTGATTTAAAGGAACACTCTGCAGCAGGAGAAATGATTTTATGCAGCGTGACCTGCACATGCTCCCTGTGCAAAGCAGCTGATCGCATAGAAAGTTAGCTGAGGACTATTTTCAGGTGCTGCGTAACATCATTGTACCTGCTGCAGGAACAGTCCCTTGATTATTATGCTGAAATGAAGTGTTCCTAGCAACTTTTCATTTTACATCAGTCTTAGTACATGATGTAACTACAGAACCAGTTAAAAAAGTAACCTCCACATTTCATTAAAAGAATAGCTCTGTATAATTCATACATGACAAAAAGCTGAAAACGATAATAAATACACAACAACAGTATGAATAAAGCAGAAGATATTAGAAATATATTTTGCATAACACCGCCCACGATCGGCAATTGGGTGGACTAAAATGATGTAACGTATTCCTACACAGATTCCACATCTCTCCAAATTGCTCACGTTCGATATAAACCCGAAAAAAATGTCTTAAAGTCTTAAGTAATATGACGTCACAAGTGCTGTTGCTATTTTTAATCGATCTTAATAGAATTTTAATACAAACGGCATCTTTCTCGAGCCGAAAAAGGAAGAGAAGAAAAGCAGAGGAAGAAAAGCAAGCTCAAAGTAAAGGTATGTTCTGCTATGCATAATACATTATTTAGTAGTGCAGTATTAGGACTTGTTTTAAGAAATGCAACGATGCCCATGATCACAGAAATACTTGTGTGATATGTGAGAAAAAAATTGGCCACATTCAGCATGTTTCATTAAATCATTAATTAATTATCTATCCCACTAACTTAATTCCCCCTGCTGAAAAAACAGGTTTCCCCCTCATTTTGTCAAAATCGAATTTTACCCACTGTCTAACATCAAGCCCAACAAGTTTTGTTTGTGTAAATCTCTGTGTAAAAACAAGCTAAAATGTCTCCTGCATTTCTAGCTATTTATGCAAATTTATGTTATTCATTTATAGTTATTCATTTACAAAAAAATGCATTTGATTCATGTTTTTATTTGTATATGTCATACTTATATACTTTCTTTTTTAAATGAGTGTTTTCTGGCTTGCAAACTTATTTGTTTAAATCTGAGTAAAAAATTTTACATACGTATTAACTCTTTTTTTTAGCGAGATGCTAATGATTTAATCTGATTCAATTATCTATGCTTAACTAAGCTAAATGGGCTCCCGCCAGACCTGGAGATCAGTTGGATGGATTCAAAAAAGGTAAAAATTAAAAATAAATTAAAAAATCTATCTCTTTTTTAACAAGCCATATTATTAAATTTTTATTATAAAAACAAAATCCCCAAACATATTGCTATAATATTTATTGTCAATATCCACAATGTGCATGTTCACCTGATAAGGAAAGCTGGGCTTTCTCTGTGTTGTTCCTGCAGTTTGGTTTCTGTTGTTTTCCACTGAAACTCGGTTCTTCACCATGTTACTCTCCATAGCCTGTCTCCTTATAGGACTTCTCACTGATTAACAGAAGAAACTCGCATTAACATCCAAGAAATAAAATTCACTGATTAGCAGACCACTTCATCTTAAAGGTAATTACCACAGAATATCTTACAAATAATGTATTTATGTATGGTCCTGTGGATTTAAAGGGATAGTTCACCCAAAAATGAAAATGCACTCACCCTCAAGTGGATCTAAAGTTTCTTTATTCTGTTGAACACAAAAGAAGACATTTTGAAGAAAGCTGAAAACCATTGACAATCATAGTAGAAAAAAACAAATACTATGCAAGTCAATGGTTACCGGTTTCTAGCTTTATTCAAAATATCTACTTTCTTGTGCTCAACAGAAAAAAAAAGAAATTCAATTAGGTTTGGAACAAGTGAAGCAAGAGTAAATGATGACAGAATTTTCTGTTTTGGGTCAACTGTTGCTTTAAGTTGATTTAAACAACTCTAGTGAAACAATTAGCAAGCCTTTATTTATTTGATCACATATTATGAGCTGGCAGGTGGAAATGACCTAGCTTTTTGGACTTTGAATGCCCTTTGTCATCATTTATTACATAAAGCCTTACCATTAGAGGAAGACAAGAAAAAGCCCCCCATTCTTGAGGATCCTTTGACACCATTGATCAGACTATCACCATTAATGGTAACATGGGACAGACTGGCACAGACTTGAGGCGAAGGAGACAACGGGCCATTGTGAGCAAGAAAACTTTGAGGGTCACCTAAATCAATTCAGAAAGAGAGAGAGAGAGAAAGAAACACAAAAAAGACAAAAGAAAGAAGACAGTTCAACTGAAAGGTCCCAAAGTATGAAAGTCACTTCTCGTGTTCTTGAGGTCTATGTCGACAAAACACAGAGGTTTCCTAATGTTATAAAAAAATAATTGACCCCTGAGGAGCAACAGTCCATCATTAAATGGATCAATTTCAACCGAGTAGTAATCCCAAGTGGTGCAGCGCTGTGCTGAGGGCCAAAGAAAACACACTCTATTGATCCAACACCAAAAACGTGCCTTTTCCAAAAACTCCCCCAAGTATCTCAAACAAAACTGCTGAACTTGCCGACCCACAAAGGGAGCTCAGTTCTTTCAATCGACTCTCATTTGACTATATGACAAGGTGCAGGGAAAGTTCATGGGAAGCCGACGATTCCATAACTGTTGGTTTTGTAATATGTGGCTGAAATGTTCCTGGTCAGTTGAAAGAAACCTACTGAAAATGTTTCTTGTTTCCACAGCAGGTAAGCAATCATTTCCGAAATGTGACATTTGAAAAGGATGGAATTTACAGTAACACTGAGGTAATAAATAGTTGCTAATAATATTATTATTGGCTGAAAATGTTCAAATCAAGCTTGATGCAACAAGTAATCTGTCAATTCACATTGATAGCTCAATGTCAAATAATTACTTACAACCAATCGCAGCATATTTATTGTTTAATTACTTATTGCTACTACACTATTAAGCTAATCAACATTACAAACTGCTTGTGTAAAGTCCACTTGTGTAAAGTCCATCTATGCATACTTAATAGTTCACACACTGTTTCAAATAATGAAAATGTGTGTATCCACTTTGGCACTATATGTATTCGAGGAAAGGAAATTACCATTATAATGTATCTTAAGGCTGCACGGTGGCACAGTGGGTAGTACGTTCGCCTCACAGCAAGAAGGTCGCTGGTTCGAGGCTCGGCTGGGTCAGATGGCGTTTCTGTGTGGAGTTTGCATGTTCTCCCAGTGTTGGCGTGAGTTTCCTCCGGGTGCTCCGGTTTCCCCCACAAGTCCAAAGACATGCGCTATAGGTGAATTGGGTAGGCTAAATTGTCCATAGTGTATGTGTGTGAATGAGTGCGTATGGACGTTTCCCAGTGATGGGTTGCAGCTGGAAGGGCATCCGCTGCGTAAAACATATGCTGTATAAGTTGGCGGTTCATTCCGCTGTGGCGACCCCAGATTAATAAAGGGACTGTGCCGAAAAGAAAATGAATGAATGAATGTATCTTAAATATTTTGAATGCCGCAATTAAAATGGTCATATGCTGTAATGTATAATATACATTTGCAATTTAATATATGTAGCCTGTTTATTCAAATAATATGAATTTTGTCATAGAACTATTTAGTTTTTACCTAAATTATGATTTAAAGATTGTAAGCACAATCAAAAACACTTTTTTGTTATGATCAGTCAAAACTATAAAATGCCTGATTAATCTGCCATAAAAATAATAGAATACACGGGTTAAAAATGGAAAATAGGCTTTAGGTGTAGATGAAGATTCTCAAAATGTCTGTCTTGCTGTGTTTTACCTTAAACACAGTAAAATACATCTGAAATGAGCATAAACAGTTAGGAAAGTAATTAAATGTGTGTCTGAGCTTGTTAATCAAACAACAAACGAAAGAATGACAAGAAAATGAAAGATTTATTCACTTCTCTTTGCCAAACAACTTACTAAGAGGAATCAGTATATATTTAATTCATACAGTGAAGAAAAAATGTAATAAGACTGGATTGCTTGATTCAATTTCTGTATATTAAGCTACTTTTATTTGTTTGTTTGTTTATTTACTGCCACATCAGCAACTTATGGCTATTGCATGACAAGATCAATATAGATCAAAACATATTAGCTATTACTTTTAAAGGCTATATTGTTTGATGTATTTATTGTCGTGTTACTGACTGTTTTAACTGTTTCAAGTTTTACTTCGCACCCATATAGTCTAGGATAGGCTTTGGTGTAAGTAGAGAAACACAGAGTTTGAGATTTTTCTTTACCGTCTTTGCTGGCGAGAGCACTTCGAACTCCGTGCCAAAGAAGTGCAATCTCTTCATCTGTTGGAGTCCGGTCCAAACAGATCCCGTTCTCTCCACACCTGCGCCTGCCACTGTCTGCAAGGGCATCTGGAGGGGAAAGAGAACAGATGCCCATCTCGTGGGTGAAGGCACAGCAAGGTGGCGCTGGAGCACAGATACCATCTGTTTTGAGGGCAGGCCGATAAACTACTGTCTGGCAATCTGGAGCATCTTTGTACATTGTCTGTACACCTTCATCAGCCTTGGAGATGTACACGGGACACTCAGCTAGGTCAACCTCCACCACTTCAGGTTTAGGAGGGGGACGAGGCACCAAACTCTTCCCTTGGGTCTTGGCCACATGTTGCGCTTCTCTGGCAGATTGGGGCCTGATGATAGTGCCCTTCCTGGCCCGGGAGGTAACGAGACACGAGGAGACTCTGGCTGAGCGCACTCTCCGGGGAGTCCTTGGGCCCCCAATGCAGAGGGATCTTCTTTGAGAGGTGGGCTCCTTGATATGCTCCTGTGCACGGCTTTCTTGGGGCCCTACATCTGCCCAGGCCTGTCTAGTGGATTGGGGCCCAGCGGGGACAGCAGAGGTCTTACTGGAGATGTTCTTTGATACCCCTGTGAGTAAATTCACATGGTCCGAGTGATCCGCTGAAAGCTGTTTATGGGTTTGTTGAGGCAGGTTAGCATGTCTGTCGGGGTCTCCAAACACTCGGTCCTCCCCCTCAACTCCATGCACTTCATCAAACCAACGCAGTTTCTTCTTAATATTCCGGTTCTTCTCAGGGTCAGTGAGTTTCACCCTTGCCAGCTCAACACTGTCCCGGATTAAAATAGCCACTTCTTTGGTAAAGAGCAAATGGCTAGGGGTGTACGTGAATTTGACATTAGTGGATTTGGATTTTAAATGATTTTTAAGAATCCCTTTCAAGAATCTGACATTGCTGTTAGGTGCACAATGAGTCACAGGGTCTGCAGGTGTTCTGTTAGGATCCTCTGTGCTTGTGGAAGACTTCAACATACCAGCTTTTGCCAATTTGGTGACATCCGTTTCATTTTTAGGATCTATGCTTATAGGCTCTTCTATGCTCACTGGTTTGGATTCTGCTTTGAGCCCGGTGGCTTGATCTACATATGGTTTGTGTTTATACGACTGTGAAGAACTCGCTGCTTCTGTTTGTTGTATGTTTGGGGAACTCGGGTCAGTCTGATATGTTATGCTAAGAAGGGCATTTGAGCTTGAAAAGGCTTCGAATGAACTGTTGCTGTGTTTGCATCTGCCGGTTGGAAGACTGGTCTGCATTACTGATGAATGTTTAACATACTTCTCCTCGAGGGCTCTTGTCTGCTGTTTGGATTCTGACTTGAAGTCTTTAGTCAGACTTGAGAATTCCAGGGGTGTGGTATCTGGCAAAGCTTGTGTTTTGCAGTGGGCAACCGCAGTTCCTTTGTCTTTCAAAATGTTCCCTTGAGCGTTCCTGTCATTATCGTGAGTCATATGTTCTGAATTAGCCACTAAGTCCTGCTGAGTCATTTCTCTTTGGGAACCATAGCCGTCAAAGGCCTGTGATTGGTCCTTCAAGTTATCAAATCTATCTTGCGTGAGATTTTGGAGACTCCTGCTTTCCTCTGCTGACTCATGATGCCTTGGTGAACGTGAGTTAACAGCGAGTTCACTTTCCTTGTTTAAAATCTCCTCCAGGAAACTCTTAGCTATGGAAGATATGGGGTGAGGTGGTCTCAATGGTGATGGAAGACAGTTGGAGTCTTGAAGCTTAGGGAGATCCAAGGGGTTGTGGAAAGACTGGGCACAGGTGGTGCTCTGGTGTGAGCTACAAACCTGTGGAGTGCCATGACTCTTCTGATGGTCTCCGTTCTCTAAGCTGTCCAGACTAGACAGACTCTCTGTCTCACTATGAGGGGTATCAAGATACTCCTGAAAATCAATACCAAAAAAAAAAAACATTAGAGCACTTATGCACTGATATTGACAGACTGAGTGCTTTTTGGAGATCATGTTGCATTCATGGAAGGGATGGAAAATAACACATAGTCAGCTAATCTTTAACTGTAAGGGAAACAATGTCAGTTTCAGCAACAACTTTTTACAGTGAATAGAAGGACAGATCAATGGGGTCGATAAGATATTTAATGTATATGATATACATCTTTTATGCTTACCAAGGGTGCATGTATTTAATTAGGCATACGCTGAAAACAATAAAATTGTATAAACTAAAATATGTTCTTATTTTAATATATTAAAAAATAAAATCTATTCATAAAGCAAACTTTTCATCAAGCATTATGATTAACTCATCATTTCATTAAATATGCTGTTTTCTCATACTTAAATTTGATATATGGCCATATATGAACATATATATGAAATTATAGCTAATATATTTGAACATTCATTCAGCTAACCAAATTTCCAGATGGAAAACCATTGACAGCCAGAGCACGATGGTCACGGGCATCGAAGGGCTCATAAGTCTGATGACATTTGTGCACAGAATGGAACACTTTTCCAAGAAGACCTGAGCCAAAGATCTACCCTATAAATATAGGGTTATTACTCTGTGCATCCTGCTCTGTTCACAGTTCAGTGTATTAAATTATGTGTTGGCTACAAGCCAGAGCAGGTAACATTCCAGCTGGAAGAGGACATTAAGTGTGTGAGAGTGAAAGAATGTTTGTTTGAGGTATAGATCGGGGAATGTGTATCTGTGTTTTTGATATGCGTTTGTCTGATCTCATCTCTTTAAACACCTCAGTTTGTTCAGAAGATGCAGCAGCGTGTTGTGGCAGGTGGAGCCCTGGGCTAAAATTACAATGTCTTTCCCCCCCCTGCCCCAACAGTTGGATTTGGATCATAAACCTTCACAAACTCCTTAAGCAAATTTGCAAAAAGGCTTCTTTCAACATACACAATCACGACCCAGTGAATCACTTGCATCAGGAAGCTGATCACAATTACCCTATAAATCACCTTATAAAATTAGAAATGTTCCTTATATTGTAATCATGATCACAGAATGTAATCATCGCTTTAATCATGTTTAATTCATCTTTAGTACCAAACACCTGGTTGGCTGTATCATTTCAGAATGTTTCATTTCTGCAATATGAATATTACTTCAGGGTTCTTTCATGAACACCAGATTCAAGGACTTTTGTAAGCACCATTAATTTTAAATCAAGCACCTTTGTAATTCTTAGGACAGCATATGTAGCTCCAAGAAAGTCCTTACTGTACTTAACATTTAACTTACACTTAATGTTTACATAAAAATTACAGTCATTTTCAAAGAATTTTACTGTTTTAACCAGAACTTTAATAAAATTAGTTGAATTCAATACTGGTTATATTCAGATGCGGTTTCTGAAATATTGATAACATGAGCATTATTTTTGCATTATGTTTTATTTAAGATTTTTAATTGAAGAATTTCTTAGTTTTTTGTTCTGTTTTTGACATCAGCACAGTACAACTGTTGAAATAACACCATAAACCAATTTTATTTCAAATCTAATTCAAAAGCACTTTCAAGGACCCATGTTTGTTTTGAAGTACTTTCCAGGCCTTGAATCAATATGCCTGAAATTCAAGAACTTTCAAGAAGTGTGGGAACCCTGTTACTTTGACATATAGTACCCTCAGGTAACAGCATTATTTTAAATTGTAAAGTATAATCATGATTTCATTCTGTAAAGCTGCTTTGAAATGACACGCATCATACAAACAAACTTGAATTTATTCATTTTCCTTCGGCTTAGTCCCTTTATTCATCAGAGGTGGCCACAGCAGAATGAACTGCCAACTTATCCAGCATATGTTTTACACAGCGGATGCCCTTCCATCTGCAACCCAGTACTGGGAAACATCCATACACACTCATTCCCACACATACACTATGGCCAATTTAGTTTATTCAATTCACCTGTACTGCATGTCTTTGGACTGTGGGAGCACCCAGAGGAAACCCACGTGAACACGAGGAGAACATGCAAACTCCACAATCATGCACTATCAAAACTTTAATTTCAGAATTACATGAAAACTTTCAAAATAACTCTCAGCTATAATTTATTACAGAAGTGTATTTAAAGGGACAGTTCACCCAAAGAATTACAATTCTGTCATAATATACTTACCCATGACTTGTTCACTAACTGTTGACTTCCATAGTATTTGTTTTTCCTAATATAGATGTCAGTGGTTAGCGGTTTCTAACATTCTTCAAAATATCTTCTTTTGTGTTCAACAGAAAAAAGTAACAGGTTTGGAACAAGTGGGTGATGATGAGTATTTAAATTTTTTGGTGAACTATCCCTTATTCCATTTAAATGGACGTGTATATATTAAAGCATATATATTAACCTGTGAATCATGCTCTTTTTCTTTCAGAAGAGTCTGTGTCTCTTGCTGTTCATTGAGGAAGAGTGTCTGGTTGTTCCGGAAGTTACTTAGGCTTTTCTCCTGCAGTAGTTTGGTGTAGGCCTCTGCTGCTGATAAGGCACGCAGGTGACGGGCGCCCCCCAAAGGCTTCGGGGAGGGAGTGCAGCTCCTGAAAAAATATACATTGGTTCAGTGCAGGTATTGTAATGATGAACTTTATTTGTATGGCACCTCTTGTACAACAAATGCAGCTTGAAGTGATAGTTCACCTAAAAATAAAGATTTCCTCAGCATTTATGCACACTTTAAGTGGTTCTAAATTTTTATGAAATTCTTCTGTTGAACACAAAACAAGATTTCTGATGAATGTTGGAAAAAATCACCCATTGATATCCATCGTAGGATACTAATTCTGTGGAAGTCAATTGCTGATTTTTCATACACTATTTTGAGGGATGTAAACAGTAACAATGGTCCTAATGTATTTTTAGTTTTACATTATTAATTTCCATAGCTTCCAAGAGTTTAAAATGTTCTACGTATTGATAAATAATGTTATGACAGCTGTTTTAAAGTTAAGTTATGATTGAATTGCCTCTTGTTACAGTTATGAACTAATTTGACAACAAGCAGGAAATGTTTATGGGCCAATGACATCACCACATTGAAATGGTCTATAACATTCTTTTGTATATATTCCTTTATGTTCAACAAAAGAAAGAAACCCAAACTGGTCAGGAACATGTTGAAGATAAGTAAATGAGGATGTAGGTAAATACGAATGTTCATTTTTGGGTGAACTATAGTATGCCTTTAAAAATGAAAACAACAACAAAACTTACAGAAAGTACTAAATAATTCATGTTAAAAAACAAAACATAACTAATAACAATGAAACCCACTTAATTCTAAAACTAGAAGATACAATTATGGGAATTGAAATATGAAAAGTAATGATGAAATGTAACAAAACAAATAAAAATACATAGAATGCTACAGAAAAATCATTGCTAATTAAAAGATTAAATAAAAAGACAACCTCTCAAACTTATGTAGGCTATATACATCTTTTAGACACATTTATATAAATTTTTAGATAACCAAAACCTAGTGTTTAAACTTCAGAAGAGTAAAGAAAGCAATATTTGGTGCAACAACTCAAACGATTTGCTATTCTGGCCAAATATCATTTTCTAAAAAAAGAAAATAGTCTACATGTCAATATTTTATATTGTGAAGAAATGTGACCTTAAGTATTAATGTTTTAAAATAATCAAATTAAATGAGAAAATATAAAAATTCCACTGAAACTTCTGTAGCTGCAATAAAATAGGTTTAATGCTTTTTATACGTTTTGTTTCAGTTAACATTTACTTTATTTGATGTAATAAAATGGCTTTAGTTTTATGTTTTTAGTAATAACTGACTGTAATAATTCTGCCCATTATGATATATTGTGATGGCAGTAATGTCGTACCTGCTAGCAGGGGAGGCACTGGACCAAAATTGAGATGGATGAGTATATAAGAGTGGACTGCCTTGAATATGATGAAGTGCTTCGTCAAGGTTGGGTGTTCTTCTCTTAAAGGCTGCTGCAGAACACAAATCACCCTATTTATACGGCGGACGGACTGTTTACAACACACACACTGACCTCATACTACTAACACAGTGCATGTAGAGACATGGATTAGTGTTCACCTGGCTGTTTCACTGAACATACCGGGTCTTTTCCTTTGGGAAGGCGGGAGATGAGCTCTTTGGAAGTTCTCTGTGGCCTCCTGGACCTTCTGATGGCGCTGTTGTAAAATATTCTCCCTCAGTCTCTGCTCCTGAACATCCCACTGTTTTCTTCTCTCATCTAGAGCCCTGGAAATCAGTCAAGACAGTGAGCAAGAAAAACAAACAAAAGAAACCACCAATATATCAGCTTATTAAATGGATAGTTCACCCAAAAATGAAAATTTACTCAATATTTACACACTATTGAGTGGTTATAAACCTTTATTTAGTAGTTTGTAATATTTTGTAATATTTCTTCCTTCCTTACTGCAAAATTGAATGCATTTTAATTGCCAGTAAGGATGCATTTCTGTCTCATATCACACACAAGCGTGTAAACCTACAAAAAGGATGTTTTATGCATTTAGATACTGGTCAAAATCTGTACTGTAGAGGGGAAAACAATCTTGCTGTGATGATCAAATTATGCTCTGATAAAGGAAAACAGGTAAACGTATATAGATAACCACATGCACTGTCAGTTTATCAAGCATAATTGGGTAAGATCAATGCTCTCAGTATGAAAATACATGCTCCTTTTGTGCCAGTTTGATCCTTTTAACGATATTATTAATTTGTTTAAAGGCGGATGGATGAAAACTTTGGCAACTGTTTGCAGCATATCAAATGCACTACTTGACTTCAAATGGAAATGAGACTTTAATCTAATTGGCAATATCAGCCTATTGCGCAAGCTACTGTTATCTCAGACGTTTACTTTCCAGGGTAAACAGAAACCTGAGCTTTCTCTAGCAGATGCATTTCAGCTTAATTAATTTGTTAATGGCACAGAATGTAGTGCATGCCTATGCTGCAAACCCATTGAGCTGTCTCTCAGAACTGCAGCTATAATCATGGAGAATAAAAATAGCAAAGCAACCAGAAATAAACTTGCAGTGTTAAAATTGTGAAATTATTTACTTGTATTTTTTAATTTACTTCTTTAAAAATATATATTTTTAAAGATTTTTATTATGTAATATATAAGATTATGGCAACCTAATTATGTATTTTTCAGGAATTATTTCATCACAACAACAACAAACTATTATCTTTTATAAAAAAAATTATATTAAAAATAATATAATAACAAAACATAAAGCTACACATTTTTGTCTCCTAACATATTAAAGTACATTCAAATAGTATGAAATGTCACAATATGTTGATTCATATACTGCTAGGTATATTTAAATATGAATGTACTTAAACTACTGAATTATTCATTCATTCATTTTCCTTATTCATCAGGGGTCGCCACAGCGGAATGAACCGCCAACTTATCCAGCATATGTTTTACACAGGGGATGCCCTTCCACCTGCAACCCAGTACTGGGAAACATCCATATACACTCATTCACACACATGCACTAAGGCCAATTTAGTTTATTCAATTCACCTATTCAGTTCACCTATGAAATCTGATATAACATTACCAAAATATTACATGAGCTATTTTAGTACCATTACCCTATTGATACAGTTTTTTTAGTAATAGTTTAAATTACTATAATTTTTTTTTAGACTTTGTTTTTATTTCAAAGTTTTCTCTGAACTGTCTCTTCTTCTTCACCATCACTGCTTTCAATAAAGTACTCTTTCTTTGCTCTTGCTGATTAGAGTTTCTATTTCAAGCTAGTAAATCCTGGCTGACAAGTAAAGGATTGTATAACAGTATCTGCGCTCTGTAGGGTAGCTTCACTTTCAATGTGCACAGAGACTGACCAGGTCAAAACCCCAGACTGAGTCATTAAGAGCATGGAGACAGTTCTTAGTATATCTGACACTCACTGTCAACACCGCATTCAGCTGGTGTGCATTGCTTCTGATCGCTGGGACTCTTGCCCGGCAGTCTTTTAGCACATAGTTGCCTTGTTAGTGAATACGCTGATGCTATTTTTCTTGTTTTTGCCACCTCATCTCATAACAAGTCTCTAGAGACAAACAGAAAGAGCTGTGTCCTTTCATATCCACGTTGAAATGTATTAAATGTTTTCGGGAATAAATTTACAGCTGTAAATGTACAATTTTAATACTTATATTTTTTATACAATTTTTATATGTACAATATAAATGTACAATTTTAATTAACAAGGAAGAGTGCGGAGATTTTTCCAGTAAAAATAAAATAATACATTGGTGTTGGAACTATTGATTCTAACAATCATACATTGTGCCCATGAATGTAAAAAAAAAGGTTAAAATTAGTTACAATAAATAATGCTTCTAAAGCACTGATTATTTTAATGTTCATCTCAGGATTTGTAAAATGTTAGTAGTTAGTTTTGGTATGTAATTTACTTAAGATGTTTTTTTTTTTAAATTATTTAATGACTTCTTTTTGAGCAACTCAAATTTAAGATCTTAATCAAAACCTCAAAAGTAAATAAGATGTTTTATGTTAATTTTTATGTTCCTGTTCATGTTTTATGTGTAATTGTATGTTAAGAAGAGGGAGTGTTGCCCACAATATTTATTGCATGCAGTGCATGATGCTCCACATAAGAAAATGTTTTTTTAATTATTATTAATAAGCATGTCATGACTTAAGTCTAACTTACAGAAAAATGTGAGTCTACATCAACATTTTAAAAGTATAAAATTAAAAACATTATTGATCTCTCTTTAAATATTTATATCTATAAACACACAGACATACATTTATTTAGATGCATTAAGACTTAAAGGATATCGATTAATTAAGAGACTACATATTTTATTTGGAAGGGCATTTTCATATTAATCTAAAAGTTGATTCAAATTGGTTAAACTTTTAAAATGTTACATCTAAAATCAGGCTTGTCCTTCAATTAATTAAAGTTTCAGATAAAAAGATTTTTAGCACATTTTTATGAACATGCAACATGTTTCTAAAATTTCATGTTTGGTTCAAAGTTTCTGGTAAATTTTATGGTAAATGTTAGTGAAAATCTACTAGCAATTTCTCAGTGAAAACGGTTTCTACACCAAATTTATATAATTATAGAATAAATGTACAATAATATTCATCAACCACCCAAATATGACCCAAGATTTCCTATGCAGTAATGAAATCATCATAAAATCAGATGAATTTTTGTCACACTTACTTTCTTCTGCGATTAGTTTCCAGAGAAAGCTTGCGAGCCCGAGCCCGACAGTACCTCTGTTCTTGTAGCAGCACTTCCCTTTCGTCTTCAGTTTCTCCATATTCACCTGATCTAATGCTAATGTGATGCAAAGTTAAGGAAGGTAAAATTATTAAAAGATAGACCTCTATCTGATGACATATATATAGCATATAACAATAAAAAATAAAGCAAACGAACTTTAAATATAAATGTAGCCCATATAACGTTATGGAATATGTAGCCTATATTAACACGATTATAACAATTGTGTGCTTAGTTTAGTATTAGATAGTATTAGATTTTATATTATTAAAAAAATTCTCTTTTCCAACTAAGCCAATTGTTTTGCTAAAGTAACGTTACAGCCGAAACTAAAAAGACTATAATCTCCACATATAATTCACACACAAAAAAGGATACGAGTAATAAAGTGTGTCCTCCAGGACTGACATTCCGAATATCAGGTCTCCACACAACGAAGATCTCATCCATAAAGCAAAAACTGCATCTTATCGCGCAATAACATAGCTGGAAAAAAGGCTACGAAGGGAAAAGATTGAAGAATGACAACAAGATAAAGACTAGAAAGCCGGTGGAAGGGCAGACAGGTAACATTTACCACCAATGACTTTATGACTTCCTTTGGTTTGATACTTGATTTATCCAAACCGAGTGCGTGCTATCTTGTCATTGTGTTAAATTATAGCCGGTAAAGGTAAGCCTTCATCGTCATTCTCTACAGGTGAAAGAGTTACGCCATGTCAGTAACCAGTGACGCGCTTCCTTGACAACAGACACAAACTCGCGGTGGAGGCGCGGTCACACCTAACGTCAGTCAGAAGGGATTGAGCGTCCTCAATCTCAATGGATTTAATACACTGCTGCCCCCTGCTGGATCATGTGAATACGCAAGAGGTTACCTTGGGTAGCGCCACTTGCATTTTTGTTGCTTGCAAAGTCTACGTGAAGGGAACAGTCTCATGTCAGTTGTCCTACTCGCGAGGTCCTAATATTTCACCTGCACCTGCCTTGAAAAATAGCTCGAAAAAAAGAAGATACATTTCCCCCAAGTAATACCATGGACTGTAAAAGGTAAGTACACAAAAAGAGGTAACTGAACAGCTATAACGTTACAGCCAAACAGCCCATCCTTGTACTTGCATCCGCCTGGATGAGTTGGAGTACACACAGTCCTCAAATAATGTGTAGCCTATATGTTCAATAATTTAAAGCATTATCTTATCCCTTCAGGAGGTAGTAAAGTTGATCCCGTTGTCATCTTTACCTAAATTAAATTAAATTAAAAAGTAATAGTTTATGACATATTACATCTAACCACCAGGGGTGATCAAAATATTTTGGGCTCACTTTTCAGGACGTGTGATTTAATCATTCTAAATGTTCCCCAAATATTTGCTCAGTTTAAATGAATTTAATTAGTCTGAAAGTCCGTGAATTAGGCATTGTTGACTGGAGAAATGCACTTGCTGATTCAATGCGATTCTCACAAACAAATCATATTAAAGCTTGTTTTTGACACAGAATTTTTTTTAATAGCACACTAGCTCCATTGAGTGCATTGTGTCTGACATTGCATGTCTGAGATATGCAGTCTCTGCTTGCATATGCAAGTCTGCATCCAGATATGATTGGTTGTTTGTTACAATTCAGACACCCCTCCCCCCAGAATTGTGACTTAATATTTCACAATTTATCGTTTACATTTAAGCACTGGGGAAGGTTAGAGCTGCAAGAAACAATAATTCTATATATTAAAAAATTAAAAATGATTCTTTCTCAAATGGGGCATCATTACAGTTACAGCAGTTTTCCCTAACTTTCCCATCCATCTGTCCCTCATGATGTCTTTATTTGAAGGTCTTTCACACATTAACTGCTTTAAATCACTTTACTGAAGTTGTGAATGGCGGGTCTTCCCAGGGCTGATCCTGTCTGTCACAGCCACTGCAGAGTGTGAATTGAAGTGAAGCTGCTGGGTTAGAGATGTTAGACTGTGAATGTAAGTAGCTGACAAGCCATGTCGACCCGTTCAGGTATGTTTGTTCCAGCATGACATAGACTCTTTTGAACCACCTCCTCTCTCGCTGTCTAGGATCTCTACATGACTGTCCTCTTGTGACTGACCCTCCTGACTGTGAGCTGCATCAGTGTGCAGCAGAATCTGCTCCTGTGCTGAGCTATCGGCAGCTGTAAATTCACACTTGACACAAGAAGATGAAAAAAGGGTGAGTGAAAATGCACAGTTCACGCATGCAAAAGTTTAAATCAAATAAAAATATATATATTAATGGATAAGTGAGTGAATAAATGAATACATTTAAATTTGTGCTGTCATACAAATAATTGTGATTAATTGCATCCGAAATATATTTACAAAATATATTTGTGCATACTCCGTATATTTTTATGTATATAAATATATGCATGACTATATTGTGTAAAATATTTTAGATTTCTATATATAAATATATAAAATACAAATATAAAAATATAAATAATATATTTATATTTTATGTACAGTATGTGTGTGTATTTATACATATATACGTAAATGTTCACAGTACACATGTAAATATTATATAAATACAAACTTTTATCTTGGATGTGATTAATTATTTTAACAGCACTAATTTAAAAAGTGGGGCGACGCGGTGGCGCAGTGGGTAGCACGTTCGCCTCACAGCAAGAAGGTCGCTGGTTCGAGCCTCGGCTGGGTCAGTTGGCATTTCTGTGTGGAGTTTGCATGTTCTCCCCGTGTTCGCGTGGGTTTCCTCCGGGTGCTCTGGTTTCCCCCACAAGTCCAAAGACATGCGGTATAGGTGAATTGGGTAAGCTAAAAAAATTGTCCGTAGTGTATAAGTGTGTATGAATGTTTCCCAGTGATGGGTTGCAGCTGGAAGGGCATCCGCTGCATAAAAAACATATGCTGGATAAGTTGGCGGTTCATCCCGCTGTGGCGACCCCAGATTAATAAAGGGACTAAGCCGAAAAGAAAATGAATGAATGAATGAATGAATTTAAAAAGTACAAAGTTAAAATACAAAATCTGTAAATTCAAACTTAAAGTGAAAAAGAAAAAGGATAAATGAGTAAAAATGTATACTGATACAAAAGCAGTGCAGTTAAAATGAAGTAATATAATAATAACTGGATATGTGATTTTTGAATTTGTAAATTCACCTTTCACATCATGTGAGCAAAAAAAGTGTAAATGAATGTTTTGCTTGCAAATCACAGTAAAAGGAAAAAAAAGTGTTTATATATGCAAAACAGTAAAATAAGTATAAATTATACAGACAGTCACCCTTAACATGTGAAGCAAAATAGTTAAAATTCAGAATAGAGGTGAAGCAAAATGTAAGGATAATTGTGTGAATAAGTAGATTTAATAGTTTAAAATACAAACCAAATACATAAAAAAATAGTTATTTTGAAAGTATGTAAAAATCCATAAAAATATACAAGTTTGTTTATTAATCAGATTGTTCAAGTTCCAAAATTCAGTGCAATATATAATAACCACATATATATAATTAAGAAAAATATTTTTTTCTCTGTCTCTTTAATGTATCATGTATCACCTTTCTAGTGGTATAAATTATTAGTTGTATCTTTTATAATGATACATTTTGACATATAATGATTTGTGTTTAAATTTCATTCATTCATTCATTTTCTTTTCGGATTAGTCCCTTTATTAATCAGAGGTCGCCACAGCGGAATGAACCGCCAACTTATCCAGCATATGTTTTACGCAGCGGATGCCCTTCCAGCCACAACCCATCACTGGGAATTTGTGTTTATTTAACCGTTTGCAAATATTTTATTATCATGTATCTATTTTAATGTGTTCATTCAAAATATAAGATTACTGCAGTTTATTTGACGAGAAAATACTATTTCAGATTAATTTTCGCTTTTAATTGGTTGCTACTTCCAGATTCTTTGTAATTATTAATAAAATTTGCTAGCAATCATCGAGTAAAACTGCTTAATTTCTTTTTCAGTATTCATTGGATCCTTTTATGCAAATCTGTCAGATTATGACATCATTATTATCTTCATTAAAACTCTAACTACAGATAAATACAGATTACTGGATTGAATTTGATTTGGAGGCTAAACAAAAAGTTTGCCTGTAAAATTCTCACTAGTAATCTTTTATCAGCCGTATGGTGTGCTGCCACAGTTAAGCTGTTGTTTACAGGGGATCTGGAATGAATTAAAATGACTTACACTGACTCCCAGGTTCTTGTTTCTTCTATTTCCCTCTTGAACCCCCCGTTTGTACTAAGCAAATAATAAACCCAGGCTAAGCATGTGGAGGACAAATGTAATCCAGATCTCTGTAATCCAGTTACTGTGAGACATCCTCTCTGATCCGGATTTACAGTCACAATGAAACACTGAGGGTGTGAAATGTATGCTGCCTCAGAAGTGCTCTTCCACGTCGCATAGGGATTAAAGCTGCTTATACAGTCCTGATATTAGCACATATTAACACATAAAAAAAAAAACCTTGAGATATTGCCCTTCTTTCATCTTAAGGGCTTTTGGAAAAAACTGCAAGGGCAAGTTTATGTTGCTTTTTCGAAATAACAGTAGATCATTTTCTCCAGCAGGAGACGTTAATGCTCCAGTAATGCCACTTATAACCGATCGCTACATCCGTGTCATTGCTCTAGAGGGCGCTGTTGTCCCGTTTTTCCCTTTTATTCGTGGGTGGGAAAATGTGTGTGTATGTGTCAAAGAGAGCGTGTCTGGAGAGATGGGGGTCAGATAAATTTTGCTAGTACAATTGTGTCGAACTGTCATCTGAGGAGGAAAGTGCTTCAATAGTGTAGAGAGACTCTGACAGTGAAAGCCAGCTTTTCCTCGCTTTTATTGTGGCCCTCAGGGTAACATGAGTGATCATTTCTCCCAGACTGGCGGCTGACTTGTCACAAAAAGGTGTCTCACAAAAATCGCATCGTCTGGGATTGATTGGCCCTCTCCTCAGTAAAACACAAGGTAACCGGATTTCGATTGGACTGTATTTATCTGGTCTTATTGGGAATTGAATTTGTCCCCATGTTCGGAGAAGGGATAATCAGAAAGTAAATAGCAGAGACTTGGGCACGCTGTCACGCTCTTACTTTTATTTTTGAAAGTCAATATCCGTACACTTGGTTAAAGTCTGAGGTGTTTGTTTACGCAACAACAACAATGCACTTAAGAGGGAAAAGTTTTGACTTTGTCTTTTTGAAAAGTTTAACGTATAGATGACTATGAATCAAAATGATATCCAGACTTAAAGCAGTGGATTATATGTGCTAGGCTAGTTGATTCCTTTTCGGTAATTAAGACTATGATTAAAAAAACGGTATGCCTTGAGCATATACGGTCCTATTGTCTGACAATTTGGGGAAAAAGAAATGAACAACACAAAATAGGCATGTGTATGGTGTCATCTTATTTCTTGTTTGATTGATTTTTTTCAAAAACTTGTACTCTAAGAACCATTTTCAAAGGTTTGTGTTTTTAGATTTTTCATTTACAGTTTGAAACTTGCAGGGTTTAATGTGCCCTTGACTACAAAAGCAACAATAAATATTTATACATTTATTGTCCAACAAAGAGAATAACCTTTTGTGACAACTTGTCCCTGTATTGGGACACATGTTAGACTATTAGAGGTAAGTTGTAATCAATTTTTTAGCAATATATAATATATACAGCAAAATAGTCATGCAAAAATAAATGAATTGTTTTTACAACTTAGTCTGGTTGTTGAACAAAATAGTTGGTGAAATACAAAATTTAATGCTGTCAGTAATGTAAATTATTATGTAATTTACTTGGATTCATTGTGACCTCTATGGTCACAATCTCTTACTTATCTCTTACTTAGACCATCAAATGCCCCCTGCCGCTCCCCCCCATAAACCATAATTTCATTTTCCCTCTTTATAACTTTACTGGACAGCATTGGTTAATCTAATAAAAAATAAATAAATAAATATATAAATATAAATATATTTAAAATCATGAAATGGGGCGACGCGGTGGCGCAGTGGGTAGCACGTTCGCCTCACAGCAAGAAGGTCGCTGGTTCGAGCCTCGGCTGGGTCAGTTGGCATTTCTGTGTGGAGTTTGCATGTTCTCCCCGTGTTCGTGTGGGTTTCCTCCGGGTGCTCCGGTTTCCCCCACAAGTCCAAAGACATGCGGTATAGGTAAATTGGGTAAGCTAAATTGTCCGTAGTGTATGTGTGTGAATGAGTGTGTATGGATGTTTCCCAGTGATGGGTTGCGGCTGGAAGGGCATCCGCTGCATAAAACATATGCTGGATAAGTTGGCGGTTCATCCCGCTGTGGCGACCCCAGATTAATAAAGGGACTAAGCCGAAAAGAAAATGAATGAATGAATGAAAATCATGAAATGTGATCTCTTACATTTCTGGATAACAGCCAAAAGAACAAACAATGCCCTGTCAATGGCTTGCTCATGCTCATATATATTTTTTCAGCACTCTTATATTGTTGTTAAAATGTAGTAATATAGGCCTGTGTTTTTTCCACAATATCTTCAAGTTATAACTTTTCTTAAATAAAACAGTAAAAAGCTGGTGAAGTGACTCTCATGGCAGCACTGGAGATTAAGTAGATTTGTACACGTCCTCATTTAATGAAACTGAAAATTAATTGACACAGAGACATGAAGAACATACAGACTTCATATTTAAATAGCCCCTTTGCTGTATAATATATCACGATTTAAATAAGACTGTAGACTTAAAGTTTGACCACTTTTGTGGAACTGAAAAGAATATATTCTGATGAATATTTGAACTGTTTTTGTTCACATAGTTAATAAAACAACACTCAACCCAACTTAACAAAATAAAATAAATCCACAACACAAAAATGCATAACACTTTGGAATGGCATGAGTAAATGATGTCAGAACTGGCTTTTTCTTTGGTGACCTATATCCTTCTGTAGTGAATGATCATTATGAAATTCCAAAATTCTCTTCCCCTCTTCAAAACGAACATTTACTGCTGTAGGTTTCTTATTTAAAGTCTAATCTGATTGAGGGTCCTTAAAAACAATATCATTACAAAACCTCATCTTTTAATTAGCCAATTACAGAAATGCTTAAGGTGAATGGCGTCATGGTTGGTACTCACTGATTCACTGAAAATAATGTTGCCTTCTGGGCTTCAGCATATGATAATCTGATGAGGTGAAATAATGAGTCTCAGAGTGAAATTTCCCCCGATAATATTGGTCAAAGCTAAAAAACTTCACATTGCCGTAAGGAAAACTTTGTGCATTTTGTACAGAGAGTAATGGTCTCATCTTTGAAAGGTTTCATTTATTAGCATTACAAAGTCACCAAGTGAAGATGCCTGGAGAGGGAGAATAATTATTGCAGAACCTGAAGGCCAGCAGAATACCTGCCTCTACTTGCAGCGACTTCGCAGACTTGTCCAGATACTAGTTTATTTTGTGAACTTGAGTTGTGTAGTAAATATGCAAGCATTATACTGTAACGTTTGAGTGTATTACTAGTTGCTGTGAATAACACCTACCACTTTATTTTTTTTTATGAAAACAAAACATGTCACTGGGGCTTTTGTACTTAACAGGTCCACATTTGTACTTTAGAGGTACTGTACATATTAATATTTAAAATGTACAAATGTGTACTTGTAAGGTATGAAAGTGTACCTTTTGAAAAGGAAGTGCACAGTGACAGGTTTTGTACTTTTATGTCTGAGAGTGTAATAGTGGGGCATATATATTGTTATAACTTGATTGTCATTCTTCATTCACAAGCGCCATCAGCATGGTTAAAAACTCTTTGATGGACACATGTTAATTCAGTATTTATTGTTAGGCATATATGTTACCCTAATCTAACCTCAAAACCAGTCTTAAGTTATACCAGAATAGCTATTTGTTTTATTGAGGAAAATAACCAATTTACCTTTTATGCCAAAAATCCTTAGAATATTAAGTAAAGATTTTGTTTCATGAAGATATTTTGTTAATCTTCTCCCATTATATATCAAAATATTTTTTAATTTTAAATATGCATTGGTAAGAATTACATTTTGATAACTTTAAAGAGGATTTTCGATTTTTTTGAACGTTCAGATTGTAGATTTCCAAATAGTTGTATATCGGCCAATATTGTCCTATTCTAACAAACCATACATTATATTAAAGCATATTTATTCAACTTTTAGACTATGTATAAATCTCCATAAAAAAAAAAATTGGCCATTATGCCCGTGGTTTTGTGGTCCATGTTAATTTAATATATATTTTGTTTGCATTTATGAACTATACTTGAGCCAAACTTTACAAAATGACATAGTAGCAATTTATAGGTAAGAATTATTGTCTATTTACAAATGATTGGATTTCCTTTACTATCAAAGGAATTTTAATTGTGCTATCACATCTGATGTTTATGATGCAATATAGACACAAAAAGTATGACTGAGAAATTATTTTATCTCACAAAAAAAATCATGGGAAAAAAGATACAGCTGAACATGTGCTGACCTTTGGTGACGACATGCCCTCATTAGAGTGGCATATTGTTAGACTATATGGGGTTAATTGTCACAGTGACACTTTAATATAGACCTTTTAACTAAATCTGAACAATAAATGAACAGATTAACTGATTTGCTCCTAGTCTCCCCACTGCTTATTCAACAAAAAAGAACAAAAATCACATTTCAATCCGTAGATTTGATCAAAATATATTCCCGCAGTGTTCTGCAGTTTCGCCTCTTCTGTTCTGGCTTGAAAAGCACTTTAGAACTTCAGTGGTATGAATGATAAATGCCATGTCTCTGTTTCTCTTAACTGCTCAATTTTAGTCAATCAGTCAGTCTGGCGTCTTTGTCTGCTGGATGTTGATCTCCCATGTGGCAACTGAGTGTTTCACAATATGCCACAACAGACTCTTCATTTCCTGCCTGTATTTCAAACAGCTCCTGGTCTCAGCCTATTACCACTGTAATAATTTCTGTGGCCAAATACAGTAAATTGTCAAAAACAAAAAAAAAAACTCTTAGGTGGGCTAATGCATCATCTGGCTCATGTGTTTTGCAGTCTTAAACCATTGATGTTGCTTGCTGATTATTTGAATGTTTTTCTTTTCATGCAACACCTGTAAAAGGCAAAAATGTTCCAACAACCTAGTATCTGCATATTTGTTCGTTAATAATGTATATATATATATATATATATATATATATATAAATCTAACCTTCACACTTTTGAACTCCTGCTGTGTAGCTGATGATACAGCGGTGATCATCCTCTGCAGTGATGCTGGAAATCAAGAGACAAAAGCAACAGCTTTGTACAATCTATGTCTTTTCCAGATCACTGGTTCAATTGGAGAAAAGCTTCCCTTGTCTATTATAAGCTCTGATAGGATCTTCTCTTCTCTTATATAAAGAACATTGCAGATATTTTTTCTTTCTTTTTGCTATAATCATTTTGTCTGATCATATTTTGTAGGATCATTTTTCTGCTGCTTGGTTTTACTACATTACAACCTTACTGATGCCATTTCAGTGGCCAACGAGGGTCTATGTGGACATTTGTAGCCAAACTTTAAAACGAGACCTTCTCCGACTAGGTTTGTCTATGAAAGCCTGTAAGAGACAAATTTTTATGTGAAAATTAAAAGGATGTGACATTTACAAGCTTTCTCTAGAGCCTTTCCTCTGTTCTATGACACATAAAAAGAAGCTTATACAATATTCAAAATAATTAAAGGAATTCTGAAAGAGCCATTCTGCACTGTAATGTCAATGTGTCATGCAATGAAAGGGATTCATTCAAACTAGTCTTAAATCGATTGGTAGATCTGTATAGCCTTTCATTAATGTATACTCTATAACCAAACTTTTTATTTTCCCATCTGTCGACATGATGCTAGTGAATTTCAGAGCCTGTGAAAACATTCATATCGCTCAAATCATATTGATCAAATGCTTTCATAACTACTGTTTTTACTACTATTATTTGTGTGTGTTTATTTTGTAATTAAGAGGATTCAAGTCACTCCAGGATGACACTTGAATGTTTGTTATTAGTGTATGACACTAATGGTGTATGCAACTTCTTTTTACTCCCATCAAAGGTGTTATTTGGGCAATAATTCATGTTTAGTCACTTGTTTTTGTGTGTGTGCACAAGCAATGAGTTGCTGGCTGCAGTTTACTTAAAAAGCCAGTGGTGTCTCTAGTTTCAGAATTTTGATTTGAAGGGTAAGATGTGATCCTGGGGTGGCACGGTGGCTCAGTGGTTAGCACTGACGCCTCACAGCAAGAAGGTCACTGGTTTGAGTCTTGGCTGGACCAGTTGACATTTCTGTGTGGAGTTTGCATGTTCTCCCTGTGTTGGTGCTCCGGTTTCCCCCACAGTCCAAATACATGCACTGTAGGTGAATTGGATGAACTTAATTGGCCGTAGTGTGTGTGTAAATGAGTGTGTATTACACTGAATGTGATCCTGGACCACAAAACCTTATGTTACACAGGAATATTTTTGGCAATAACCAAAAATACACTATGGGTCAAAATTGTTGATTTTTCTCTTAATGCAAAAAAAGTTATATTAAATAAACATCTTGTTCGATGAAGATATTTTGTACATTTTTACCTGTAAATATATTAAAACGGGGCTGCACGGTGGCGCAGTGGGTAGCACGTTCGCCTCATAGCAAGAAGGTCGCTGGTTTGAGCCTCTGCTGGGTCAGTTGGCGTTTCTGTGTGGAGTTTGCATGTTCTCCCCGTGTTTTGCGTGGGTTTCCTCCGGGTGCTCCGGTTTCCCCCACAAGTCCAAAGACATGCGGTATAGGTGAATTGGGTAAGCTAAATTGTCCGTAGTGTATGTGTGTGAATGAGTGTGTATGGATGTTTCCCAGTGATGGGTTGCAGCTGGAAGGGCATCCGCTGCGTAAAACATATGCTGGATAAGTTGGTGGTTCATTCCGCTGTGGCGACCCCAGATTAATAAAGGGACTAAGCCGAAAAGAAAATGAATGAATGAATATATTAAAACTCAATTTTTGTTTAGTAATATGCATTGCTAAGCACTTAATTTAGACAACTTTAAAAGTAATTTTCTCAATATTTAGACAATACTTTTTTGAACCCTCAGGTTCCAGATTTTCTTGTTTTAATGCAATGGACAGTGGAGATTACGGACCGAAAAGTGAGGGGAGCAGAGAGTGAAAGGATTGGCAAAGGCGACTATGAGCATCTTGGTGTTATGTGTTAAAACATCTCAGGCAAATAATGAATGAATAAATAAATACATGAATGAATGTTTTGACTGGTTTTGTGGTCCAGGGTCACAATTAAACAACCACTCCTAAAAACACATTTTCATTATTTCCATGTAGCTAACAGTTTTTTCTGGTTCCTGAATATGATTGACTGAGAGGTTGTTTGACGCAATACAGTGGAAGTATAAATCCACTTGCTGGATTCCTCTCAGAGAATGGACCAAATACAATAGAAATTTACAAAACTAATCTGTCACACAATGCAGTTTTAGACTTGGACACTAAAATATTTTAAATAACGCTAGTGCATAAGGGAGAAAGGGTTTTTCCATTGGTCCAGATCTTAGTCTCTAGTTGCTAAACACAAGTTAATTTGTTTCTGGTATACAAAATGGCTAATCTTTAGTTTGAGTAATCTATTATTTGTTTCTATGGCACTTTATTATTTGTTTCAGTTTTATCCGATGGTAAAATGGTTAATCTATTTCATCACTGGAAAAAACTGTTTAGTTTAAGTGCAAATAACTTGACCTGCTGGCAGAAACTTTTTGCTCTAACTCTGGCCTTCAGTGCCTGGTTGGAACAGTCAAAATTATAAATAATGTCCATTCAATAACAACTACAGTGGAGTATGTAGTAAGACTTGTAGAAGAAACTGATCCATTTATCGCTTTATTATTTAGAAAGACATTTGTTTTAAATAAAAGCGAATAAGAAATGTGAAAAATGTAAAATAGAAGGCTAATGGGTATTTAATATGACAGTGTAAAGGGTTAGGGGTAGATGTAGGGAGGCCTTTGTGGTCACGGTAAGGTGGCATCCATTTCACAAATATTCACATTTGAATTCAATATGGTATTATAGGATTTAGAATGTAGCCTTAATACTGAGGCACAAATGTCTGCTAGTCTTTCAAAAAAGCATCTAACTACACTTGTTGCAAATAAAATATTACTATTTTTTAACAGAGTTAATAGAATATATTGCTATTTAGCAGTAATTTCTTAGCATTATGCTAAACAGATTATAATTGTCGTTTGCATTGTGTCAATAGTATTTTGCCTCTAGTGTACAGTAAATGGCATCTATTGCCTAATTTTTGTATGTGTTATATTGTTAATAATTTGCAGATCGTATCATATGGTTTTACTTTTACCTTTACAATTTCACATTATTATTGATGGATGCCAAGAGGATCTTTGCAGACAGTCTTTTTAAAATATGCAGCATTGCAGTGTTTATACTGATGGGATACTGATTTTACAGGCACTTTCACACGAAAAGCTATGATAGACATTTAAAAAATCATTCTCAATATGAAACAAAAAATGTACAGAGAAACTATATCATCGGTATCACTTTAAGAACTTTTTTTTTTTCAGCTGAGAAATGGCAAAACAGACAGCCAATCAGAATCCACTCGCATATTAAGTTCTTGTTGAGTTCTGATGAGTTCTGATATAACTCTAAATAGTGATGAATTCTCCAAACTACTCCACTCATCTTTAAAGGATCTCATCTATCCAACAGCATCTATTTCCCCGTCTTTGTGAAAAGTAAAGCAGCAGCAGATCAAATGCATTCATTTTCATTACTTTGAAACTGCAGTACATTGGCTTAGAATGAACAGATCATTATTGTTCTCTGGTGTGGACGCAAATATGGTTATCATTATAGTTTTTTTGGTGTGAGGGGGCCTTAATACTGAATAGAGCACCAGTTTCTTGACCGAGGTTGGGTGTAGAAGCAATAAACACATTTCTCTTTGACAACAGCTGGCTTTTTTGAAGAAATATTGCATGGAGCTTTTACTGTTCACTAGGCAGACATTTTTTTCCCAGCAGACTAATTGCAATAACTGTGAGCTGGAATTTGCTATATTGGTTATTCAGACCGCATCAACCCTGAAATAGTAAAAAAAAAAATATTTGTCCTTTCAGACATTTTCTTTCTTCACTGTGCTGTTTCAGTGGGACACAATGGTTCTTTTTGGAAATAATACTGCCCTAAACCTATACAGCTACAACACGATCAGAAATAAAAGATGTTTAATTTTTATTACATACGATAAACAACACTGGCTTACAGAGCTAATTCTAAATTATCATCATGCTTTTTTTTGCAGGCCATTTGTTCTTTCCGTGGCATTTTCTGTTGCCTCTGCAACATTGATGTTGTGCAATTGGATTATTTACACTCATACACCCCAAAACAAACCTTGACTCCATAATTGTTCATATCATAGCTAATTCTCAATTCTCTTTGTACTAGTGCAGGTACCATAACCCTTTTGACATAAAGTGCCATCCTGTCATTTACACAGAGTTTTTTGGAGAACAAAAAGCAACAACAAAAAAGAATAAAGTGCTTTAGTACTGTGATGAGGACTGCGGCACTGCTGAGATACACAGTATGACCCACAGGTCACTCATCCATTAACTTGCACATCCCATTGCAGCACAGATCAGCTTTTGTCAGATTGGTTCGGTGGCTGGAAGTGAGAAATATTCCATATGTTGGTCTACCTGGAGATCTAAAGAAAAAAGCATGGGATACATTTTACCACAATCTTTATTATTCAGAATTAAAGCAACAAACCTGTCACTGGGGCAGAATGTTTTTAAATGGTACACATTTTTACTGAAAGGGCCCATACTGGTATCTTCAAGGTACATATTATGGCCTGTTTTCACTGAGTGATACACATTTATGTCAGTTTCTATTGTTAAAGGTACCAAAATAGTGAACCGTACCATACCACTTTTTTGGCACTCTTTCCAAAAGGTAGCTAGCACAATAGTATTGTACCAAAAGGGTGAAACTAGACTCTTTACATGACTACAATGATGGTGCACAGCAATGAACCATGATCAAAAGAAGCTTGTCTCTTCTTGTGACAAACAGCCACATGCCAAGAAGCAGAACAGAATCTGCTTTATGTCCTCAATTTTTTTTGTTTACAAGGCCATTGTTGTGTCAAAAATGTGTGGAAATCATTACTGTTACCTCTCTCGATTTACACTCGTTTGCTGCTTGTCTATATTTAAAATAATTAACTTTAACATGCAAAAGACATGATATGTGAATAGTCAATATGGCTTTCTTTTTCGAGCAAGAATGAGGTAGATTACAACATTCTGGGGTATGATATACCTATCAAGTAAGGGTACTGTTGACTGTGAAAATGCAATCCTGATCAGAGTGACCTGTGCAGAACCATACTGTGCTATACAAGTCCCAAAAAGCTTTCAAGTGCTAACCTTTTACCGTTAAGGTACCATTACAGGGTATCTATTGAAAATATACCATTTTAATGACAGTTTTTTTTACCATTATTTTTGGGAGTGTTGGGTTTACTCATACACTATAGCCAATTTAGTTTACCCAATTCACCTACAGTGCATATTTTTGGACTGTGGGGAAACCGGAGCACCTGGAGGAAACCCACACATGGGGAGACACATGCAATCTCTATATTGCGAAATTAACCATTCTGAGTGGTGACTGGATTTGAAAATAACCTGTCATTTAAAGGGTTAGTTAACCACAAAATTAAAATTGTTATTAATTACTCACCTTGTGTCATTCCAATCCCTGAGACCTATGTTTGTTTTCGAAGCACTAATTTAGCTATTTTAGATGAAATATGATAGCTCTCTCATCCTCTATAGAAAGCAACAGATCGGCTTGTTCAAAGTCCACAAAAAATGGCTAGTAAATATATAATAGGCTAAAAGTCTTGTTGAGGAACACGAAAAAATGACTATTGAAATACAATGAGTTAAAAGTCATGTTGAGGAACATGAAAAAAGGAGAAAATTAATGCCTTTGAACATGAATCAATAGATTAAATTTCGTGACTATATAACGAACTGCTGTGAGACTGGATTGGTTGAGTCAGTGTGTACCCTTTCATGTGGCAGCGCTGCCACTGATTTCCAGGTTTTGCGACCCCTGTGCTAGCTTTAGCATGTCCCATGTGTTTTGTGGAAATGGAAGATGGGGTGATATCTGTAACACATTCAGTGTTTAAGGTGTGTTTGAGGCTGAGTGGTGTGAGGCTGACCATACTGGATCATGTTCATCCTTGTTGCTTATCTGACTGTAACACTCAGACGTAAGAGGTAAAAGCAGAGTGGGCTAACTGACCTTATTGCACTCAATGAGGGGAGGCACGTGAGGCGATGACTAATGGCCTAGACTGGGCTAGACCGAGCACGTGCATGAGTTTAACAATGTTTGACTGAAAACAAATTATAACTCTGGGAATGACTACACCACTTCACTGATTATAGCCATCCTTGAGCATTTATAAAGGAGCAATGCGGACAGTGACTAATAGCAGGGGAAACACGGTAAACAGGTATTACTTCTGAAGAAATGCATACTGTAAAATCTCATCTGTTGTGTAAGATCCACATGCTCATGTAATATCTGCTTCTTATATCCCGAGTTAACCTCAAGTCAGATTTAGCCATCACAGTGGTTTTGTTTCCATGGCAACAGGGGCTGACAAGTTCACTATTGTGTGCAACAGTTGTGCAGTGAACCATGCAAGGACAACACTTTGTGTTGTTTGAAATGCTGGGTATGAAACTTCAGCTTTTTTATTTAAACTAATTATCACAATCTGTAACTCAAGGATCTTTGTCTGTCATATTATGTTCAGTTAAGTTTCTGTCTTGTATGAACAAAACATTCTCTGCTGTAGTGGTAAATGAATACTTAGCTAGAGGGACCAATTGGTGAAACAGCAATTGTTAATCAGCCATATTTTGATATAGCCAAACTTTAATTGGGACAGAAGAAATATTTATGCTGTTATTCCTATGAGCAAATAAACACGAACCCATTCACCATTAGCGCTGTTGACTCAAATTTTAAAAAAGTCTTTCAGTAGATGACACCTGGTGTAAAAACAACAGATTTTTTGATGAGACATCTGAAGATGCTAAACACATCCAGTAATTTTTTTGTAAGTTATCATTTTTTGCTTTATTACATCACTTATTACAGGAGGTTGATTGCTTATTTATTTATTTTTTTCAAAATCTGGATGACAGCTTTTGGAATCATCAAACATCTGTCAAATTAATGTAATATTTACGTGTTTTTTAATGTGGGCAGCTCTGGAGGGTTCTAGTATGTCAGTGTGATTTCTAGAGATGAAATGCTGACTCCATGGGGTTTTGTTGTGACTAGACTGTGCTCTGGGGTCTGTTTCTCAAACGGCGATGTTACAGTGCTTCGAGTGATAGTTCACCCAAAAGTGTAAATTTGCTGTTAATTTACTCACCCCCTGGCAGTCTGAGATTTAGAACTTTTTCTTCAGCAAGACTGTGGTCCTTGGTGATTTGTATAATGCAAGTCAACAGGAGCAACACTATCAGACTTAAAGGAACACTCCACTTTTTTGCAAATAGGCTTATTTCATAAGTCAACTAGAGTTAAACAGTTGAGTTTTACAGTTTTTGAATCCATTCAGCTGATCTCTGTGTCTGGCTGGAGCACATTTGGCTTAGCTTAGCATAAATCATTGAATCGGATTACATCATTAGCATCTTGCTGCTGTACCATGGCGGAATAAATGGTAAAACTGTTTACCTCTAGGTGACTTGTAAAACAACCCTATTTGCAAAAAATTGAGAGTTGCTTTAAAATAATATTAATTAAAACAAAAACAATTTGGTGTTTTGGCGAGGTGATATGGCCACAATCAAATGTTTTATATCAATTGATAATTATAACAATGAATGTCAAATCTATATTTCCTTTTTTGCTCTTTAGTGGACCTAGAAATAGGCAGTTATAATTTTACTGTCAGAACGACAAACATATGTTAACCAGATGAATATTTCACAAATCTGAGGTGCGATATTTTTAATAATAAATATTAATAAAACTCATAACGGTCTCAGGGACACGGGCATTTGATTATTTTCCACAAACTAGTTGTTTTGGACAGTTAATTTCTGGTTTAATGTCACTTACATCTTTGAAAGCAAGTAAATTAACAACATATTTGAGTTTTTTGGGTGAACCATGTCTTTAAAGGGGTGGTCCACTAGACTTTTTAAAGGCATGATTGTGTTTATGGGGTGCAAAACATTGTGTGCTCATGCTTCTTTTTTTTAAAAACATGTTATTTCTTCACATAATTTACCTTTATTTCACACTGCTTTTCAGCAAGCATGAAAACGACTGTCCAGTTTCCTGGTTCCCCAAAGGCGGAACTTAAATGAGCTCTGATTGGTTAGCTAACCTAGGGTGTTGTGATTCAGGAATCGGCTGCACATTGACAGGATGTCATGACATTGATGTCATGCCTTTTGCAATAATCATAATGGATAGTTGCGTGTGCTCTGATGGTATGTAAATAATGTTGTTAGTGTTGTGATATCAGTTTGAGCCTGGATCAGACACAGAAAATGAAGAGGACATACCTGAACCCATGCAAGCACGACTCTTGCAGGACATTCCAGAATGGTATGTTTTTGTTCTTTTGTAAGAGTAGGATTGCAGTCAAGCCAGTCGCACTTCAGAAAAACACAGTCAAGCCAGCCGTGATTTATATTGTTTTATTCCTTATTATATTGACTTATTCCTGATGGAATGTCTTCCAAAATGACAGCTACCTCTTTATTTTCTAAACCTAGAGGGTTCATTACAATAAAGCTGTAGAAACGGTCATAAAAAATGCATCTGGATCAAGCCGCTCCCCAGGAGAATCATCATTCTATATCGATTGATGATTGGCTCCCTAACTAGAAGGGGGCTTGAGGAAGTGTGCTCGTTTTTGCGATTCTTTTACAACTTCCGATTCAGTTGCCTATGGGAGAAATGACAAGAAATAATTAATGTCCGAAAGTGGTCAAACTACAAACAACTGTGTTCATGACTATACATAAAAATTAGAATAATATAGTAAGAAAAGATCGTTTTGCAACATGAAGCAGTGTAACAAGCTGTTTTTAATGTCTAAAAACCAATGAAAATGAATGAGACCGGAAGTCTTGAGCTAAAATGATTCCATTGGCTGCGCCAACTCGTACGTGAAGAATGAGGTCAATATTGATTGTTACATTTTACCCCATTCTAAATTAAAAGAGTTATATGTCTTGTGCATTCTATAGTCTATGATCTAATTTGCATTTGTGATTTTTTTTTTTTTTTTTTTTCTTTTTTGCAAACTTTGAAAAGATTTGCTTCACAATAAGATGAAAACCATACTGATGACTGGAGTAATGGCTCTTGAACATCACAGGAATGTGCATTTTAAAATATGTTACAATAGAATAGATTTGTGAGCAGTATATATCCGCTGTATAACCTTAAAAAAATGTTACATATGTTTGCCAATAAGATTGAAAACATTATAACATATGGCAAGGAAATCACACTCTGTTCTTGTCATTAAAATTCATTTTGGGAACAGATGCATCTTGTAAGTCAATTCTTTTTTTTTTAATGCATCTAAAGTCATAAAATCTGAGCGACCAATTTAAATCATTTTAATGATCATTCACTGAAACACAACTTTGGCTGTTATGTTCAACCGATCAGTCAAAACTTCTTATGTGATTAAGCATCTGTGGAGAACATAATGAAATTTCTGCGACTTAGGGCCAGAATTACTAAACAGGGCAAATTAGTGCGGAAGTGCAATTCCAAAAATGCACTGAGGGGAGTGAAAAGTTCTGCGGGCGATTTTTACTGACAATGTATGAACTAAAGAACACAGATGCAGCAGCTCATTTATCTAATGACCAACACAATCTACCAAGAACAGTGCAATTAGTGTAGAATCGCAAACAAGCTGATGATGAGCCTATGATCATTTGTACTCTACAACAATGTATAATGTACTAACCAGATGCAAATTGATAAGATGATAATGGTGCAAATATAACTGACCACTCTCCTTCCATAAGTGTTGGCTCTGAAAGGAAAACTCCTACATATTCTCATCCAATATTTTAGTCACAAAAATAACTGTCTGTGCCTTTTCAGAACTTTAAGTCAAAAGAGCGTTTATTACAAACGAAATATAGAATCTGTGATTTGTTAATTCTCTTTAACTTGATTAACAAAAGTACAAAAATTTGATTCTGTTTTCACTGAACCAAGCAGAAATAAAATCTGCACACTGTTATGCAGGGTTTACGTCGCCTCTTTTTTTTATTTAATACATCATCCAAGGCCACTTTGAAGTTTGAAGATTGAAAATTGAAGATTTTAAATGGATCCTCCACTGATTTGTGTGCATGAATGACTGACACTGTCACACGAGAGACATGTTTTAGCACCTCTAATGCTGTGTTCACACCAGACACGTCTTGTGCTATTCGCGCATAAAAAGACGTGTGAACATTTTGAGTTTACTCGCTTCACTTGCGTGTCAAATTCACTTCACAATAGACGTGGATTCGCATCATGGGCGGTGCTTCTGTCTGCCAGTTGACTATATATATGCTATATGCATTTATATTATAAATGTTAGTTTGGTTGCTACATTTCTAACATGGATTTCATTCAGATAGCTGTGCTTTATGTGCTTTAGGAAGGCTGAAAAACAGCATAGATTCATTCGGTGTCGTATCTTGAGTCCACTAGATCCTTTCAGAGGTGCACCCAGCTCTCTGAGTTCATAAACTCCTCCAGAAACTGTATCTGGATGATGGAAGATTTTTTTCCCTTCGGGACACACACTACAGGTGCTACGTCAGGCTCCTGATTGGTTAACGTGGTGCGAATGTCCGCTAAAGTTCAGATTTTCCAACTCGAGCGATTCGCACAATTCACGCTTTAAGCGTGTAAAACGCTCAAAACACTCAATTCGCGCTGCTTCATTTGCGAGAATCTCGCCGCAGGATGTCTATTTGCGTCTTTGCATTGACTTTACATGTAAATCACTTGTGCTTGACACTTCATCCGCATCTGGTGTGAACGCACCATAACACTTTTTAGTGAGTGTATGCCTTTAAGAACAGTATGGAGGAAGACCAGTCACCTGACAAGAAGCAGAAAACAATATACAGAGAGCAGCATGGCTAACACAAGAGGGCTTCCAAACTTTTCTGCATTGTAAACTTTCCTTTGTCTGCACTTACCTTTCCAGAATATTCTTGCAAGCTTGTGTATTATAACTGTTTTGGATTGTATATAAACTGGTAGGGTTGTCACGATACTGGAATTCAATACCAATCGGTACTGAAATTTTAAAAACGTCCATTTTTTGTGAACATTTGAGTGCTGTGGAGCACATTCTTAAACAGTGCTGATTTGCCATTGTGTTCACGTGCTCAACAGAAATGACTGTGATTGGCCGTGAAGGTCATCGGTTCACCAAACTCACCACTGTTTACTGCGTGTAACCACAGATACAGGGACACTGGAGCATTTTAAAGCCGCGATTCATCAGCGGATCGCTTGTATGTCAGCTTATAGATACACCAGCTGATCGACGTGACTTTGAAATAAGTTTTTTTGTTTTATTGTGTTATTTTAAAGACCAGTGAATGTTTGTGAATACACCTTTCCTACCACAGTTATTTTTGTCATTCTTTTAACACTTACAAACCTCTCAAACAACTAAAATTTGAACTATTTTATAGTTTGTTGCCTGCTGTTCTACCTAACTGGTCCTCACCATAAATAAAACCCACAGAGGCTGGAATGGCTTTATGAAAAAAGTTGTCCAGATGTATAATGACTGAACTGAAAAGTATTTATACTGAAACAGATTTATTGTTGTACATTAAAGAGCAGGCACAGTGTGTGTCTAGTGGGGGTTACCTGGGTGCTAGGTGAGTTCTGCCCATACAGGACCAGCACTAAAGGCTGAATAATATTTCTGCGTTGAGTAATCACCGTATCTCACAGTGCATGCCTTGCATGTAGTCGTAAATTTATACTTCTGCATTCTGTTTGTGTTTCCTAGTAACACAGTAACACTTCTGAAATGCTATTTGGTCATGGGTTTTTTGTTTTTAAGTTCCTCTGTTTTTAGTTTCCTTGCAGGTGTTTTGAGTTTACACCAGAAATGCGTGAAATGCTAACTTACTGTACAAGTAGCTCAAACTCACTCATTCAAGGAAAAAAGACGGAAGCCATACAACAACTTTAATAATAAAGTCAACACTAAACAAAAGTATCCATTTGGAGTTCCTCCACAGGACCTGACACTTGTTAAGGGGGTCGCACACCGAATGTGCCGTGCACATATGATAGTTGGAAGTAAAGCACACTGGACATGCTTTTAAATGCAAGTTTGAAACCAATATAATGTTATTTAACATGAAACTATGCAGATGATGCTCTGTGGCATGGCAGAAATGTGAATAGCATCCTGATCCATAATTAGGCAGCACAGACAACTGCTGACTTGTGGCATCGTTATGCATACCCTGATAGAAATCTGTTTACAATTCTAAAATGCATGGCGCGGCACAGCCATTGTGTAACACCCTTTAAACACTTGTGCCACCGTCCCCGCTCCTCTCCCAAGGCTCTCAGCCCCGCCCAGTACTTGTCACCGCTATCAGCTGACCAATCACAGCTCTTGTAATACGCGTCACAGAACGTGTAGTTACATTTTTAGAGAGTTGCATGTCAGGGTTCGCGTCAGGCTATGGTGAAGGGTTTGTGACCGTGACCCTGGACTTGCCGCACACATTCAATGCAGAAAATGGCCTTAAGGGGCCAACGTTTTGGCCAGTGAGCAAACTCTCAATGGCCCTGCACTCACAGCCCACTGGGGGCCCTCAGGCTAGCCCTAAGTGGGCCCATTAAGGACCAGCACAGGCTTGTTTGCAGGGTTGTTCCTCATGAAGAAAGCTGTACATCAGTTCTGTGCAGTGATATTATATTTTTTGGACCAGAGCACATCTCAGATTGTCAAAAAGACAGTGGAAATGTGTGCTGGGCTCAGAGGACCCCACATTTTAGCTTTTTTCTGGGAAAAACAGACATTGAGTTCTCAATCTCAAAATTCAAAGAGACCATCCAGACATTGATGAGCAACAGATGCAAATGTAAACATCTGTCATGGTTTGGGGAGCGGCAGAGCAAATGGCACCGGTGACTGGCAGATATGTGCAAAGGTACCTCTGACATAGAGGCATATATTTGGACATGGAGTACAGAGACTTATGCTGTCATCATTATGATGTCTTTCATGGTAAATTTATGGTTATTAGATCAAGTCTCATTCTGTATGTGCTACAACAGCATAGCTTCATAGTTGGTGAATGTGCTTATGTTGTCTCTGTTGAAAATGTATGGCTCATCATGAAAAGTAGAAACAAATAATGGCCACCACTGACTGTTGAGCTTCTGAAGTTTTGTATTATGTCAGACTTGGCAAAAATTTTGCTTGTAAAACCTTAACAGTTAGTATCCTCAATCTCCAGATGATTAAACTAGTGATGGGAAGTTCGGATCATTTTACTTACTCGGACCTTTGAGTCTCATTCATTGAGATGAACAAATCTTTTTTCGAGTCATTTCATTTAATTTGCCAAAATATTATTAAAATGATACGAGTTGCTTCCAAACTCATCTACAACTAGACCAAACATTGATCACACTACAAACAAGTCATAACTAGAATGCTATAAGAAAGAGAAAATTATCATTTATTGTTTACCTGGTCTTCTGTCAATGATTATGTCAGCTCACCTCTTCTGACAGGTCTTCAAATTTCAGTGGTTTGTTCACGTCACACAGACAGTCCCATATAAGCTTAACCAATGCACACAGTCTGAGCTAAAAGGAGCCATGATTAGTTAATCTTTCGAGTCTTCTGGTTTTTGAGTCGTTTGTTCATCACGTGACAGCATGTAAAGAGAGATGACTCAAACCTGAGGACTCGAGAGATGAACGGATCAAATCTTTTTCCGGCTCTAAATGCATATGATTGGCTTTTGTCTTTCGTGTGATGAACGAACGACTCAAGCCGAGGACTCGAGAGATGAACTGATCAAAACTTTTTCTGGCTCTAAATGCATATGACTGGCATCTGTCTTTCACGTGATGAACGAATGACTCAAACCGAGGACTCGAGAGATGAATGGATCAAATCTCTTTCCAGCTCTAAATGCATATGATTGGTTTCTATTTTTCACGTGATGAATGAACGACTAAAACCCGATAGAGGACTCGAAAAAGAAACTAATCTTCTACTCCACCTGCACAAATGTGCGCATGGTCAAATGAACGGATCACTCCCTGAAAGGACTCATCGTTCTCAAGTTATACAAAATTCAAAATGAACGAATCGTTCAAGAACGATCCATTACTAGATTAAACATTGTAATTTAATGGAAAGTTGATGTGACACAATCTTAACCATGCCCACGTCCTAAGTATTATGTAATGTGTTGCAGTCATTAAAATAAAACTGTGTCTATATATATATATATATATATAT